>JBBCBC010000009.1:3503088-4099883 GCA_037126765.1 Stenogyne calaminthoides
TATTCACCATGACAACGCTTTTATGCCACAATCCATATTTTCGTGGAGAGAAATACTATACAGATTTATGTAGAAGTGCTCTCATGTGTCAAGTTTATACTAAGATTGAGAATCTGTCAGATTCACTGAAGCTGTTATGTTAAGTGTTGTTCTTCTGTGTTTGATATTACATAACTTTCTGATTATAATGAATTATGGATATTATTATGGTAGTGTTGCAATTTTAATGTCTATGAATTCTTAAGCAATCTAGATCACCCTATTCTGAGACCTTAATGAAACATGTAACTAAGATTGACTAATGTTGTATTTTTGGAAGCCTTGAAGATATGTATATTTTGTGGAGGTTTTCTATTTTCAGTTGTTCGTATGCGTTGGTGCAATCAAGATTAACTATTTTTATTTTATTTTAGAAGTATGGTGATTATTATGGTATTGATTTACCCTTCCATGATTTGTTCAGAGAAAAGGTAAATAGTTGGAGATCACTATACTTTATCGACTACAGAAAGATTGTTGAGTGGCAAGGATAGAAAAATTCTAAGAACTAATCACTGATATACTACTACTGCATCAAGGAAACAAGGTGGGTAAAATTTTAATTATTAATTAGGTAGCTTTGATTGGTTTGACATATAAACCTTTAATCAAAAAGATGAGTATGCATTTGCAATATGATAAATAAGATAATTGTTGATTTTATGAATATGCTTGCTCAAACAGTTAATACATCTATTTTCTTTTTTTTTTTTCATTGCAGATGCTGCATTTTAAGCTTAAGAGAAATCAAGTGAGAACTCAAGGCTCAAGAATCAGGCATGTATGACTGTTACCCGAGGTACTTACAGTACACATTCATCTGTATTTGACATATATAAGATATATTTATTATCTAATCAGCCATATTTACTTCAAGAATGATTTGAAACACTTTCGAAAGTTCATTTCTATAAATACATTAATTTTTCCTTGATTTTTCTAAACTTTATGCAAGATTGGGGCCTCTCCTAAACTTTTAATTTTTTTTTTATAACTTTGTTCATCTATTCATAAGATCATCATTTGCGTCGTAAACTTTTTTTAATTTTATAAACTATTTACGTGTAACGTGCAACGCACGTGGTAAACACCTAGTATAAATAAATAATAGGTAAGCGTTAATCAATTGATTGAAGAATATAATATATCATGATTACGATTTATGAAGGATTGAATCTTAGGTATCGCATCTCTACATATATATAAAACCAGAAATCGTCCTAAATTTAGAACCTATTGAATTTTCCTGCTAAAAATAATTGATAAATTGGTAAACAAATATTTAGAAAAAATATTAACAAATAATAATAGATTGAGAAAATTCTTTGAGAATATTTGAAAAAAATATTAATAAATAATATGAATTTATATCTATATATCGGGAAAAATCTTTGAAATGAATATTAACAAATTATAATGGATTGAAAAAAAAAATTAAAAAAATATGTAGAGTATTTCCACAATACTAATGTTGAACTGGGACAAACTCTAATATTAAATTACGATCATTGAAAAATATATATAATATATTTCTATATATGTAGAGTATTTCCACAATACTAATGTTGAACTGGGACAAACTCTAATATTAAATTACGATCATTGAAAAATATATATTAAATTGAGAAATAAAAAACTCTAATGTTAAATTGTGATCATTGGAAAAAAATATATAATATATTTCTACAAACTCTAATGTTAAATTGAGAAATAAAAATTTTAGATAAATATTAATAAATTATATTTCCTCCGTCCCAGGAGACTTAGCACCACGAAATTTTTAACAAGAAATGTCTGAGAGTCTTTTCTACCGTATCAGTAATCAATTGGGAAAAATCTTTGAAATAAATATGTATGGAATAAATATTAACAAATTATAATGTATTGAGAAAAATCTTTGAAAGAAATATGTAGAATATTTTCACAAACATTAATGTTAAATTGGGAATAAATCTTTGGAATATGAGAAAAATCTTGTGAATAGATATGTATGGAATAAATATTAACAAATTATAACGGATTATGCAATTTTTTTTTTTTTAAAATGTAGAATATTTCATTTTAAATTTTATCTCAACCCTACACTTAAATATTTGTTTTTTAAAATAAAGAATCTCAACCTTATATGTTAAATTCTAAGTTCCAATAAATTTGAATTTTATAAGCATTACTTGTGTGAAATAAAAAATTATCTCTAATTTCTACAATGATATAAAAGGTTCAAATTCAAAAAAAAATACATTGATCAAAGTCAAGATTGAGAAAGATTAGTTGAATACAAATTTATTTAACTTTGAATTTTATGAAAGATTAATACATCATAACCGTGCATCGCACAGGTTAAAATACTAGTCACATGAATGATACTAGGCAAAAACTTGTATGCAATATTGCATACAAGTGATATGTGCAATTATAGAGTAATTGAGTTTTTTCTTATTTATTTGGGTCATGCTTTTGCCCGAATTCGGGTTAGGGTAAATTGATGGGTTTTTCTTCTTTACGTGTTGAACAACGATTAACGCTTGTCATTTCTTCTTTTTTTTTTCTCTCGTTCTTTGGCGATCTCATGGGTTTTCTTCTTCCTCGTTCGTTTCCTAATTTCTTATCCAATTTAATTTTCTTTGATTTGCTCCGATCATTGGATGAAATCAGGTTTGTTCAATTGGGATTTTGGTGTGGATTATGCGAAAAGAAGAGAGAATATATATGTGGTGTTGGATTACCCCTCCACACAAAATATATACTGAAATTCAGATCCTTCTGTACTCTTCTCACGCTGAGGATTTTTTTTCGCTCTTGTACTGGTTTTTGTTCATGTAGTAACACTTTTTTTGCTCATAGGGTAACACTCTTTTATTCATGTAGTAACACATCAAGTTGTTCTTTAAATCTGCAATTTTGGACTGGGAATTACTTTTCGTGCTTGTACTGATTTTGTTCACGTGGTAACACGTTTTTCTTAATTGAGTAATATTTTTTGTTCATATAATAACAAAAAACTGGACTGAGGATTTTTTTTTCGCGCTTGTACTGGTTTTTGTTCATGTAGTAATATTATTTTGCTCACAGGGTAACACTATTTTGTTCATGTAGTAACACATCAAGTTGTTCTTTTCTTTTCACGCTTGTACTGGTTTTGTTCATGTGGTAACACGTTTTTCTTTTAAAAATTATGTGCTCATTGAAAATTGAACCTGAGACCAAATACACTAAAAATAGATCAGAACCATCAGGCTACAACACAATTTGATAAAAAAATCCTTGCATAAAATTTAATAGGTAAATAGTCAAGTGGTCTGCCCAATCCGCTCAGTCCGCCCTACCCTGCCCGACCCGCCCGGCCCACCCGATCGCCACATGACCCTCGAATTTTAGTCTATTTTATCTTAATTGTAATGTATTGCACATAACACTAGTGTGCAATATTTCACACTAGACCTACTCATGATACTATAAGATTACAGAAACGAAAAACACTTAAATAATCTCTGATCACTTCACCTTAATACTTAATTAGTCAAAAGTTATATAATTATTCAAAATCACATCGCAAAAAGAAGAAGAAAAAGTAAAGTAATAAAGCTAATTAAGAAAAGTAATCCCTTACCTAACAAGAATTATCTAAAATATCTGAGACATTGTTGTGCGTTCGTCTCACAGTGATACTTTCATTATTAATTTTTGTCTTAAAAAGAGAGTCTTGTATGAGACATGAGACGGAGCTCCATTAAGCAATCGTCTCGCAGTGATACTTTCATTATTAATTTTTGTCTTAAAAATAGAGTCTTATATGAGACATGAGACGGAGCTCCATTAAGCAATTGACTCATATTTATCACTAGGATTCTATAAACACATAAATTATATAACATTGTATATGAGACTGGTTTAAATGCATAAGAGAGTCTTTTTATGAGTTTGAATAATAAAAAATCTGCTTAAAAACTTTGGTAATGAATAGATTTAGTCTCATAAAATTTTTTGTGTCGATTTAGTCACAATAACTTTGATGATGTCCAATTTTAGTCCCAAATCGGTAGAACAACGTCGTTTTGCGTTTTTATTTGGGACTTTTTGGATGATCTTTGTATTTGGGTATCCACAGTATTTTTTTAAACAGTTTGTAATTTCGACATATATAATTAAAATTTAAACTTAAAATTTAAACGAAATTGATAAAAATTAATTAAAAACATTAAAAAATACGTGGCAGTTAAGTAAAATATCCGTCCGAAAAAATAAAAGGCGTTTTTTTTACCGATTTGGAATTAAAATGAACGTTACAAAGTTATTGAACTAAATCGACGATTTAAAAAAAAACTTGAGACTAAATCTATTTGAGTCAAAAGTTTATGGGCAATTTTGATTATTTCTCCTTTATATATATTAAAAAAACTTAATGTGTAAATTAGAAACAATGTAACTTTACATTACACCGTCCGGACGAAAAATTGTGAAAGCAATTGCGAGGTGTCCCATAACTGGGACAAACGAAGGTACCATACCATGTTTAGTACATTATTATCAATATTTAATTGTATCTATTTATATCCACTTCCACACACTTTGTAATAATTGGACCTCCTCAATATTATTTCCTTAATGTTGATGACAATATGATATTGATGAGTGACAAATGAAAATGACAGTGATAACCGACTAAATAAATTTATCATAAAATGGATTTTTAATGACAAAAAAAAATAAAAAATAGACAAGGTCGTCTTCACCCCTACCACGAAATAGACAGGTTCATGCATTCACCGACTCTACAAGTAGGCCTTCCTGAAAATGGAGCCCATTAAATGAAACGATGATTATATGGGCCTGATTCTGGGAATCTTGGGCTAGATCTATTATGGACTGGCCCAACATATATTTGTCGAAGATCCAATTATTAAAAAATTATTCCCACCCTTGTCTTTCTCCTATCGTTTTGGTGGCTTGTTTATATTAAACCAGAAATAATATTCTAATTGGTCATTTACACTTGGGAGTTAGGACTTTATTTTTACATTGAGTTTACTTTTCATTCTTTCATAATAGTATTACATCTTCAATTCTATCACTTAGATTTTCACATTTTTCATTTTGGTAGAGTCGTCTTCTATTCGTTTCCTTGAGGAAGTCAAATCCAGCGTATACTATTTTTTGTGTGGGTTTGGATTCAAGAACACCGCCTTATTTCTATAATCTATTTTTTTAAACATCTGATTGCACTGAAACATACAGTTGTTACATTGAAACGTGCAACTTGTTTTATGAAACACAGTTTGTCTTTTTTCAAGATAACAAGTTGTATGTTTCAATTCAACAAGTTAGACATGTTTAAAAATCTGTTATAAAGTCTTGCGGTGCACAGAGACCCTCTTTTCTTTCTTATTTGACTTTTCTCATTGCAATGAGAAGAAAATACAGTATTGCAATGTATTTATCAAATGCATGCAACATAGATTTCTCTAGCATGTAAAGCTATACAAACATAACACTACTATAACAACGCAGATCCGAGATACATTATATAGTTGCATTGTCACAAATCTCAATAACCCAAATACTAAAGAAACGAAAACACACTCTGAAAACCAAGAAATGATTTATCTTTCTTACCTTCTCCTGCCATTGCCAGTGAACAGAACTGTCTGTTTTGTAAAATTGGAGACACCAGATTATCAGCAGAGCTTACAGGGAGTTTAAGATCATTCGTTGTCATGGATACACGAGATGTGGGGCCCTCCTGCATAAAAGAGGCCCCACAATCCATCATAGAATCAGGCATGTCAAAATCCAGGAAATTCCTGGGCTTTTTTCTTCCTGATTGGGATGTGCCTTCTCCATCCCAAGTTTCTGCAGTGAATTTACGTTAATTGAACAATTATAACTAAAAGTAGAGGTAACAGATAGCAGCATGTCATTTATCATGTTGTGTAAACATTGTCTTACAAATAGCTTACCTGGGTCCTTCATGAGATGAGAGGTGTTATAGCTGTTAGAGGTATACATTTGGTCATCTCTGTCGATTATGTTTATGTTCTGTTAGACTTCTGTATGTCGGGGATATTGAATGTCTTTGCTGCTGTGTGGAAATCTGTAACTGCCATGTACTTCCAAAACCTCAATGTCATTATCGAGCTCAAGATGCATCTCACGGGTGCGTTTCTTGATGAGTCTCGGGCCTGTAATGAGGAAAACTTGTATCATCTGAGAGGGGCAGAACTGGTAAACTCTTTTGCCTTTTTTCGGATATGGTCGAACACAGTCTTTTCAGTTATAATTTTGCAATCATCATCTTCAGTTTCAGCAACAGGTTTGTCTTCAAAATCAGAAAATCAAGCATCAGTTAGTTGTGAGATGGCTGGAAGACGCGAACAGTTTGGATCTGAAAGGAATAGCTCTTTACCATCATCCGATTCTTCATCTATAAGTTTGAAGCTGGGCCTGAACATGAAAGGGAAAGGGTTAAGGTTAAGGTCAATTCGCACCATATTTTTCTAAAAAAATCTGAAGTAAAAAACTTATATAATCTGAAGAGTATAAATATGAGTCGCATACATGGGAATCGAGTTCTCCATCAGCTCATTGGTGTAGTGAGATTGTTTGGAGGTAGGAAAAACATCATTATCATCTTTTATGATGTGAACATCCTTTTTCTTAAAGGAGAGCTCCTTTTGTCTATATTTTTGAACGACATTTGAGTCCATTGGTGGTGTAATGATCACCTTTTGATGTAGATCAATGCCAACTGCAATAGCAGAAAACATATGCTATGTGCATCCTTAGGACAGCATAAAAAATATAGGAGTGAATGTAGGAGTAAACTAGACGAGGAGTTACTATATTCTTCAAATATCAGATCTGCTTTAATTGTCAGCTTTCCATGCTGAGGACTTGAATATAACACCGTTGCACGGTAAGGGCTACAAGAAAGTCATTATCAGAAGCAAAAAGTTCTAATAAAATAAACACCAGGCATCTATCTTAAGAGAAAACTGTATCATTAATCCGAAAGAAAGAACTCAGGATTTTGCACTCATTTAATATACCATACCTTGAGAAATCCTCCAATCTGAGCCAAAAGAAAAGAAGTTTCAGAAGAAACAAAGGTAGAATAGGACCAACAATTGAAAATGTGTAGTGGTGCTGTATGTATTGCTCAAAAAACTAACGTACCTTATTTTTTCATAAAACAGAATGAGGTTATCTTCTTCAACACCAACAATCTGTAAGGAACTACTTCAGTCGCATGACTTTACGTAAAGAAAACCTCTTAAGTAGTAAGAATAAGTATATAGTGAAACTGCACATGTTTTTTATATTCCAAGTTGTATAAACATATGTTTCTTGCATACCAGATCAGCATAATTCCTTTTAGCTGACAGCACAGGCTCAGATACCCTAGTTAATGTTATCAGCATCTTGGACTTCCCCATCCTTTGACCCTCAGATTCCTCAACTATCATCTCAATTTTAGGGGGCAATGATAGCAATGATTCTTTGATGTGGTTCCCAAATGGATATTTTCTACCAGTTACCAACTCTATCTTTCTTGGATCAGCCTCGATGAGGGTCTCGAATGATGTTACTCCCATTGAATGCAGTGCCTAATCAGAATTTAGCAGGTGGACAAGAATGGAACATCAGTATATATTCACAGATGACAAAGTCAACTTTTCAATTAGTACCAAACAAACCTTTGCAGTCACCATTCCAATGCCTGGTAATTGTTTAAGCAAGTATGGGCTATCATCCCATAACTTCTGGTGTAAACATTTGGCTACTAGTGTCGAATTCAAAGCTCCTTTATAGCTTTTCTTGTATGTAAAATATTCTTTCATGCATTTTGCAATTCTGTACCCATTTGAGCATATTGCATTCATGTCCTACAGCATGACATGATTTATAATGGGTAACAAATTAGGGGGGCGCTTGGTTAAGAATTCTTCAATGTGAATGAGAATGAGTTTAGGGTAATTATGATGGTTAATGAGAACAAAATATGATCAATCCACTACCTCACCTCCTAAATTAGTTATCATTTCCCCATTTTGATTAACTATTTCCCTCCCTATAATCATTTCAACCAACAACCATTTTTGTCCACTTTATTCTAAAATTAGGGCAACACACTAACAATGTAACCACCATCGGACAACCCTTTCTCCATCATATCCCTTTCATTATAAAGGCATATGGAGGAAAGAAATTTTCATTACCATTCCCATTGAAGAATTTGAACCAAGCAGCCCCTAAATTTAGGATTCTGAAACTACGTCTCCAATATTTGTAGAGACAGGTGAAACCTGCGTCATGGATAAGTCACGAACTTGAGGGTCGCCAGTCAAACAGTCATTCACTAGGATAAATATCTTCTCTTCTCTGGTTTGAATGCGCTTTTTTCGCTTTCCTTTATCATCAAGGACGTGAAAACGGAGACGGCCATCCTTGTCATTGTTTATGTCATTTAGGAACTTCTTCTCGTTCCGCCGAAGTTGTATCCCTTCATTTTTAAAATGGCAAACATTAACCAAATTTTGTAGCTTATGAGTTAGTCTTAATTCGAATGCTAATATTACATGAAATTTCTTCTGCCCGGCATAGAGTATGAAGTGTGTCTTCTAAGCTGCAGGTTGTGGGGGCCCCTATAATGTGCTTCATTGTGTCAAACTTCAGATAGTACTTTGTCATTAACCTTCCAGGCTCTAAACACAAGAGAAAAGTATTATCAATTACTGCCTTATAATCAGAAAACTGCAGAATCAAATCGATAATATACCAAGGGGCTTCAGGAGGAAACCATCGTCATCAGTCCAGACCATCTGATATTTTGACAATTCGTTAACTTTCTTTACACAAATATCTGGCACAGAAAATAAATATGGAGTCAGGATATTGAAACCCAGGATTAATATATGGTTGTCACGGATCTAATTACCTTGCAAATGCTTCTCGATTCTACTACCAGGCAGCCCTTTAATTGAATAGTTCTCAGGGTTCTGATTTTGACATGAAAACTTTCAGAAATGCAAATTAATGAAGTACCAAATTCTGTCCTCCCAATAAGCTAAGAAAACGTACCTTCTTTATTCTCACAAACAAGTATGAGCATTTCATCCATTCAATGGCCCTTGTAATATCTGATACAGTTGACTGAACTATCTCTGCGGTTAGATGTTCTGTTATACATGGAAGCAACCTGGAGCGAAACAAAATAACACAAGGAAGTCTGTTCATACAAGGGTGTGCTTCAGAAGGCAAAGAAAAAAAGAGAGGTCAGATAATGGGCTTACTGTGATTCCACCAATTCACATCCACCTAATAAATTCTCGTACAAATGCACCTGAGATATGATTCGAATGGGTTAAGAAAAGTGTTTGATTGGTTATCTCTCTTGATAATTTCTATCTTTATAGAGAGGAAGAATGTACTGTTTCTCTTCTGGTCATTATTATGACCATTCCCGTGTCATCAAATGGAGGACGCCCAGCTCTTCCACACATCTGTATAAATTATTGGTGATTATCATTTTAAATTTTAATACAAGAGAGGGGAGGAGGATCAAAAATATCCTAATTGTCTTAGCTGGTTGATGCTGCACCCAGATTTAGTAAGCTATATTTACTATGGTCACCTACCTATGTAATCTTACTATTTCTGAGAATGACATAAAGAATAGAAACGCACCTGCAATACCATCGATCGCTCATATTCCATGTACATCCCTTTCTCCTTGTTGCTAGCACAAAATAAAAAACAAGAACACAATATTATTATTTTTTATTTACTCAAAATTCCAGTAATGTGAAAGTCACGAGAGGAAGAGTACTTTGACATCTGGACAAATAGTGAAACAAGTCACTGAGATAGCACTGCAAGAGTACTAGATTTTCTTCACCTATTTAATTTTTATTGTAGCTCTATAACTTCTGACATTTAGACATTTTGCGATGGAGATTATCAAGCAAAATTCAGATGATATGCATAAATATGATTTAGAATATCTAGATTTCTTGTTTTTCTGCCCACTAGATACCTATATTAGGACACACAAAAATAGTAAGTGATACTGAGACATACAAATACTGTGTTGATTTGATGACCACTGTATGTGCTGGTAGATTAATTCCATGGGCCAGTGTATTTGTGGTGCACAGAATTCGAAGATCACCATTCAGGAACAGGCCTTCAATGAGATTACGATCCTTAGGAGAAAGTCCACCATTGTGATATCCAACTGCAAAAGAAACAGTTAGTAGATATTGAACTGATACTAATTATACTCTAGTTTACTTCAAATATCAACCTTCCCTTATGGACCCAATTCACACATGAAAAAGGGAATGATCTCATACCACCATAAAGAATGTACGATTGCATTTGTTTGTCGCCACATGATAACGATGCTTCCTTTAACCTTTCTTGCTGTTCTCTGCTTTTGACATATGGACTTGAATGGCCGAAAGTCATAGCTATCTGAGCAAGTCGTTGTGCCGCTTCTTGTGCTCCTTTTCTGGTTGAACAGAATATCAAAGCAGATTTTCCTCCAGAGAACTGCGTGAGGAGATCTGCAAATTAATGGCTTCAGTTTACAACATAGCTGGGGCCTCTAAAGTACTACCTAAACAAACTATCCAGAGAAAGGCCAATTTGATAATCTGTAACTGAGGTTTCCAGGCTTACCAAAAATGTAGTTCTGGAGGCGCTGAATAATTCAAACAGAAAATTTATCAGGAATTAATGAATACAAGAATATAAAATCATTCGTAATAGTTTAATTTTTGCTTTGATAAGCGTACCTTTTCAAATAAGAAATCATTTTTTGCTGGTGTGTACCCTGCAACCAAATGTGCTTTTATTGAGAGAGAAATAACGTGGAGCTGCTATAAATATCGTATGTTCTAATTTCAATAGTTAAAATCTGCTGTGTTCCATATGATAAGTTTACATAATGCATAGAAGTTTGTATTTCACTAAGAGAAACAGACGGTGGATTCGAGCTTTGGGAAAGGTATGCATACCAAAAACTTTAGTAGTCAACTTTACAGGTCTCATTTCTTCTCCAAACCTGCGAAAAGGACAGTGTCTTATCATTTCACAGTAAACTGGTTTTGTGATGAATAAATTACTATATGACAAAAGTCGAGCGTACGTTTTAATTCCCTGAGCTGGAACCATAAGCCACTCCGCTGCAAAAGAAATAAAACATGTAATTTTGACCATATGCTGGAAAGTGCAAAACCACTTTAGTCAAGCGCATAGTGGGAGTTACCCAGGTCATTGATATTTGGTATTGTAGCAGAAACAGCCAGGAAACGAACAAGGGATAAAGGACATGATTTCATTTCAGGTTTGCAAGAAAGCATTTTGATTCTGCTAACTATAGCCTCTAGTGCAGCTCCTCGAGGATCATTTAGCAGATGAACTTCATCGATAAGGACAAGCGATATATCGCTGAAAAAGCTCAAACCTCCATCTTGTATTCGATAACGAGTCACAGCATCGAATTTCTGTGGGAAGAGAGGTCAAGCCAGGATAAGGTCATATGAATAAAAAATAAATCTCCACTCTAACTACCTCAGGAGTTGTAAGAATGATGTCAGCGTCCTGTATATTCTTGATGCTGTAGTACTCAAGTATCACCCGTTAGCTCGAGGCTACTTATTCCTAATGGTCCAAGCTTCTGTGTCCAATCCCGGAGCTTCTCTTGAACCAAGGCCTTTGATGGCGCTACGTGAGATCTTCACGACACAGTATGTAATACACCAGTAAGCAGCCGAAAGGAAAATAAATGGATTCCATGGAAACATCATAATATCCTCTTTAGCTTTAGGTATAGAACCAGAAAATTTTTACAACAGATAATAGAGTAGTTTCAGATGATATTTGCCAGAGTAGTTGAACACATTAATCTTTTTCATGAGTAATAGTATCAGAAACGTACTGTTTTAAGGGTCCCCTTAAAATGGGTGAATGCCCCATTACCAGTGATGAACTTTGAAAGAAGCCGCATGATGCATAACTCAAAAAAGTACCGCTTTCCACTTCCAGTTGGTGCTGAAATAACCATGTTTACATCGGAAAGGTAGCATGTGGAAAAGCATTCACTCTGCAGTGAGTTGAAATATCTGCATATATATTTAAAAGGATATAATGAAGGTAATATTCCAATAACAGTCACAGAAGCGAAATTGAAACAACTATAGAGGCCAACTGCCTCTTAAATTGATATTATTAGCAGAGGCAAAAAATATTATGCATTCCTTTGAACAGGAACCAAATGCCGCAGTTCATATAATAAGTTAACAAGATCAGTTTCCATGGTCTGTAATTTAAGAAGAGCATTAAAAAATACTTGGAACAAAGGAAACATCTGGTATGGCTAACAGTGCATTCTGTGCACTCTTAATATGCTTGAACACCAAGGACCTAGGGTGTTGAATCATGATCATCATTTCCTTGTGTCAGAGACTCAGAGTTTGACAGTATGCACATCAGTGGAAAGCTAAATTTTCATGTCAATTCTATAATGGAAGAATGAAACAATAAAGTAATACCTGAAATTAAAAGCTGAGCGAAAGGGAGCAGGTAAGTCGGTCACTGCCTTCAGTGCATAGGAATCCATATGCTGACTCTTGTGTTTGGTGAACTGAAATTGAACAAAAAACTCCCAGCGAAACACAGCCACACGAAAATGTTAGGAAACAATTATGAAGTCACAGCTTAATTATAATATAAGGCAGGTCTTATATAGCTAATATTATTTCGTTTTACAAATTCTACACTAAGCCAGATGTGTACAAGCAACAAATTAGGCATAATCGAAAGGATCAGCATAGCCAAACTTAGGGTTGGATAAAGTTCAATTACGTAGCGTTTACAGAAACAGGACCGCGATTCAAATTTCAAAAGCAAAAATAGATTAAAAACGCATGCTCAAAACCTTTTAAATAGTCCGATAGCAACATTAGTTATTCGTACTTCAGAATCGCCTGGAGCACAAAAAAGCAGTATATTCCCCCAAAATTGATCAGAAACTACTCCTAGAAAAAAAATATGACTCATCATGTCTCGTAATTGCTCAGATTAACTGAAAATGCACATTCAACGCTGCGTATTCTTTCCGTAATCCTGTGTGTGTGTGTGAGAGAGAGAGAGAGAGAGAGAGAGAGAGAGAGAATGTGTACCTTGAGGCGGGTTTGCAGCGCAATAGAGAAAACATATTCTAGAGAGAATGTGTACCTTGAGGCGGGTTTGCAGCGCAATAGAGAAAACATATTCTAGTCGAAAATTGAAACAGAAATATTTATAGTGTGACGATGCGAGTAGCGGGAATGTAACGGGATCACGTCCGTTAGTGTGAGGCGCCGGAAAGTGAAAGGATAATTCATACTTAAAAAAGGAATATGCCTCTATTAAGCTCCAAGTATAATTGCTTATAGTGAATATGGTTCTTTTTTGTAAAAGTTGTAATAGTTGGAAACACGCTTTTACTAGTTTTGATTTTTCAGCTGTGCTTGCCTTCATATAAATAGGCCACAGTTCATTGTAAAATTTGATTTTTTCAATTGAATGGAATAATATCAGTTCTCTATTCCTCTAACCGTTTTCTCTCCCTTCCAATCTACATCATGAATTCGATTAATATTCACGAATTCTTCATGGTATCAGTTTATTAGGTCTAGATTCTGGTTATTTGATCTATGGCTTCCGATTGGAATCGTCAATGGCCGGCGCTCACGGCGTCGGGCGGCGGAGCGGTTGGTGTTGGCTCTTCTTCGCAGGATGCTGGATCTTCGGTGAATGTCACCGATCCGCTTTACCTTTCTCATTCCGATCATCCAGGAATGATTTTGGTGAGTCATCCTCTTAATGGTGACAATTATGTTCCGTGGAAACGGTCGATGATGCTTGCTTTGAGTTCTAAACTGAAATTAGGTTTTATTAATGGGAAACTCATTATTCCACCCTCTGAGACTGATGCTTCTTTTGAAAATTGGAAACGTGTTGATGATTTAGTTATCACCTGGATTATGAATTGTGTATCGAAGGAGATAGTTAATTCTATAATTTTTGCTAACACTGCGAAAGAGTTATGGGAGGATTTAGCTCAGCGATTTGGTGAGAGTAATGGACCTTTAACAAGGAAATGATACTATTGCTGCTTACTACACTCGCCTTAAGGCTCTTTGGGATCAGTTGGCATGTTTGAAGCCATTGCGTCTTTGTAATTGTCCAGTCAGGCATGAGGTTATTCAGGATGATCAGGAAAACAAGGTTTCTGAGTTTCTAATGGGTCTAAATGATACTTATGATCCCATTAGAAATCAGATTTTGGTCATGGAACCAATGCCTTCTGTTCACAGGGTGTATTCCATGTTAGTGCGGGTGGAACGGCAGAGGACTGTTGGTATACAATTTTCTGAGGGAAATGATACTACTGCTCTGATGATAAAGGCTGGAAATGCAACTAAGGGTTCCTTTGTGAAATCTGGAGGTCGTGGTAGGGGTTACCACAAATTAACTAAGGAGGAGAAAGCCAAACTTGTTTGTGATAATTGTTCTGGAACAGGCCATGAAGTCTCTACATGCTTCAAGCTTCATGGAATACCTGATTGGTATAAGAAATATAAGAATCAGAGTGGTAAAAGTTTTGCAAATGTTGCTGATACTAGAGAGGTTTCTGCACCTTCTGCTTTAATGTCAACACAGAAGGCTGGCGCTGTTGACATTTCTGCTTTATTCCAGAAGGAGCTTACCAAATTCTTTGGTTCCCAGGCTGCTCATCCTTCTGGAGGGAGTGGTGTTGATTCCAACAAAGATTTCGTTCATTTTGTAAACTCAGCAGGTAATCCTAAACCTTTGTTAATTCATGATGAGTTATCTTTGTTGGTTGATTTGAAGAGGGGTGATTGGATTATAGATACTGGTGCAAGTCGGTACATGTGCAATGATATTTCTCTATTCCATTCCATATCCACTGTCTCCCACCCCATTTCTGCTCTTCTACCTGATGGTTCTACTAAAACTCTCACTCAACTAGGGCATGTTACTCTCAATGATAATTTTACTTTGAGAAATGTGCTTTTTATCCCATCCTTCAAGTACAATTTGCTTTCTGTTTCTCAGTTAACTCTTGAATCTGATGTGAAATGCATCTTTACACCTTCTAACTGTTTTATACATGCCCTGAGGAGTGGTAATCTCTTAGCTCATGGAAATCTACATCGCAAGCTTTACATTCTTGAGCCTCTTTCTGTTTCTGTTTCTTGTAATCTTTCTATTGAAACATGGCATCATTTACTAGGACATGCTTCTCTTAGCACTATGAAACATTTACCTTTCTTGAAACATCTTTGTACTGATTCAAGTTCAATAAAATCTTGTGATGCTTGTTTCAAAGCTAAACAATCTCGATTACCTTTTCCTATTTCTGAAATAAAAACTGCAGATTTGTTTGAACTTATCCACGTTGATATTTGGGGGCCTTGTAAAGAGGAGACTTTCACAAATACACCTTACTTCCTCACAATAGTAGATGATTTCAGTAGGGGTACTTGTGTATTTCTGATGTCACATAAATCTCAGTCCCTTAAATTCCTTAAACATTTTATCCATATGGCCCATACACAATTCCAGAAGTCTGTTAAAATTCTCAGGAGTGATAATGGATCTGAATTTGCTAGTACAGATTGCCAAAGTTTTCTTTCTTCCCTTGGTATTGTTCATCAAACATCTTGCGTTAATACCCCTCAACAAAATGGCACTGTTGAGAGGAAACATAGACATATTTTGGAGATGTCAAGATCCATAATGTTCCATTCTAAACTTCCTATTAAGTTCTGGTGTTTTTCCATTCTCTTTTCGGTTCACATTATTAACAGATTACCTTGCTCTGTGCTATCTTGGAAAACACCTTTTGACCTTTTGTATGGTCATGCCCCAGATTATTCTAGACTAAAGCCATTTGGTTGCCTTGCTTATGCAACAAACACACATCCCAAATCCTCAAAATTTCATCCTAGATCTCACAAATGTATTTTTCTGGGTTATATCACTGGCAAGAAAGGGTTTCATCTTTATGATCTTGATGCTGATATTTTTCTTGTCTCAAGAGATGTAAATTTTTTTGAACAAATCTATCATTTTACTTTTCTTTCACCTTCTACTGCTCGTACACCAATTCCTTTCCCATCTTCTGATATTCCTTTACCCTCAGATAATACTTTTCCCTCCTCTCACCAACCTATTTCTTCTGATTCTTCCTCTGATGTTCCTTCTTCTGATATTCCTTCTTCTGATATTTCTTCTCCAATTTTGAGAAGAGGTCAGAGACACAGATTGCAGCCTGTGTGGTTACAAGATTTTGTATCACACATTTCTACCCATGATCTCTCCACATATCCTCATACGACTACTATTGATTATAGCATTGCATATGGTGCCTTCTTAAACCATATCTCAGTGGTGAAGGAGCCTTGTTCCTATCAACAAGCATGTCAGTTTCAAGAATGGCAGGATGCCATGAACAAAGAGTTGTTGGCTTTGGAAACAAATAAGACCTGGGAGTTGGTTGATTTGCCTAAAGGGAAAAAGGCAATCGGTAGTAAATGGGTTTTCAAAGTCAAATTAAATCCGGATGGGAGTATTGATAGGTACAAGGCACGATTGGTGGCCAAGGGTTTTTCCAAAACCTTTGGTATTGACTACAATGAGAGTTTCTCTCCTGTTGACAAGATAGTCATGGATAGGTTGTTTATTGCTATTGCAACCATGAGAGGGTGGCCTATTTGTCAATGGGATGTCAATAATACATTTCTTCATGGCTTTCTTGATGAGGAGGTGTACATGAAAGTTCCTCAAGGCTACGCTTTGGCAAAACCTGGTCAGGTTTGTAGACTCAGGAGGAGTCTCTATGGTTTGAAGCAAGCAAGTAGACAGTGGAACCAGGAGTTTAGTTCCAAGCTGGTTGTTTTTGGTTTTGAGGAGTCTTCTTTTGATCATTGTTTGTATATTTACAAGAAAGATAGTGAATTCATGGCACTATTGGTATATGTGGATGATTTGTTGATTACAGGCACTAGTGTTGTTTTAATTGATAAGCTCAAGATTTATTTGGATGAGCTTTTTACCATTAAGGATCTTGGATTTGCTAAATACTTCCTAGGCATGGAGATTGCTAGGACCACTTCAGGCACCTTTCTCTGTCAAAAGAAGTATGTTAAAGACATCTTGCAGGATACAGGGATGGAGAATTGTACACCTGCTACAACTCCATTGCCTTCTGGATTACATCTTCAGGCTCAACAGGGGACTCTTTTATCTGATCCCGACAAGTATAGAAGACTCATTGGCAGGCTTCTCTACTTGAATCTAACTAGGCCAGACTCTGTCCAGCAGTTATCTCAATTTGTTTCAGCTCCATGTGATGTTCATTGGACAACTGCCCTTCATATCTTGAGATATCTCAAAGGGAGACCGTCTATTGGCTTGCATTTTCCGGTTGGTTTTAGCTCGATTATGCATGCTTTCAGTGATGCAGACTGGGCTGCTTGTAAAGACACACGAAAGTCTATTACAGGTTATTGAAAAGCAAGAAACAAACCACAGTTTCTAAGTCTTCGGCAGAGTCGGAGTAAAGAGCTCTTAGTTCTACAATTTCTGAATTACAGTGGATTTCTTATGTTTGCTCAGATTTTGGAATCTCTATTTCTTTACCTATCACACTTGAGTGTGATAATCAGACAGCTATTCATATCACTTCAAATCCGGTCTTTCATGAACATACTAAGCACTTGGAGATCGATTGTCACTCGGTGCGCAATAAATTTGAAGAGGATTTTATTTCTCTTGTTCATGTGGCTTCTCGGTTGCAGCTGGCTGATGCTTTTACGAAGCTTCTTGGGGGAGCTCGACTGGATTTCTTAATGTCCAAGTTGGGATTGGTTCAATTCACCACTACCCAACTTGAGGATGGGGTATAGGAAATATAGTTCTTTTTCGTAAAAGTTGTAATAGTTGGAAACACGCTTTTACTAGTTATGATTTCTCAGATGTGCTTTGCCTTCATATAAATAGGCCACAGTTCATTGTAAAACTTGATTTTTTTCAATTGAATGGAATAATATCAGTTCTCTATTCCTCTAACCGTTTTCTCTCCCTTCCAATCTACATCATGAATTCGATTAATATTCACGAATTCTTCATTGCTTGATTTTCTTTTTAATTGTATTAATTTTTATTTTTTTAATCGACAAATAGTGGCGTGAACTCATGAGTTTATTTACATATGTAGTTAGACATGCTCAAAACCGAACCGGAACCGCGGTTCAGCGGTTCCACGGTTTCGAACCGAACGGAACGAACCGCTAAAAAAACCCACGGTTCGGTTCCGGTTCTAGCAAAACCAGAACCGGAACCATTGGTTAAATCCGAACCCGGCGGTTATTCGCCAAAACCACGGTTCGAACCGAAACCGCCTCAATTTGAAAATTCTAGCCGTTGAGATCCAACGGCCCAGATTAAAGAGCCGTTGAGATCCAACGGTGAGATTAAATAGATATTCTTTGGAACCATGGGTTGAGAACTGTGGAACCGCCGGTTCCGGTTCAACCGGTTTTAAACCGTTTTTTTTTTCAAGATTTCATCTATAAATACCACCTCATTCCACTCCAAAATTCACCCCAAAGTGATTCAACTCATTACTTTCTTCTCATCTCTCTCAACTCTCACTCAATTCTCAAAGTTTATTATTTACATATTATTTACATATTATTTACATTACTTACATATTACATACACTACACTACACTATAATTTATATATTAGTATATTACACTAAACTATATATTATACTACACCATATATTATATACATTATATATTACACTATACTACATTACTACATATTAGTATATTACACTACACTATATATTATTTACATATACACTTACATATTATGGAAAGCCATCAAAGCAACAAGGGTAAAGGCAAAGCTTCTTCCACCTCTTCCGTTAAGTCTTCCACGACCACAACCACCGGCACCGTCGAGTGGAGGTTAGATGATATTGAGGCCACACTTGGTCCCTTATGAGAATCCTCTTGAAGATGATGCTATACCACGACGTCCTACTCAAAAAAGTCAAAACCACCCAACCCGACTCCAATGCCGAACCAACTCCAACCCCAACTCCAAGTCGAGCTCAACTTAAGTCGGATATTTTTGCACGTCACTTTAAAAAAGTGATCAACGAGGATGGTACTATTAAAGTTCATTGCAACTATTGTGAGAAAATATATTCTTTTGTCAAAGGAGGGTGATATGGGACATTCAAGAAGCATTTGAAAAAAAATTCACCCGGATAGAGTTGGAATTAGTTCAAACCAAGCACAACCGTGGATTTACGTCAACCGGTGGCGGTGGTGGAGTTCAAAAGCGAGGTAAGTAACCCCACTTCTCTATTTACATTTGATCAAATGAAATATAGAAAATTGTTAGCTAAATTTGTGTGCACACAACACCTTCCTTTTCAATTTGCCGATAATTCCTTTTGGAATGATTTTGTTAACCTTGGTCTTCAACTGCGGCAAAAAAAAGTTTCACGTCATACTACTACTACTCGTGATGTTGCTAAAGTTGTTTATGAGTATAAATTTGCTTTGATTAATCTATTTGCCGATTTAATGTTAAAGTTTGTATATGTCGGGATATTTGGAGTGATAATTTTCAAAAGCATAGTTATATAGGAGTTACATGCACTTGGATTGATGATTCGTGGACTCTTAACAATGCATTGATTGCTTATAGAGATTTTGATCACGAACACAATGTCGTTAATATTAGAGATAAATTGCATGATATTTTAAATGAGATGCTCTTACTAAAAAACATTTTCTATTGGTTTTGATAATCTTTAGTGCAAAATACGGCTACTATTGAAGATCTTAGAAATATTTGTCAACCATATCTTGGTGGAAAAAAATTTCATGTTAGATATATGTGTCATATTTTAAATTTATGTGTTCAAGATGGTTTAGATGCTTTGAAAGAACAAGTTGGTCCTATTAGATCCGCTATTTATTATATGTCGAGACATTCAAAATTGTTGAAAAAATGGAAAGTTTTTTGTAGAACATACAATATGCATCCCAAAAAATTTCTCTTGATGTGTCAACTCGTTGAAATTCCACGATAAATTGTTAAAGGAGTCCGGATTATAAAGACGCTTTATGTACATTTTACTCAAGAAAATTGTGGTATTCGTTTATATCCTCAATATTGGGATTCATGCACTTCTTTGTGTAAAATTTTGGGAATTTTTAATGATTCCACAAAAGTGTTATTCGGTGTTTATTATCCTACTAGTAATTTAGTGCTTGATTATTGTATTAAAGTTGCTCATGTGTTAAATGAAAATATTACAAATCCTTTATTAAGTGGTATTTACTTTCTCTATGATGCAAAAATGGAAAAAAATATTTTACAAATATTCCCGATCTATTCTTGGTTGCTAAAGTGTTTGATCCTAGAGTAAGATTGGATGGATTAATAATGTTGTTAAATATGTATTATAATTATTTATTTCTTAATAGACATATGGTCATGGGTGAAGATGACGTATATCCTAATCCGGAAGAGATTGGTAATCGGATTAAAGTTACTTTAATGTCTTTATTTAGAGAATATAGTGGTCCCGGTTTTAAGCAAATTTTGGTGGTGACTCTTCTATGAGTCAATATGAAGATATATTAACGGGTTTTTATGATGAGCGTTCTAAAAAACGTTCAAGGTCTACTTCTAACCCTTATTACGAATTTGATCATTATTTATCCTCTACATATGTTAAGACGATGAAGATAAAGACAACACTACTTTTAATATACTAAAGTGGTGGTCGGGATGAAAAATATCTATCCAATATTGTCGATGCTAGCAAGAAGAAATTTTTGCATCTCCGCCTCAACCGTTGCCGTTGAACAAGCTTTTAGTTTGGGAGGCTACACTTTGGATGCAACGAGATCGAATATGACCGTTGAAAACGTGGAAAACCAATGCTTGCTTGATGATTGGGTAAGAGCCGAAAAGAGAAGTCAAGAATTAATTGATAATGATGATCAAGATAGCTCAGAAGAAACTACCACCGGAAGTGATGCATGAAGAATCGAATCGATCCAAATCAACGAGGTAAGTTTGAGGTAAGAGAACTACGTGAACTTTGATTCCTATTTGGATACGTAGGCAACTTAATTTTAAGTTTCAAACTTAGAATTTCTAAGTTTATTTCTTAAATTTAAGCCCAAGTCCAATTTGTTTAAATCCCCCCCTCCCCCAAATTTATTTTGTAAAGTTTAAAATTTTAAGTTGTAATTGTAATTACTAATTCGATATAGTTCACTTTGTAATTTGTAAATTTGTAATAGTTCAATTAATTTGTAATAGTAGATTACTAGCTTATTTTAAGTTAGAATTACTAATTTGTAATAGTTCAATTACTTTGTAATAACTACTAATTTATAATAGTTCAATTATTAATGTAATCTTCAATTTAAATTCTCATATTAACAATTACAATGTCCAATTTCATGATCTATCTATACATTCCTTCAAATTTTAGATCCAAAAAACTAAGAAACACAAGAAAAAATATATGAAAAAAAAAAAAAAACCGGCGAACCCATGGTTCAAATCGAACCACGGGATTCGAGAACCGAACCAAAACCGCCTTTGCCCGGTTGGTTCGATTCCCCCTCGGAATTTTTGGAACCGGTTCGAACCGAACCGTGAGCATGTCTATATGTAGTGATGCTCTAATCATTTGAGCTATTCCACTTCATCTAAATTGTATTAATAAGATGTGTTATTTGCAAGAATAAGGTACAAACCATTGGTACCTTATGGTTGTATACTTGTATTTGAGTTTAGAAATTTTAAACCCCAAGTAATTTCAAATAAAAAATCTATTTTATATCATTTGAATTTAATGATTTCTCATACTAATTATTTAATTACGACAATAACTCGTATGAGACGGTGTTATATGTAAGACACAGTACAAATTAACACAAATTAACAACCACCTCTTTTAAAATATTAAAGCATCATGCCTATATTATGTCTCATCTCACGCAAATTTATCTCTTTAATTACTGTGATAATAATGTTCATGAATACACATAATAAAAATACAATAAGATGAAACTCTTCTCCTAAATTTCAAAAAAATTAATGGAGATGATCCTTAAATTATGTTTGAATAGTCCTCGGTGCTCCTGGTACATGAGAGACTACTTAAAAAAATACTTTACAACTCATGACCTTGGTGCTCCTGGTACATGAGAGACTACTTAAAAAAATACTTTACAACTCATGATCTTATAAAATCTAGTGAAAAAAATAATGCAAATCAAATAAGTAGATCAACACTCTCAATACACCCATTCTACTATACAATTGTACCTAAATTAATTTTTTCTCAATGAACAGAACTAATACTAATAAAATGATAGTAGTACACTTTACCAAAGCAACTAATATCATTTGAAAATATATTTGAACAACACGGCATACCTAATGCATAAGTAGGCAAGTGAAACAAATAATGAAATTTGTTTCACATTCCATCGGATCTTACACAAATTTATCATCAATGCATGATTGCAGAACTCAAATACAAATGCCTTCAAAAAAATAAAAAGAACTCAAATACAAAAATATAATAATGAAAATATTTCTCAATTCAAAAGATTGTACCTGATAATTCAGGGGCTTTTTCTTCCATCTCCCCTCAAATTCAAGTTTCAGAAAATAAAGTTTAAAAATGGTTTTCATCATTATATGAAGCCTAGTTTATCCCATGAAAAAACAAAACAAAAAAATCCTGTAAAGAATGATTGCCATAACCACGAGTCAACTTTGGTTCAGGTCATGATACGAATCTAGAAATTTTGTTGCACCTACATAAATTTTCATTTACATACATGCTTAGACAAACAACAAAAGCATCATTTTCCCATGCTGACGGAAAATGAAGATTGCCTCCATGGATGAGTCGGCATATATTACAAGCAAAGAGTTGAGGACCTCAAGCAGTTTGCCCCTCTCTTCTAAGCAACTCCTGCAAAACAAGCATTTTGGAACTTATATCACACTCCATTCGAGATACTTGAGCAAACTACACAGTTAATTCGAAAATATGTATATAGTCATAATTACTGTAACTCTAATCTTCCACCCTATCTGAAAGAATTCCGTCCCATCTAAAAGTCCGAACTTGTAGAGAGGTGTAGAATTAATTAGTTTATATACTTTCCCTAACACTCCCCCTCACTCGTGGGCTGAATTCTCTTACTTCATCATTGGGAGGAGGCCCATCGAGTGAACAATTTAATATGGGTGGAGTTGCTTTCAACGTGGAATCGAACCTAGGACGTGGCGTGAGCCTGAAGGCTCCGATACATGAAAGAATTCCGTCTCATCTAAAACTCCGAACTTATAGAGAGGTGTGGAATTGATTTGTTTATATAATTTCCCTAACACTATCACTACTCTTGATTGAAACCAATATTTTTTCTCTACAATGATACATATGATTTACAGTATCTAAATGAAGAAGAAAAATGGGGAAGGGATCAAGTAGTCAGACGATATATATCAAGATTTGCATGGCATCATATAAAAGTTCACTACATCAATAATCACCAATGTAGCCTTTGTAACTGGTCTCATTTAGCAGCTTCCGCAGTAAATATATTGTTGGCATAAAAATACTTTCTCAGTAACGCTTAATGATTTGTGTTGGTTTTCTTTTGTTACTATTATTTTTCTTTTTTTGGAGTTAATGATGATCCAGTTAAGACGAAAAGAGAGCAGTATCGCCTTTCACATATAAAAAACATAAAAAGAGAAAATGAGACATTAATCCCCCAAGTATGGAGTATAGTAGTATACCATTTTGATAGCAGCAACAGACTGGCACTTTCTTTCTTTCTTCTCACGTTGGCACTCCGAGCACCAGCTGGAGAAATCTTTCTGATACTTCCTGATCTCTCTAAAAACAGAACTGTAGGGCGAAGATATTAGAGTTGCAAATGGATTGCCGGAAATTCATGGCTATGATGCAATGGCATTCAACATCAATTTGTAATGCTTAGCTCAGATGATACAGTTCCGGTAACACACAAAAGCTATGAAATCAATTGCAGGCTTAGGTTATTAAACAATTCCAACAAAAAATCTAGGGAGACATTGCCAACTACACATGCTATGGCTTACAAAGAGAGAAAATAATTCACTCACGTGACTCGCCATTAGAGCTAAAGTTCCCTTTGCTTTTGGTTATAGCTACAACTGACCAAAGATTTTTTATTTTATTTTTTTTCAATTTTTTGTAGGTACAGGGGGAAAAGGCATACTGGAGAGTTATTGCTCCCATTTTGTGTTCGTCTATACGAGTGGAGAGAAATAGGAGAGTTTTTTAAGATTGTGAAGATTCTGTAGTTCCTTAAAACATAAAACAAATAAGTGTTTTTTTTCATTGAGCAGGACACTTGCACTAGGTTCTTTAGACCATCTCTAGACATCTCTCTACTCAAGAACAAAATTTCGTGATGCACTCAAAATCATCTTCAATCCTCGGAGGTACATTTCGCACTACATATTCTCTCTCTTTTTATACTGAACTAATTTTTTTAACAAAATTATAGCTTAAAATTATTTATAATTTGTCATATGTAATACATTAACCAGCATTTTAAATTTCAAATTATTTAACTTTATACTCCCTCCGTCCCAATATTAACCGCATGTTTGCTGTGTGCTCAGAGTTTAAGAAAGAGTTGTTTATTACTCCTTGCGTCCCAATCTTAACTGCATTCTTTACATTTTGGGCGTCCCAATCTTAATGTTAGAATAATAAGTAGTAATGGGCCTTTAGTGGGCCTTTGTTAGAATAGCATCTCACTTGTATATATATGTATTCTTCTCTTAGTTCAATGCATAGAAAATTCTCCCACATTATGTCTTTTGATTATAGCATGACATGGTATCAGAGCAAGGTTTTCAGATTTAGAAACTAGGGTTTGGAGAAGGATTTGGGGATTCACGTTTTTCGGTGACCACCGGTCGACACCGCCCACCTAGGCAGGTCCGCCGTCCCCCGACAACCCTTCGCCGGAATTCGGCGGCCAGCGGCGGCGCGTGCCGCTCAGACGCGCCGGAGACAATTTTTTTTTTGCCGATTCGGAAAGGCGGCGCTTTTCTGGCCGGAATTTACTCCGGACACCTCCGTTGAGCTCGTCTCGTTGAGCTCGTTCTGTTGGTGTAGCTGTTTGGGTCAACATCCGAGTGGTGTGTGATTTAGTGTTTGGGTACAGGCTTTGGTGAAATTTTGAAATTGGAATTGATTTATTTCTGGCATTATTTTCTGATTGATTTGTGGTTTTGAGGAGAAATGTCTTTTGTGAAGTGTCGTTATTGTCACGGGATTGGACATATCAAACGTGATTGTCCAAAGTTATGCAATAAGACTCCTCCGTTTGCTCAAGCGGCTTTGTGTGGCAATAAATCTGGTCACTTTAATGATTTTGTCACTATTTCCACTAGTGAGTATGCAAGGTTGTTGCAATTTAGGTAAGTGAATCAATCACAAACAAGTTCTGTTACCACTATTGCCGAGTCAGGTAATTCTAATGCATGTCTTGTTTCCTCATCATCGAAATGGGTCATTGATTCTAGTGCCACGGATCATATGACAGGTAATTCTAGCTTATTCTCTACCTTTGATCCACATAATACTGCATTTCCCGTTACTATAGCTGATGGTTCACAATCTCATGTCATTGGATCGGGAACTGTTAATCCAACATCTTCCCTATCTTTGTCATCTGTCCTTAGTCTCCCTGAACTCTCGTTCAATTTGGTTTCTGTGAGTAAACTAACTCGCAATCTTAATTGTTGTGTCTCATTCTTTCCTGATCATTGTTTACTTCAGGATCTTACGACGAAGAGGATTATTGGTAAGGGACATGAATCGGGGCGGCCTCTATTTCCTTGATACACAGCAGCCTAATTCATTAGCATGTACAGGAATCGTCCACTCCCATGGACGACATCGCTTGGTTGGGTCATCCTTCACTTCGCTTTGTTGAAGAAACGTGTCCGCAATTTTCTCAGTTATCATCTCTAGATTGTGAATCTTGTCATTTTGCTAAACATCACCGTGTTAGTTTGAGTCCTCGAGTTAATAAACGAGCAGGTGCTCCTTTTGAGTTAGTCCATTCTGATGTTTGGGGTCCATGTCCAGTTACATCGAAACCTGGATTTCGTTATTTTGTCACCTTTGTTGATGATCATTCTCATATGACATGGTTATATTTGATGAAAAATCGTTCCGAGTTATTTACTCATTTTTCTGCCTTTTGGGCTGAGATTAGAACTCAATTTGGGGTGTCTGTGAAAATTTTTTGAAAGTGATAATGCTAAGGAGTATCTCTCTGAAACATTTCATCGTTATATCTTTGATAATGGCATTCTCCACCAAACATCGTCGTGTGTTGACACACCGCCTCAAAACGGTGTGGTTTTGAAACGAAAGAATAGATATCTTCTTGAAACAATTTAGAGCCTTGTTATTTTTCCATGCAAGTACCTAAAAATATTTTTGGGTCGATGTTGTTTCTACTGCTTGTTTTCTTATAAATCGCATGCCTTCTTCGGTTCTTGGTGGTAAAACTCCTTTTCATGTTCTATTTCCATCTAAGTCCTTGTTTCCTATCGAGCCTAAAATATTTGGTTGTACTTGTTTTGTTCGGGATGTTCGGCCTCAAGTTACAAAATTAGATCTGAAATCTGTGAAGTGCATTTTCTTGGGCTATTCTAGGGTACAAAAGGGTTATCGATGTTTCTGTCCTAGTCTCAACAGGTATTTTGTATCTGCTGATGTTGTCTTTTCTGAGCATACACCATTCTCTCATTCCACTCCTCCTCCCACTGAGGAGGAGGATACAGACTTTTTGATATATATTGTTCCTCTTCTGGTGATTCCTCCATCTGATTCCACTAGGCCACCTATCATCTGCACGTCTTTCGCCGCCCTCCACCTTCGCTCCTCGCCATCTTCTGATTTGGTTCCCAATATGCCAGCTTCATGTCCTGATGAGCCAATATCTTCGTCAATAGATCCTCCTCCGAGTGATGATCTTCCTATTGCTTTCTTGAAAAAGGTAAAGCGTTCTTGCACTTATCCCATTTCTCTTTTGTTTCATATGATCATTTATCCCCTTCCTCTCGAGCTTTTGTTTCTTCTCTCGACACTGTCCCTAAAACAGTTCGAGAAGCTTTGGCCCATCCCGGTTGGCGTAATGCCATGATTGAGGAAATGAATGCCTTAGATACTACTGGCACTTGGATTTTAGTGGATTTTCCTGCAGGTAAACGACCTATTGGCTGCAAATTGGTATTTACTATTAAAGTTAATCCGGATGGTTCTGTGGCTCGGTTGAAAGCTCGCCTTGTTGCCAAAGGCTATGCTCAGACTTATGGTGTTGATTATTCCGACACGTTTTCTCCTGTTGCCAAGCTTACCTCGATTAGGCTCTTGATTTCGATGGCAGCTACTAATCATTGGCCTTTACACCAGTTGGACATCAAGAATGTCTTTCTCCATGGTGATCTCATAGATACTATTTATATGGAGCAACCACTTGGTTTTGTTGCTCAGGGGGAGACTCATAAGGTATGTTATCTTCAGAAGTCTTTGTATGGTTTGAAACAGAGACCTCGTGCATGGTTTGGTACTTTTACTCGTGTTGTTGAGAAGTTTGGTATGAAGCAAAGTAAATCTGATGATTCTGTTTTTCACAAGCGTTCTGAGGGAGGTATTATCTTGATGGTTGTGTATGTGGATGATATTGTGATCACTGGGAGTGACGTTAAAGGGATTGCATCTTTGAAAGCTTTCCTTCCTACTCAGTTTACTACCAAGGATTTGGGGACACTTTAGTATTTTCTTGGTGTTGAAGTGAGTAGGAGTAAGAAGGGAATTTTCTTGTCTCAAAGAAAGTATGTGCTCAATTTACTTTCTGAAACAGGAAAATTGGGAGCTAAACCATGTAGCTCTCCAATGGTTCCCAATTTGCAGCTTACAAAAGAGGGTGTGTTATTTGATGATCCTGGAAAACACGTAGGTTGGTTGAAAAGTTGAATTATCTTAGGGTGGCGTCCGATATTGCTTACCCAAGTGTAGTGTAGTCAATATATGTCATCACCAACTATTGATCCTTTGGAAGGCGATGAGAGCAAATCTTGTGTTATTTGAAAGGAGTCCCGGGCGTGGAATTGTGTATAGCGATCATGGTCACGAGAAGGTTGAATGTTATTCCGATGCTGATTGGGCAGGGTCAAAGGAAGATCGAAGGTCTACTTCAGGATATTGTGTTTTCTTTGGTGGAAATTTGATTTCTTGGCAAAGTAAGAAACATAAAGTAGTCTCACGTTCGAGTCTGAGTCCTAATATAGAAGCTATGGCCAAAGTTGTGTGCGAGATAGTATGGGTATATACGAGTTTCTAAATGAAGTGGGTTTGAAGATCTAAATACCAAACTGCTGGGGTGTGATAATCAAGTTGCGCTTCACATTGCCTCTAATCCGGTCTTCCACGAACGGACTAAACACATTGAGATTGATTGTCATTTTGTTCGTGAGAAGATTCAACGTGGCCTAATTTCGACAGGTTATATGAGGACTGAAGACCAATTAGGAGACATCTTCACTAAGGCTCTTAATGGGGTTAGAGTTGACTATCTTTGTAACAAGCTAGGCATGTAATACATCTATGCTCCAGCTTGAGGGGGAGTGTTAGAATAATAAGTAGTAATGGGTCTTTAGTGGGCCTTTGTTAGAATAGCATCTCACTTGTATATATATATGTATTCTTCTCTTAGTTCAATGCATAGAAAATTCTCCCACATTATGTCTTTTGATTATAGCATGACACTTAACTGCAAACTTCCTTAAATGGAAATACTCACTTTATCACTTTATCACATAAAATACTAACAAACAACTATTTCTACCCCCAACTATTCATCACTTTATCATTTTATCACATAAAATACTAATAAACAACTATTTCTACCCCCAACACTCTCTCACTTTTTCTTACAACCCGAGCACACAGTAACCCACCGGTTAAGAATGGGACGGAGGGAGTAGTATTTTAGGTGATAAAGTGATAAAGTGTTGGGGGTAGAAAGGGGAATTCAACTTTATTGAAGAGTAGAATAATATTTATTAAATGTGATAAAGTGATAAATTGGTGAGGGTATGAGAAAGTGGCATATGGTAAATAAGTGGGTCTTTGAAGGGTGTGAGTTAAAGTGGGTATTTCCATTTAAGGAAATGTGCAGTTCAGATTGGGACGAACCGAAACAGAAATAATGCAGTTAAGATTGGAACGGAGGGAGTATCTCATAAAATAAATTTAATTTCAAGTTACTATAATTAATTGAACTGAATTGACTTGAAAATAAATTAATTGAGATATATCACACTTAAATAAATTTCTTAATCACATCAACATTATTAATTGACATTCATCACAATCACAATATTATAAATCTTAAAAGCCAAAATGATTCAAGATCCAAAGCAAAGAAAGTACCTTCTACACCATAACAATAAGTTAATCCTATTTCCTGCTGTGGTGGCTCTAGCACCATGCCTATGCCGACCACGGTGGAGAACAGCACGCCCAGGGACATGAGAGTAGTCAAATACCTCCTACAAAAGAGGCAATACAAAGTCCTGCCTGATTAAGCTAATGTAAATGGTAACACTTAATCATAAGTCATAACAGAGAAAGTACCATAAATTCCACAATATGAATTGAAATCATTGGTTTTCAGAAAGAATTTTCAGGGGAATAATGTAAGGAACTACTCACTTCTGACTGTGTTTCTGTATTTACATGTTTTTCACACCGTACTCCGCGAAAGAAAAGTTCACCACCAGAAAATTGTTTGCCTAAGCAGACATTCAAGGTGACTTCCGAGTCATCCACATGGAAACCTAAAAAAGTTAAGCTTGTTGAGATTGAAGGAAAGGACAACTTTAAGCAAAAAGATGTTTAAGACGTGAAAACTGCATTGACAATTCAGATGTACAGAGAAGAGGGAGGCTATGCTAAAGATAAATATGCCATAATTATTTTGCACAGAAGTTAACAAAGCATCATGATGGAAGAAATATATCTAGCCAATGCTGTCATAAAGACACTCCAAATGATAGTAACTTATCAATTTAGTACAAAATAATATCACTCGCAAGGAAACAATAACTACATTAAGACGCTGACTGAACATAGAAAATGCAAAATAGTGGAAGAAAAACTTGGATATAGTCACTAACCCAGGTCAACATCTCTATCAATCCCGTACTCAAGAACAAAACCATGATGAGCATCAAGAGTATTTCCACCAACATCAGGAAAGAAAACTGCAAAAGGTAGTTTCTTAAGCAAATTAAAATTGATAACATCATTCAGAATCTAAGATGTGGTCAAGCAAAATCGTCACTCACTTTTTGATATAGGGCTTATAAACTCATCCATGAGCTTATTAAGCATGGTTTCCATGCCAAAATCATCAAGTACAGCACCATACTTGTTCATGGTATTGGGTCTCATGATTCTAAACTTTGTCTCATGGACCCACTTTTCAAAATTTTCTACCTGAGCAAACAGAACATGATAAGAGAATGCCAAAACCAAACTATTTGGAAGGAAATTTAGGATGCAAAGTTATAATTGGAACTAAAGAAATCACCTCTGCCTGCAACATTTCACAGAATCGTGGCTGCAGCATTTCAAATGTAAAGATTCCCGGAGAGGGTTCAGACATTATGCTTCTAAAACCCTGTTCAGTGTTCTCACTGATCGCCTTAAGGAACGAGGGTGCAAAAAAGTTTGCAGCATGCATATTATAAAGCTCAAGGTGTAGACGCTGCTAAAGACGGTTCAATTGTTAGTTATAATTCTGCAGTCACATGATGATATCAGATGACAGAACATACCAATCACAACATTTCATGCCATGGAATCTCAAGGTTCAAAGATATGATAATATAAATATCTATACATCCATTTTTTTTTGGCAAGCACTGCATGTAAAGAAACAAGTCTATCCTCCATCCTACCAGCATGCATGTTACTAGCCTACTGCAGAGGCACAACATTCCATAGCAGCACACTGTACCATCACAATAATTTCATCAAATGGAAAGAATTAAAGAAACTAAACCAAATTCCTTTTGTGTGAAACAAATGTTCATCAGTTGAAAAGAAACCTTGTAAAATAATTAGTTTGAATTTGAAAGCGACATGTGTGATACTTTTACTACGTGTTCCCTTGATCCCCCGAATAACCAAGTTTTACCAATTCATCTTATCTTTCTGATAAATATTGGTGGTTAGTTTAAGCACCACATTCCCAATACTAAGGCCTTATACAAAATGGTCATTACACGCACGAGGACAAACTGAGTTTTAGTCAAGTACAACACCAACAGCAGTAATGTGTGTAATGTGCGCTTCTGAAGCTGTTGAAACACAAAGAAAGATACCTGATAGTTGGATATAATCTTCTGCCTGTATTCTCGGTGCCTCTGAAGCTGTTGAAACACAAAAAAAGTAATTCTAAGCGGCACCAGATAGCGTGTGTATGTATAATATGTGGTTGGTAATTATATTTTATACAACATGTTTTGGATGGACAGACAAATGCATGCTGAGATAGGATAACACTTTCGAATGAGCAAAATAGACAGCATGCTACAGAATAATGTCTGAAACTAAGATACTCAAGAAGCCTAGGGAGGATAATCTGTTTATTTGTTCAAAATTAGATAGAGATGAAGTTGATAAGAACATGCCACTACTCAAGCTTGTCACCATATTGATCAGGGTTCAAAATTATGAGTGAGCTAGGATTTTCTTGTGAATGTCAAAATTTGGAAAAAGCCAATTTTTCTTGATTTAACAAATTTTACCAGTTTTTACTAATCACATTAAGCTAAGGTTGTATTTACTTGGTTTGTTCCAAAGTGAAGACAATTTCAGAATCAAATAGATTGGCTTGTTTTTCCTTCAATAATATGTTTAAACAGATTTTAAATCAATACATCTCACTGCAAGGATTGAGTCCCAGCAAAACACTTACATTCGCTGAAGCCGTTATTCTAGAAAAATTATTACGGATTCTAGTCCTTAACATCATGTTCTGAGGCTCTGAGCTAAAACAAAACATTTCAACCAAACGCATCCTTACTTAGATTCTGCAATCAGTGTTCATCACAGAATTTCCATCTTAAACCATCGTCTTCAAAACATGCAGGAAAGTCTATTTCTACATCACACCAAAACGGCAAAACAAACACAAAGCACCACGTGGCTTGTTTCCAAAAATAAGGACTTCACATGTAAATTGCGTCTCAACCAAACAAAGATGCGCACTAAAAATTGCAAAAAAAGGGAAAATGTAGCAGCAGAGTACCCTATTCCGCTCGCTTTCTGGATAGTAACGGAGAAGAATCTCACGCATGTACTTGAACTTCACATCGCGCGGTTGGAGGAGGAGATTCGGTGGGAGATATCTCTCTAACGAGCTGAAGAATTGCGGGCTAAAATCCAGCTCCACATCTTCATAATTATCCGGCTTGTGATCTGAATTCGGGTTCAGCCGCAGTCTGTGCGTCAAGTACGTCGGTGGCACCGGGGCCACGCCGTTAACCTGCACCGGGCCGTTGGAGTTTCCGTTGGCGTACCCCGATTGGGCGCCGGATTGATCGGGCCTCCTATCATGTGCCCCTGGTGTACGTGCGCCGTCGAGAGACATCGGGGGTTAGTATATTAAACCTTTTTGTGGGGATTCTGCGGAATGAATGTGGATACACGGGGTCAATTACGGTCTAAAACGGCATTCTTTGGTGGATTAGGGTTTGTTACAGGGGAGAAGGTGGTGGTGCTGTTGCAGAGGATGAAGAAAGCTAGGGTTTCTGCTTGTATAATTCAGGAATACACGAAATTGAAATGTGTTGCTCAATTTGCAAAATTCAGGTTTTTTGCTCTGGGTTTATATTCAAGAGTAGGTCTAGTGTGAAAATTTTTATGTATGAAAAATTATAAAATCGTCTTAAAAGTTAAATCATGACATATTCGGGCCGAGTGAACCATTTACATCCTGAACACTAAATAATGAACCCTAAATCATGACTTATTCGGGTTGGGTGAACCATGAACCACTCGGACCGAGTGAACCATGAACCACTCGACTTTGTCTTACCTTCACCATATACAGAATTTGATTGTAAATAAAGGTTTTTTCATGTATGCAAATTTTCATACTAGACTTTGTCTTTTACAAATTGCAACTTGTATTATTTTTTTTAACAAATTGCAACATATACTATTAAAAGGTGACCGGTTACAACCCGAGACTCATTTTTTGTGAAACTTTATGGCTAAATATAGCTACAAATGATATGTTGTATATATCATAATGACAAAAAGTGTTTTAGCAAACATCAAATTGAAGAAATTCAATAGAAAGATTTCAAAAAACATGAGTCGGGGTTGCATTTTGTTAAGAAAACATAGTACATGTTGCAATTTGTTAAAAAAAATAGTACAGGTTGCAAATTGTAAAAATGACAATAGTATATATTGCAATTTGTTATTAACCCTAGATTAAAAGCCACCACAGATCAACCAATCTTGAAAATCTTGGATATGCTTAAGCAAAGTCGACTAGGGAGCTATGTCAGCTTGATTGGGGCTTGATTTCACAATGTAGGAATATGTTGTTGATTCCTAAGTGAACTTTGCAAGAAAAAACAACAATTTTATTCTAATATATCGATAAATTACACCAGATATGCCACATGACGTGTTTGGTCTACAACTATGAGATGTTGCTCTTAACTCTTATAGAGCTGGGCGAGAAAGTCTCATATCGTTGCCAAGAAATCGAACACCGAGGTGAACTAAGAACTGCACTAAAAAAGCATCAAATGAGGAACAAGTATAGATTGTTGATGAATATTGTGCAGATGGTTATATTGGCAACAGTGGGAAGTAAGGTCGTCAAACCCAACCTAACGGGCAAAATGATGGGTTAGTCTAAGTCGGTTGAGACCATGCTCTGCTTATAAAAGTAGATGTCACACCAATATTACACAGTCAACAGACCAATCTAGCCCAACCTAAATTTTTCACTTTTAAAAAATAATATATAAACCTAATTGAAAGATAAGACTTATAAAATTAAGTATTTACATAATAAATTATCATCTATAAATTATAAGAATGTAAAAGATGAAAAGTTAACCATTTTCAAAATTTATCTATTATTTATATTCAATAAATTAATTTTTTTATCTGTAAAATAAAAACAATTATGTTACTATATACATTTTCTATATTTTAAAAGTATATCTTTAATTTTATTTCCTAAATATTCATGTATCCTCATTGAATCCCCACATATATAAACATAAAAGAAAATTTATATTGACAGCCTAGTGGGTTGTCCCAAGTTTGATGGGTCAAACGTGTCTTAGTCCATTCAACCCACTATTACTTGGGTTGGTCCATATAGGCTCGACTTTAATTCCTTGTCATTGGCTAGCCCAATCATTTCATACGGACGACTTGGGCACTCATTTTGTCGGCTCTAGGAACCAACATGGATTGGCTTTGATCCAATGTTTAAAAAAGAAGGCTAGGGAGAGTAGTTGAGGAGAAGGGTGCACAAGTCTTCTCCAGTTAATTTGTGTATGTCACCAAACTCAGATGATTCATGCGCCAAATTGTCAATGGTAGGTGAATTGCACTGTCAAATTCTCTAAAAAGTTGACTTAGATACGGTTGTGCCTCTACATGTTGCCTCTAAGAAAGCTAAAGAGTCAAATGAGGTTGTGAAGTTGGTGATTAAAGAAGGAAACCCTAGGAAGAAAGAGAAGAGGAAGTAGGTGAAGGACAACAAGGAAGTAAGGAATTCGTAATAAGTGATGGTGAGCCAATAAAGAAGAAAAAAAAATTCAATCATCACATCAAATATACAAAACTAGTTGGTGGTATAAAATTAGTTGATTCCCCCCTCAAGCCCTCGTAATCTATTGAGACAGAGACCTCAAAATGTCTTATATATGAAAACACACTTAAACTCTCACCAAAATCCTCGTTTAAACCTTTCCTTTCTCCGCATTTATTTGAGTCCAATAGACTACAAAAAATGCACACCGGCAAATACACCAGTTAATAGGCCAAAAACCCTACTCCATCAAAAGAAAATAAACAATTGAACTAAAAAGCCTCTCAAAAACACCCTTCGCACCATCCCCATCCCCTTCCACATCTCAGTGTCCACCTTCATTACTTTGAAAATTTGAACTAAATTTCCACTAATCAATCTCATCCTCGTCCTATCTCTTTTAGAGAAGAGTTTAGACGTACGTTGGAGCTGCATCCTATGTAGAGAAATAATTTCCATAGCCGGAGGATGACCATGGGGTTAAGGCTGGAGCTATTGAAATTTTAGTTTCGAGAGAGGTAAAGAAGAGTGCAACAAAGGATTTTGCTCTAATGATTAAAAGTAAAAGGTTAGTCATATGAGTTTAGCTCGAAATGGAGATGAGGGACAACACTGAGGTCGATTTCTTATTGGAGTTGTTATTGGACGAGTCATTTGATCAGGTGGTAACGAGGAAGTTTGAGAGAACTTGCCTCAACTTAAGTCGATGGAAATGATGATGATAAACTCGACAATAACAGTGATTATCATGCACCACTTGAATACGAAGTTGATACATCCTCAACTTAGGATAATAAGGAAGAGCAAGGTTTGAAGAGGACTCGTCAAAATACGATGAAGCTAATAAGTCAGCCAAACCTTCCAACATTTGATTTTTTTTTACGGTACCTTCCAACAATTGATGATAAGGAGAATGACATCGTTGAAAAGCCTATACTTGCTACCACTACCAATTGAAGCACTCATAACTTGTTTTGAGGCTCACACACACATTCTGGTTATGATTCCCGTTACAAGCAATTTTACTAGTATTAAAATGTCCACTCGATTGCCCAGACTTTTAGATAAAATATAATTCTTTCACTATCTTTTTCATACAACTGTAAATACATATTGTGGCAACTACTATCGTAACCTTGACCATTGTCGCAACCTTTTTGTAACCATATGGTCATTCTCGAAACTTCACAATATATAAATTGGGTATACAAATTTAAATTAAAAAATTAATTTAATTAGGGTGATATAAAAAAAGGATGATATTCTACCAAACTATAGTGTCGAAAGTAGGGGTGGCATACCGTACCTTACTGAAAATATCGAACCATACTATATTCGTACCGAAATTTTCGATATCCAAAAAATCATACTGCTACCGTACCGAAAATTTTGGTATACGGAAAATCAGTATACTAAAATTTAGGTATATTAAAATTGCATGCCGCCATACCGAAAATTCGGTATACCTTCGGTAAAATACCGTTTCATATCGAAAATTTTATATACCGTTCCATGATGAACCTTTTCATTTCGATTTTTTTTTTAGTATTACAGCAAGATAACAAAATACCAAGATGTCGTAATATCGAAATACCGTATTTTTTCTGGTATACTGGTATATACCGAAATACCAGATTTTTTTCGGTATATACCCAATACCGAAACTTTTTATCCATTACCTTACCAAAACTTTTCGATATGGTATTATACCGTATCGAAAATTTCATTATACAAAATTTTTGATAAATTCAATATTTTTCGGTACGATAAATGCGATATTCAGTATTTTTGTTCACCCCTAGTGGAAAGTGATATATACCTCAAATTTTAATTTTGTAAAAACTAAAAAGCAATATTCAATTCCAGTAGCCGCATGTGCGGTTCATGCCGTTAGCGTTCCGTCAGTTTCACTGTTTCAGTATTCGGGCGTGCGCTCCACGCGCACATCGAGAGCTAAAGCTCCGATATTAGTTTTTTTTGCCCCATTTCCATCGTCAAACCCAACCACCACCGCCGAGGTGAAAATTCCGGCGAAAAAATCTCCACCACAGTAGAAATTCAGTGTGAGCACATTTTGCCGTGTTGTATGAACCTCATTCCGCTTCGATTCTCCCCTCACAATTCCTACTCCAAAACCCTAAAACCCCACTCCGTTGACCCACCGCCGCGGCCACGGGTATCGCCGTCGCCGCGAATATTTTTCAGAATGAAGGACCGGCCGCCGTCTTCTTACGGCGCGCGCTACGTGCCTCCCCACCACCGCCTCCGTTCTGTAATCACAACTGCCTCCGCCACGACCGGTTCCAAGCCTGCAATTGTGACGACTAGCAGTGATTCCGAGAAACTAGGCATTTTGACTAGCCCAAATGTTAATAGTAATAATGGTAATGTGAATGGTAATACTGTGAAATCTTATCCTTACTTGCCACCTCATCACTATCAGAAGCAATCTCAACAGCACATGGAAATTTCGGGAGATGGCGAGGTGGCCAAGCAAGTTGCTGATCCTAATTTCGAGTTTTCGGCACAACCTGTATGTTTATGCATGTAAAATGCGTGTCTGTTTTGCATTGGTACTACAGAGAGGACTGGTTCATTTAATCTTATTTCCAAAGAATATTAGGAGAAAAAACTAGTTGGTTGAGTATATCAAAATATATAGTGTTAAGGTTACATATTGGAAATTCACAGCATAAAAAAAAAAGCCTAAGAATTGCCCAAGAGCCAGTTATAGTGTTGATATTTTATGGGGGGAAGAAATGCAGCAGACATTGGAATGTGTTAGTAATTAACACTGTGCTCATCAAAATGTCTTTATTGTTCATTCATTACGCAAGATAGTTTAATTTTTAATTCTTAATTTAAGGTTTGAATTAACATACTGTATTGTGTTGATGAAGTCTGCACTTGCTGTCTGATGTTCTCTTGTATATTTGGTTTTTTAAACTTTCAATTTGAATTTCAGGGTACTTCATCAGAGAATGTTATTGCGTGGAAAAGGAAGTTAAATTCCCTTTTACGCGATAAGGATAAGCAAGAGCTAGTATCAAGAGAGAAAAAAGATAGACGTGATTGTGAGCAAATTGCATCTTTGGCAAGCAGTATGGGCTTATATAGGTATTTTTTGGCTTGATTTGTGTTCAAGTCCTCTATTCTCATAACTTTTGAGATTAACTTTGAAAAACAATTATTTTGCAGCCACCTATATACAAAGGTAGTTGTTGTCAGTAAATTCCCATTGCCCAATTATCGCTTTGATCTTGATGACAAACGTCCCCAGAGGGAGGTACCCTCTCTCTCATGGTTCTCAAGTCTCCTATTGGTTTTGACATAATATCTTCTGTCTTCAGTTGCTTTATCTGAGTCATGTTGATAATCCATACATCATCTAGTATTAGCACAGTTACACAATCTGTTGGCACTTGCAATGGAATTCAATGATCTGTCTTCCAACTCCAGAATAATCATATAGTACAAGACAAACTTTTAAAGATGGGTATTATAAAAGAAATGCATACGCTCTCTCTCTCTCTCCCCATTTATGCTGGCAGTTGTATACACTCCAGGGAGTTCTTTGTTTATATGTTCGAACTTTGATTTTTTTTCAGGTGAGCTTACCTCCTGGTTTGCAAAAGCGTGTGGGTGCTTATCTTGGGGATTACATATCTGGAAAAAGAAAGAGCGTGGATGCCTTTTCAAGATCAAGCAGTAATGCCGGTATTGGTACCGATGAAACCCTTTTTGAGCAACCAGAGCCTCTTTCTCATAATAAGGCTACCAATACCTTGGAGAAAATCTTCTGGCAAAGAAGCCTCCAAATGCACGAGGAGCAACTCACCTGGCAGGTTCAACTGCCCCTACAGATTGATAGAATGATTTTAGTTTGTAAGTTAGTACTCCCTCCATCCCGCAAAGATAATCAAACTTTGAGTTTTACAATAGACCAATAAAACTTCATTAATTGTGCTTGAAAATTTGGATTTAACCTATGAATTTCCTGTTGTGCCCTTTTTTTAATCCAAATTTAACCTATAAACATAAATACTCTCAATGATCTCAGAATTGGAAAAGGGTGTTCTCTCACACATTATAATAGTGACTTCATTAAAATGACAAAACATGATAATTCAAATATACATTAAATAAGGGTATTTTAAACATTTTACACTCCTCTAATAAGGAAATGAGTACAATTTGGAACAAACCATAAAGGAAAATGTGACTATCTTTGTGGGACGGAGGGAGTATTATGTGCTGTGTATTTTGAAGTATTCCTGTCTCTGTTTAAGGATTGACAGTAATTGTGAAATTGAGATTTGAATGAACCGTAGCCCATTTTTATCCTTTTTAAACTCACGAACAATTAAATTCTACCAGTAGAAAATTAAACCGAAATGCAAGACATCTCGAGAAATTTGTTCTCATATAAGTAGATGAAGAACATATTTGAATTTTTACCCTTTTTGGGGCTCTTGTGTTTATATAGTCTCACCTGATTTCAGGTCTTATTAGTTATGTATATGACCCTGCAGTGTTGAATTTTATCCCATCAAAGTATCTTTTTGCCGTGATCAAAGTAATTAAACTGGTGGTGTAGATAGTAGAAGCGATCATCATCATTATCATTATCATCATATTTTATACTTTTTTGCAGGAATCTCCTGAAGGAAGAAAGATGATGGAGTTCCGTAGAAGTCTCCCTGCGTATAAGGAGAGAGATGCTATATTAAGTGCCATTTCACAATACCAGGTACTTCAGAGCATTTTCCCTTGGTGATTATTGCTTGGAATTAACATGTCTTCCAATTACTTATTTTATTTGGATAGTGGTATATTTTATCTCACAAGATTGTTATATATTTGGTGTTTTGTAACCCTTGCCTCTATCAATGAATCTTATTAAAAAAGAAGAAGTTCTTATTAGCAATTTTTCTGCCCTTCTTTAGTTATGTCAATCGCTAATGATAATTTATCACAAATGCTGGCTTTCCTTCGAATGTTAGTTTTGGTTATGTTATTTATGAGTGACAACTTGGACATTTCAGGTGGTTGTTGTATCTGGTGAAACTGGTTGTGGTAAAACCACCCAGATTCCCCAATTTATCTTGGAGACTGAGATAGAAGCTATGAGTGGGGCCATGTGCAATATTATATGTACTCAGCCTAGGAAGATATCAGCCATGTCTGTATCTGAGAGGATTGCCACAGAGAGGGGTGAGAAACTGGGAGAAACAGTGAGTATCTAATCCTCAAAATCGCATATGCAGTTATATATATATATATATATATTTACTTTTTATATGAATATTTCAGTAAAGTGTATTTTGACCTCCCATATTCTTGGTATACTCTTCACAGGTTGGGTATAAAGTTCGGCTAGAGGGTGTTAAAGGAAGGACACCCACCTCCTCTTCTGCACAACAGGCATCTTGTTGCGCAGATTATTAGTTGATCGAAGCTTAAAGGGCGTAACACATATTATCGTTGATGAAATTCATGAACGTGGGATAAATGAAGGTACTAGTTGTATTAATTCACTTTTTAAAAGCAAAGAAGGTAAAGAGTCATTCTTAACTTTTATGTATGTTTTGATGACAGATTTTCTGCTTATTGTTTTAAAAGATCTTCTTCCTCGTCGACCAGAACTAAGACTTGTTTTGATGAGTGCAACATTAGATGCACAACTCTTTTCATCATACTTTGGTGGGGTTCCAATGGTCCAAATCCCTGTTAGTGATCGGTTTTATCACCCTTCTCTCTTTTTTTTTTTCGGTTTTAAGTTTTATACTTGTAATATATACCATGATTGTAGCAAAATATTGTTTGCTACATTCCGCCAGTTACTTGGAAACCTAACCTTGTTTTGATAATATGTTCCGTTGGGCAGTATTTTTCCCTTTTTTGAGCTATAAAGGTTCTGTAAGTGACTTCACCAAAGCATCTGGACAAGGAAATGAACTTGAGCTGATATAAACACTTCTCCAAAAAATCTGAACATACTGTAGATCTATGACAATGAGATGTCAAAATATAAATATATAACTTATAATGTTTGATAGGTTGTTAAGAGAGAAACTGATTATATCTGGGACAATTTGGGGATTTACAAAGAATTCCTCAAGCTTTCTCTGCAATTTCTCATGTATGTGCCTTAATGTGAGTTTATTTGTTTATGTTGGTTTCTTGACACATTTATGAAATACCCTGGAGACAACATAACATTTTGTGCATTTACAAGACCTCTGCCAATAACTGGGAGTCAGACAACAGATAGGTTAACGAGTTAGTGGTTAACATTTTCTTAGTTGAGAATGTGGGGTTCTTTGATATTTTTACAGAGTGATGTGTATCTGCGAATGCAAATTTTCCCTATGATCTAATTTAAAAAATAAAAGATTATTTTATGATGCATGTATCTAATTCTCTTATTATTGATCTGCATATAGCAATTTCTCCTTCTCTTCGTAAAGCAGCACTTGCCTGATGTGTTGATACTTCCAGCAGCAATCTAGTAATTCTGATCTTGGTTCTTTTTTCCCAACAAGCTCCTGTTTGCAATTTTCTCTGTGATTTTCTGGCTACAAGGCGATTTTATATTGAGAATGCCTATTATTATTGTTTCAGTGTCTTGTTCAGTCAAATAAATTGCTGTTTGCGTCCAAAACAGATAATCATCCGTCACAGTGAACTATTAGCTTTCTTTGTTATTGGCCTTTACTTTCATGAGTTGTGGAATAGATGCATTATTTTTAAATTTTTATGACTACTAATATATTTTGAATTAAAAAGATACTACTTGTGAGGTTTTAGTTGTCTACTACAATTTCTTTGAAGTTACCCTAATTCTTTCCCACTGATTACATATAGGGCTATACTTATCCAGTTCGGACTCATTTCCTGGAAAGTATTTTAGAGACCACAGGATACAAGTTGACAATTGATAACCAAATAGACGATTATGGTACAGAAAAGGCTTGGAAGATGAACAAACAAGCACCGAGAAAGAGAAAGAGTCAAATTGCTTCTGCAGTTGAGGTATCTGCATTTTTACTTAATAAAGTTGGGTTATGTCCTGATGATTCAAGCATTTTCCTCGAGACAAAGTCTTGTATGCACTAGGTGCACCGTGTAACTCAAATGCATTTTTAAACGGTATTAGTTGTTTCTACTGAACAGTATTAGTTGGTCAATATTAGTGTTTTCAGTATTAGTTGTTTTCACATAAGTATTTGTTTTGTACAGTTGCACAATATAACCGGTGTACAAGAGACTTACTCTTTCCTGGAAAATGAAACAGGAGACGCTTACTGCTGCTGACTTCAATGGTTATACTGCTCAGACAAGGGAGTCATTGTCTTGCTGGAATCCTGATTGTCTTAATTTTAATCTCATAGAGTACCTTCTGTGCAATATATGCGAAAACGAAAAACCAGGTGCTGCTTTAGTTTTTATGACTGGGTGGGATGACATAATATCGCTGAAGGATAAACTTGAAGCTCATCCTTTACTGGGAGATACAAATCGAGTTTTGATATTGGCATGCCATGGATCTATGGGCAGTACAGAACAGGTGATTGAGATATTACTTGTTAATTGTCTCTTGGGGCGTGTTTTTTTTTTTGAAAGGAGGGTGTGTTTGTTTTTGGCTGTAGAGGGATTGGGAAAATCCTGATTGAGAAATCCTTGAATAGTAAAAAAGGTGATTTGACTTGTGTGTATGTTTGGTTGATAAGATGTAGTAGGATAGGATTTTGAAAAAGATAGTGAAAAAGTAAGTGATAGTGAGCTTATTATATCGTGAAAATAAACTTGTCTGATATTGAGAAAAAGGAAAAGGAAAAGTATGAGACATAATAAGAGAGTGTAAGTATTATAGGTTGGGATTTTGGTGGATTTTGAAATCTAGCTTGCATAATCCTACAAACAAACGTGCATTAGGATATTGAAAGTAAAATCTTGTGTTTTGTAAGCTAGAAGCAAACATACCCTTACTCATTGTGGGTACTATGAAATGGTCTTCTGTGGTTCATGTGTTGTCAGCACATTCGGATTTGTACATTTGTTAGCATGAACTTTTTTATCTCTTTCTCTATCACACTTTGTTTAAGGTTATCTCTTGAATTAATGCAATATCATTGCATGCTTATCTTAGATGCTTCTCCTGCATATGGTTTGACCACTACCCTAGTGACTTAGTAATTAGTTTCTCCACGCTGATAAGTATATTCCCCGAGGAAACAAAATATTCAAATGAACTCCAATTTGTGCAGTAACCTTTTTCTCAATTATCTTTGTCATATGGCCTGATAAAATTACCAAGTTACTTATAGTAAAGAGTTAGTTTTCACAATCATGAAATTTCTAATTGTGTATTGTTTAGATTTTGAAGGTGCTTGGCTGATCATGATAAACTGACGTACTTAGACCAAATATAAATTTTGTGTATTATAAAGTTTTGTTGATTCAATGTCAACGAGAGCTGAGTTGCTTGAGCCTTTAGAAAACATAAATTTTCATCTGTTTATGAGTTTATCAGTCTGGTGTTTCAATATATGACCATCACCTCATTAGGAAGAATGATTGTAAGCAGACTTTTTAATTATACAATTGAAGATCTATAGTTGGCCATTTCAAATGTTAGAGGTAGATGTGCCATGAAGTATATTATACACACGTATATAACACACTCTTTGTGATTAAATCTTTATGGTATATTTAAATCAGATTTTAGGGGTCGCAGTGTAGTATCTAAACAATCTATTTCCTGCCTATAATATATGCTATTTCTTTTGATAAAAAAAATGGATGTGCATGTAGATAAATTTGTTTATTTTTTGCTTGTCATATTTTCTGAATTATTTTTTATCTTAAATATTGCAGAAATTGATATTTGACAAACCCGAAGATGGAATAAGGAAGATCGTTCTAGCCACCAATATTGCTGAAACCAGCATTACTATTGATGATGTAGTTTTTGTTATAGACTGCGGGAAGGCAAAAGAAACATCATATGATGCTTTAAACAACACTCCTTGTTTGCTTCCTACCTGGATTTCAAAGGTTTCAGCTAAGCAAGTATGTAACGTTCAGCCTATGTATGACTGGTGACCATGGCCCATAGGGATCATCGCCAATAAGCTTCTTCTTTATTTTCACATTTTCAATTTCCTTTTGCAATGTCATATTGGGGTGTTTTCAGAAAAATTATGATTTTGAGCAAGTGATTTAATTTATAGTGATTGTGAGAAAATTTGCGTAATAGTTAAAGTGGTAGGTGTTTGCAAAATTTGTAGAAAATAGAAGTTGAGTGTTTGGTGAAAGGTAACATGTTAGACAAAAGCAGAATCAGCTAGGAGCATACCCTTCCCAGCTTTTAAATTTTAGATTCTAGATGATAATTTTAAGTAAATATTCAATTTGAAATCACTCAAATTAGCTCTTACAAAGCATAAGTTGGTAAAATAATTAACTTTGAATACACCCCTATAACCAATGTCGTCTGGTTTATGCAATTTGTCTCAAGAAAATTTTAATCTAAAAGTATATTAGTAGTACAGAAGATTTGATTGAGTACTTCTTTTCCTTTTTTGAAGATAAGAAACAAGGGGGTATTCATTCATTGACAAAACAAGTACAGTGATAACACAAAGGTGTGAGTACTTAACCGTATTGGATATTGTGTGCTGATACAATTAGTTACAAAGTGGGATACCTCAATTTAAATATCTTTATCAATTCCCTTCAGCTATTGAGAGAATCAATTTTAGATCCATTTAAGTGTGTCATTATGAAGCATGTTCTATTGGTCTTTTTTGTAGGTGACATCAATTGGCATTTTTATATTAATTTCATTGCATTTATTTCTTCTGCATTAATTTCCCTTGAACTCCTCCATTTTGGTGTTCTAAACAGAGAAGAGGAAGAGCTGGACGTGTTCAGCCAGGAGAATGCTTCCATCTCTATCCAAGATGCGATATGATGCTTTTGCAGATTATCAACTACCAGAAATTCTGAGGACCCCACTGCACTCTCTTTGTCTGCAAATCAAGAGTCTGAAACTTGGCGGTATCTCTGAATTCCTATCTAGGGCATTACAATCACCCGAGTATCTTGCGGTAATTCTCACTCGAATATATTTCACCTTTTCTGTAGTATATTTACAAAATCTTCTGATAAGAGAATTAAGGAAGAAGTAAATTTACTTCGGTGTTCTATATAGTTATGGAAAGGCTTTTATAACTCGACTTATATTTCAATGTAGATTCAAAATGCTATTGAATATCTGAAGATCATAGGGGCTTTGGACGAGGATGAGAATTTGACTGTTTTAGGTATGTTAAAGAACTATTCAACTGTTGGTATCATTTTGTGCATTCTCTTATGTATTTACCTGATTTCATTCTCAGGACGCTACCTGACGATGCTTCCCATGGAGCCAAAACTTGGGAAGATGCTTATACTAGGTGTCATATTTAACTGCTTGGATCCAATATTAAGTGTAGTTGCTGGTCTAAGTGTTCGTGATCCTTTCTTAGCTCCACTGGATAAAAAGGATGTAAGAAACATTCAGAGCTAACTAATATTGTATGGGAGCACTTGCTTAAAGGCTCACAGTCAGGGGGGCCTATCTTTTGCTCATGTTCATAGTTGGGGTTCTATAAGTATAGGCTGTCTAGCTCTTTTTTGTGGCTCAATGCATGTTTAGAAAACCTTAAGGCATGCATGATATGTGGATATGTGGATTGTCTATTGTTTCCTTTATATTTTGTGTCTTTTTTTTTGCCTGAGATCAGTGAAGTGTTGCTTTTGTTTTCTCATGTTAGTCAAATTGTGTAGTCGCTGTTGTTACTATTTTAGAGTGGAAATTGGATAATTATGCTGCTATAGTGCTATTCCTTTGCTTTGCATTTATCCGAGAATTCATCTTCACGATAATTTTGTGTGCTATTTTGCCTTTAAAGAGACTGCATAGCTATACACTACGGAAAGCAGCGATCTCATATTATCTTCTTCTTCCGCCCACCCACAACCCCACAACTAGTCTTATAAGTATGTTTTGCTTGGGTCACGTCCCTTGGAAGTTGAGGGTTTGGATTTACACTTTCGAGATAGACGCTCCTTAAGTCGATTTGCATGCATGTTGTTGTAGTTCCTCTTTATAATGCATGACGATTCATGTGATTTCATGCCCATGAGTGGCCACAATGCTGGAAAGTTTTCCTGTATTTATGATCCGGCTGTTATAACGAAAATATATAAATGCTCACATTGAACAACTTAGTGGACGCAGAGGCATAATAATTAAGTATAGAATTATCCAGTAATGTGTTCTTTTTTGTGTGTTTTAGCTAGCAGAAGCTGCAAAAGCACAGTTTTCACATGATTTCAGTGACCATCTTGCCCTTGCTCGGGCGTACGATGGCTGGAAAGTTGCTGATAGAGATTTTGCTGCTTATGAATATTGCTGGAAGAACTTTCTGTCCTTACAGTCAATGAATGCCATTGATTCCCTTCGTAACGAGTTCTACTCTTTGCTAAAGGACACAGGACTTGTCGATAGCAACCCTATTCCTTATAATGTCTGGAGCTACGATGAGAATCTAGTCCGTGCAGTTATTTGTTATGGCTTGTATCCAGGGATTTGCTCTGTCGTGGTAAGCATGGTGTTGAGTTGTAAACAGTTATTTATATTTTTTGACATGGTAATGAAATTTATTACTCTAGTAATATATATCTGGTGCATGAGCACATTCTTGCATGTTTTAACTTCTTTTTGACGGAGTAAATTGCAAAATTGGTCCTATATCTATTGGGTGTTGGCGATTTTAGTCCCGTACGAATCAATTTTCTCAATTAAGTTCCATTACTTTAAAAATGCTGCAAATTTAGTCCCATATAGACAATTTCTGTTTTAGGTTGATAATTACTTTGTGATTTTTTAATTGAAATTAATATGTTTGGGTCTCATTATGCCTATGTAATCGACGTCAAGTCATAAGTCTGCTTGCTAAGTGGAAATCCGGCAGCTCATCAACCTTGTCAATATATGACTAGAATTGGATCATTTTGAAGTTGTGGGACTTAATTGAGAAAATTGATTTGCATTAGACTAAAATCGCCAACATCTAATAAATATGGGACCAATTTGCAGTTTACTCTTTAAGATGAGATTATGTTGACTGCATTTTTTCTATTTCACTTAAAAAAATCTGATTGGCTAACTCATCTTTCAATCCATTTAACTTATGGTGGTCCCAGCATATTTACTAGCTAGTTTCCTTGAGTCTGTTGTCGTTTTTGCTCACTTTCCTTCTCATTGACAGAACAATGAAAGATCCTTCTCCCTGAAAACAATGGAAGATGGTCAAGTGCTTCTATACTCTGTAAGTGTTCCACATCTTGATGTCTATAATGCTCTGGGATCAGGATTCATAAACTGATTAGAGATTCTATTATGAACCTCTTTTATATTGGTCTAGAACTCTGTGAATGCACGCCACTCAAGTATACCATATCCATGGCTTGTTTTCAACGAAAAAATCAAAGTGAACTCTGTCTTTCTGCGGGATTCAACCGCTGTATCTGATTCAATGCTGCTTTTATTCGGTGGAAGTGTCTCGAGAGGGGATATGGTAAAATTTCTGAACCTCCTGTATACTTCTTTGCCTAACTACAATTAAAACTCATCTAACTTGTTGATATATTATGGTGTTGGGACTTATTTTATGATTTTGCAGGATGGCCACTTAAAAATGCTAGGTGGATACTTGGAATTTTTCATGGATCCTGCAACAGCAGAGATGTATCAGAGTTTGAGAAGGGAGCTTGATGAATTAATTCAAACCAAAGTGAGTGAAAAGAATGAACCCATCTCTTATGCTTCTCTTTGGCATTTTTGTTTCTTGTTATGACTGAAGACCTATGCTTTTTGGCAAGTAAAACCTCAATTAAAAAAAATTGCAAATCGAACTTTCAGGCCGGCCGGCTGGTAGACTCTTGCCGGTTTCTGACGTGCCATCCTACTTGGAAACAATTAAATCCTAAACAATGTTACGTTGTTCACCCTAATTACTATCCAAACGATGTTGTGTAGCCTACAAACTGGCAAGAGTCAATCTACCGGAAGTTCGAAGTTGCAATTTTTTTTTTTTAAATAGACGTTTTATTTGCCTAAACTCACATGTTTAGATTAGATTGCACTTTACAAAAGGAGTTTTATCAATTTAGGCTAGAAAATTAGTAAAACTATTAATTGAGTGTCTGAATTTTTTTTTTCCTATCAATTCATGACCTGAAAAATCGAAAACTATCAATTCAGAACCTAAAAGATAGAAACAACCAATTTAAGACTCACACATTTTATGACCATGTTTGACATCTTATACTCTAGTTATCCAACAATATTTTTATAAATCGCAGTTCCAAAAAGTGTATATTGATTTCATGTGAGTGGAAAAAAATAAGAAAAGAAAGTATACATTAATAATGACATAAACTATAAGATGTCAAACATGATCTTAATATTTATTAGTCCTAAATCAATAGATTCTATCTTTCAGGCCCATATTGATAGTTTCCTACTATTCAGTTCCTGAATCGATATGAAAAACCTTTTAGATCCTAAATTGATAGTACTTGTAACTTTCAGGCCTTGAATTGACAATATTCCTTCACAGGAAGTGGTGATTTTAGAATCAATTAAGCCTCTACATTTCTAATTTTTTAATGTGCAGCTCCAAAATCCTATAATGGGCATCCATGCTTATCACGAGCTTATATCCGCTATACGTCTGCTGATCTCAGAAGATAAGTGTGGTGGTAGATTCGTATTCAACCGCCAGATACTACAGTGTTCCAACCAGTCCATAGTTGCACCACCAAAACCAGTGTGTACAGATAGTGGGCCCGGAGGTGATAACTCCAAGAGCCAGCTGCAAACATTGCTCACACGTGCAGGCTATTCTACGCCCTCCTACACCACTAAGCAGCTAAAGAACACCCAGTTTCAATCAACGGTGCAGTTCAACGGTGTTCAAATAGAGGGCCAGCCTTGCAACAATAAGAAGCTAGCAGAAAAAGGTGCAGCTGCTGAGGCTCTCCAATGTCTGCTTGGAGGGAATGGGGTCCGACATGATTATGTAGACCATATGTCCATGATTCTCAAGAAAAGCAAGAAAGATCACAAGTAGGCAATTGCCATTAATTGTCATGGTACCCTAATTTCAAATTTGGAATTTTTGCGGTCTTGGTCTTCGCCTCTATGAAACGAGCTTAATCATGAGTGGAGACGTCCGGTTTGTATTTGGAGAAGTGGGCTTGGCTATATCTGCTTGGGTTTACAAAATGCTATGCAGATTGTTGATTTGTTTTGCGTTTTGGAGAATCATCGCATTGGTTGGAAAATATATGATTAATCGAATTCGCTCTCGATTTCTGTATATAGTATTTTCTTGCTATAACACTCGATCATACACTCTGCTGTTGATAGTTCTACTTTTGCCATTTGATTGGGGCAGAATTCAGAATGGTCCTTTTACTTTAGTTTATATTTGGCAAAATTTATTTTTAAGCCCTCAACTTTCATGTTATATTTCTTTAGAGTCATGATACCTGTTTTATCTTGTCTTGAGCCGTTATGATGTTGTATTATATTTACCTCTAAAACATATTATTTTGGATATTAAAAAATATTACTCTACAAAGTAAACATTATTCAAAGGCTACTTTCAATTATATACCACGTATATTAAAGAATATTAATTTATAGAGACAAACTTGCATGAGACGGTCTTACGGTGAGACGGGAGTATAAATTAGGCATTGACGATTTAACACTTTGGAAGAAATGGGTGTGATTTGTGCTAAGTTGTATCCCGTCTCATGCATGAAACCGTCTCAATTAATTTTTATCTAATTTATAAGTCAAACAATATTACATGTTAGATCTAATATTACATAACTTGCCTACTTTTTTAGACGAAAGTTTAATTGCTTCCCCATATTGAGGTAATTTATATTTTTCGTGATCGCAATATTTTTTCGATTAAGAGCGGAGCCAGATCTGGGGCCAATTATGATGTTGTATTATATTTACCTAAAACATATTAATAAAAAAATTTATAAAAGTAAACATTATTCAAAGATAATATATATTTAATAATTTAAAAAAACATAAATATGTTTTTTAGACGAAAACCGTTTATCTAATTTATAAGTCTTTATTACATGTTAGATAAAACATTTGCTAATTGAGGTAATTTATATTTTTCGTGATCGCAATTTTTTGTTAAGAGCGGAGCCAGATCTAGGGGGAGGGGGCCTAACATTAATAAAATTATAAAAATTCGATAATAAAATTTAGATAATTTAAAAATACATAAATATGTCATTTTTATTAAAATTTAGAATGTCTCTTTTGCATATCATAAAAATCATCTATAATTGAGTCTATACAATTTTTTTTTTTTACAATTTGCTTCTCAATATACACCAACAGACAATTTGTAATAAAATCATCTTTCATTTTGTTTCAAAATGTAGTCTTGACTAAGTTCATAGCAGAAAACAATCGTTCCGTAGTAGCCGTAGAAAATGGAAGTGTGAGAACAAGAGTTACCAAAGATGAGTTTGATCGCTAACTTTTCAATTTTTTATTTATTTTTCAAAACACTTTTTAAATTTTATTATCAACTTTTTAATTAATTTTCTAAACCCTTTTTAAATTTTATTAAATTTAAAAATTAAAAGCTGGATTGACAAATCATTGGGCTTACTAATACATCAAGTATCCATGTCAATTAAACACATTTGGGCCCATAGTCCACACCTCAATAATCAATTATAATTCAAGTCTTTACTCCAACTTTTATAAATATAATATAATATATTATATATACAATATATATAGTAAAAAAAAAAATGTTGGGGGTGGCCATGGCCCCCCTAACCTTACAAGTGACTCCTTCCCTGGATAAATCTGTTATCCCTAATTTTGGACTATATGTATGATTCGTTTTTAATGGGTTGGATCGCAAAATTAATACTGGCTTATTTTAAAGAATTTGCAACTGAAATTTGAGTTTCTCTATTATTTTGTTTTAGACTATAAAAAGATATTTGCATGGGAATGCCGCAATGCGCGACTCGAGATATGTTACTTTAGTTCATTTTTAGTTTATTTTTCTTTGATAGGTCAATTAGACAAGAATTATGGACCACAATTTTTGTTCTATTACTTTATTATATAGATTATACTCCCTCCGAATCATTCTTAACTGCATTCTTTTTATTTTTTGCGTTCCAATTTTAATTGTAAATTTTCTCAAATGGAAATACTCACTTTATCACATAAAATACTAATAAATAACTCTTTCTACCCCTAATTATTCATCACTTTATCACATAAAATACTAATAAACAACTCTTTCTACCTCCAACACTTTATCATTTTTTCTTAAACCCCGAGCACACAGTAACCCATTGGTTAAGAATGCGACGGAGAGAGTAGTTTATTACTGTAAGAAAAATAGTAAAGTAAATAAAATGAAGTAAATTGTCCTCGAAATTCGGTATTGATCTGGCTGTCGGAATCATGCAAGTGATTAGGTAAAATAATGTTGAGTGAAATCGAATCTTACAATAAGAATTCAAGACAGCTTGGAACGTATGAAACCCTCTGGAAAAAAAGAAAAGAAATGTTATCTCTTTATTTTTCTTGAAATGTCTGAATAATTGACGGTGGTGTGAATAATCTAATAAACTTCTGCCCGTTTGATTAGTGGGATTGACTGGGATATATGATATATCGGGATTAACATTTTATTCCCACGTAATCGATTATTTGGTTTGTAAGATGAGAATCCAGAATACATTTTCAATTCGGGTATAAAAATGTGTTTAATCTTTATCTGAAGGGATATGACTTATTCCAAATGGAATGTGAGATTGACACAAGATTAATATTTTAATCTATATATTGATTTTTCAGTACAGAATTAAAGGTTAAAATCCTACAATCCAAACACATATCTTGATTTAAACAATTCAGTTCATTCCTACTCAATTCTATCATAACTAATTATCGAGCCTGTGACGATTCATAAAATAAAAATTGAATTAAAGTAACTTTTTCCAACATAACAACGTCGATTATCAATTTTATTTTGTCACGATTATGTTCGATGGAGATAAACATCTCTTTTATTATCATAAAAAAGAAGTAGGAAATAGGGCACACAATACATCATTGACCTAATTATCCAACAAGATGCAGACATAAAAATAGTCACGACACTGTGTGTTTGTTGGGATGTTGGTCACCATTAGGTTCTTGGTCACAACTTACCAAAATAGATGTCACATTTTTCAATTGAAATGACACTAAAGTTAATTAGGGACCCCTTTGTTTATTTTAGTACTTGTTCATTTATTTAATGAAGAGATGAAATGATCACCTGATTTTCCTTTCTTATATATTCATTCATTTAATCAAGAGACGAAATGATCACATGAATGTTTGGTTGGGGGGAGAAGAAGCCCTACCTTATATTTTTGCCTCTTTTATTCCTATTCGTATAATATACTAAGTTAATCCTGGATCTTAGATTTGTGATTTGGGTTAAAAGTTGGTCAAAATCTCAAGATTCATATGGTTTTTAAAAGTCTTATCATGTTGGATGCAATTAAACAACAATCAGTGGGCTTTTTGATCTTTTCAAAAGGGATCATGTTTATTTTTGTTGCCATTAATGTTTTCTTTTGGGATGAGCATTAGTACATATAAAAAGTGTTGATAAGAAAATAAAGAATTGTTTACACATATAATTTTCAATAAAAATAATTATATCTTTAAAAATAATGATTACCAACTGTATATATAATTTTCTAATCATGTAATTATTTTTTATTGTTCATTTATTTTTTGGAATTTGTTAGTTCGTCATTTCCAAAGATCTGATCACTTGCCAAAAATGACTATCACCATTATACATAAAAACTTATCAATGTTCTTAGAAAAAATTATCACTATTACTCAAAAAAATTATCACCTTCACTACATGCTATAATAAATATCAATGTTACACACATAAACTATTACTTTTATGTATAAAAACTCTCACTATAATGCTATTAAATTATCACTGGTATGCAAAAAAAAAAAAAAAAAAAATTCATCAATACACATAAAAACAATCACTGTTACTCAGAAAAAATATCAGTATCATTGTATGCTATACTAAGTATCATTGTTACACACATTAACTATATCACTGTTATGAAGAAAAAATATTACTGTCACACAAAAAAACTATCATTGTCACTAGTGAAGACACAATTACAATGTGTAATGAGTTTTAGTACATGTTGTAAAGTATTTCCCTTCACAGTCGTTCATAGTGCTATTTTTCCCTCCACCTTCATCTTCAATATTGCGTGATGTGGCGGTGCGATGCAGCATGGAACGAGCGTGGAATGAGATGCAGCGGCGTGAATGAAGTGAATGTTAGAGTGAATGGATTGACAACAAAAATTTGGGTCAAATCATCCCTCAAAACTGGCCATATTGAATTAATGTTTATACATATTCTTTTGAGGAGACCTATTCTGATAAATTATACTAATTATAAAATTTGTTTTGAAATGTTATCCACTTCCGATCTTATATTTAGTTTAATATATATTGTACATTATATGGAGCAATATTTTTACTACTCTTCGCATGCAATTATATAGTTTTTTTTTAGGTATAGTTTTTTTTTTTAAGTTTACTTATTAATATAATTTAATCATCAATTAATTATGATGAAATGTATAATATTTATTAAATAGGGCTACATTAAAAATTTATTTAATTTAATTTTAAAAAATAATAATTATTTTTTTATATAAAATTCAATTAGTCAATATAATTGGCATGGATGAGGGGGTAATAAAATGCAAAACTATGGGCCCAAAGTTGGTCATGCATCATTAAATGAAAAATATCATTCGGACAGTGCCATAAATATTCTGCATAAATATCCTTATAATTAATGTTTGCATTAAATTTATACGAATACATGAATAAAAGACTTGTCTTATGCAGTTATGCTCTGATGAATTTGAATCGTTCTTTTGATTACATCGCAAAAGGCTTTTTATAGTTCAATTAATACTTTTGGGCCCAATGCCAAAGTGACTTAGCTCCATCAATACTTAAAATTGAGAGGTCTGGTTAATTCAAGACATGTTTTCTTCTTTTAATAGAATTTAAATGAGATTTTTCATTCTCTTTTAATATTCTTCGCCCTCTATAGATTTATTGCTCTCTATGGATATACTGTTATTGTTGGGTATACTCCTTAAGCTTGAGAATGTGGATGCAATTTTAGTGTGAAGTATCTATTATGTTCGAAAAAGCTATAAGCGATTGAGTGTTGATCTCCTCTGTCCTCAAGATTGAATTGGAGAAGATGCAATTAGATAAAATATGTCATGTTGTAGAAGGAACTCATTGTAATAGATTATCTATCTCTCTATTAAAAAAAAACTTTTGGACCCAATATATACATAAACAAGTATATATATATATATTTATTTTTTGAAAGGCATAAACAAGTAAACTAAAGTGAACAAGTTATTATTGTCAATCATATTTTGAAATTCAAGTTGCAATGAAGGAGCTTTTACGTTTAAAAATAAAGATCCTTTGGACAATAAAAACATCTTCACAGTAGATGTGAGCTCACAATGGACCTCTATATGTTTTTCTGTATATAAAAATAGGGACCTCTGTGTTATGACCATCATATCAAGACATAGCATATCTGGCCAACACTTGAAAAAGTTTCCAACTTTTTCTTTACAAAGTATCCTTATTCTTATTGTGACTTTCTCTATGTCCAAACTTTCTCTTGACATTTTCTTATCGCCTAAGTGCCTGTTCTGATATGATATTGAATTAGTTTGAAGCAATATATATATATTTTTTAAGTTGCTGTAATTTTTTTTTTAAATGAAGTGTTTTTTTAAATAAAAGTAGTGTTTCAAAATACCCCTTAAATAAGCTTTTCAAGCTAAGAAAGTGGTAATTAACCGTAGGAAACCCCATATGCTTTGAAAATATTGTGCGAAATCCCTTTTTGATTTGAAAATTGCACGAAATCCCTTGTAATTTATTAAATAAAACGAATTCTCTATTTTTTTTTAAAATGAGTTAACAATATTTTTTTTTATCTATTTCCAATTATGTCCATCATAGTATAATCTCAATGCTTTCTTTTTTTTCTTTGAAAACAAAAGAACTCTTATAACTTAAATAATGCAAGAACAATAAATATTGAGAATGTTATCCATAATAGTTGGAGGCTCAACCCAATAATAAAGACTCAAAAATGATCCAGATGCCCTAACGAGCCAAATTATTGACTTTTCTACGAATAAGACAAATTATTTAATCACTAATCTATTTTAGTATAACTTTACAAACTATCTACATAATTTATTCACTGACAGCACTCTCTACTACTAATTGTTCCACTCGTCGATCCACTACACTCACGATGCAGTCAACACCCTTTTCGCTGATTTGAGTTTCGAGGCCTATGTTATTAAAAACTTGACAACAAAAAATTGTCTTCACAAGACAACACGATGAAATTCAAAATCAAAGATCTTAAGTCTTAACTCAAGAGATAAATTAAACAAAAGACACTCGATTGGAGAGAGAGGAACTAGAGACTCTCAATAAATGAGAGAAATCAGGAGTCGCACGATCGGCGGACGATTACAAAATAATATAATTAACACATGGACTGCATAAACAACTTGAATCTAAAAACTACAAAAATTAAAAGACAATCTAAAATTCATCATTTTGAAAAATAAGATACGAAAAATAAATAAAATCGTCAACTCATTTTATAAAAAAAGGGGATGAATTGCTTTATTTAATAAATCATGAAATTTCATGCATTCCAAATCACTAGAAGACTAAAAGCAATAGTTTTAAATAAAAGTTTTTGTTATCAATTAACCCCTTAAAAAATCACCGTAATTGTGATATGACAAAATATATGCTCTCTCCGTCCATTAAAACTGTGTTCACTTTTTTTATTTGTCCGTCCACCAAAAATGTGTTCATTTTTTTTATTGACACACTCATTTTATTTCTACCCTTCAACCATCACTTAATTACCCTTATTGTCATTATACTTTACCCATAAAATTCACTTTATTTATAAATGGACTCCACAATATTCTATAATACCCTTTATTTTATCTATTTTATCTATTTTTTTTTTAGTTTGTACCCAAAAAATTGAGCACAATTTTGATGGACGGAGAGAGTAAATAAAAAAAACCTAATTAGTGGTGATGTTAAGTTTTAACTCTTGTAACATTCAACTAGTACTATATGTTAAAGTATTTTAATGATGACTATCAGCCCAGTGAAGATTATTACTTTCTACGTCCCAAAAAATTTTGCACATTTTTTTATTGGAACGTCTCATAACACTTTGAATACTTAAAAAGAAAACTTTTTACTAAATTTTATTCTCACAATATTCACATATTTACACAAAATATCATTACTTTAGGACCCACCTATACACTTAATCAAACTAATTTATTTACTTTATATATATAAATTTATAAAATTACCCTCTAATACTCTACTGATTATATTTTTTTCTTAATTTTTGTGTCAAAGTGGCGCAAAGTCTTTGGAGACACAGGTAATATAAGTTCATAAGTTGTACGTCAGCAGCCCCCTACATTTTGTTATTTTTATTTTTTCTTCCTAAAGTACTATAACTAAGTCCAATTTAAAATGTCATTCAACTTATTGCTACTCCAATAAATAAATTTAGATCTCCCTATAATTTATTTATGGCTCATTATTGATTGGTGGCGTGGAAGTTTATTTGCATCCATAATAGACCAATATTTATTCTAAGAATAAAAGTGAATGAATGGGTGCAAACGAAACATGTCGATGTAATTTGTCGTTTTAAGTAAATAAAAAATTGTAAGGGACGCAAATGCAAATAAAAGTGAAACTCATGCTGGAGGTGACAATTTGTGAAGGCTAAGTCTGATACGTATTCAGGTGCATCGTGCATTTTAAAAATATGCAACTTGTTATATTAAAAAATTAACTTATTTATATTCAACCGTGCAATTATTAATATAAAAAAATAATTGTACAATTAAGTGTAAATAAATTGTAATCCCCCCGTCCACCAAAATTGTGTTCATTTCGTTTTGACATGTTGTACGGGAAGGTAAATTAAATCTATTTATAAATAATATAATTGACTGTGAGTAAAGTATAATGTTAATTTGAGTAATTAGGTAATTGTTGGACGATGAAAATAAAAAAATATTGTGTTCATAAACGTACTTAATTTACATTTCCGTACAACATGTCAAAACGAAATGAACACAGTTTTAATGGACAGAGAAAATATATTTTATTATAATAAATTGCATATTTTAAAATGTATTAGTATAAATATACGGTCTAATTGGATTCAAATGAGATTGACTCATTTGTGAAGAACGAAACTTTGCACGGAATTTGGAAACAGCTGTCGGAGGCTGAAATTTGGTACGAGCAACAAAAACATAAAGCAAATATTTATTGAAAAATTCACACGCAAAAACATGAAAAAGCAAACATTTATTGGAAAATTCACACGACTACGTGGAATATTGAATTAAATAAAGATTAACACATTTCTAAAAAATGAAAATGTGGGTATAGTAATTTTTTTTTTATAGGAAAATAAATATATTAATTAAATAGCCGAAAAATTGCCTCCACAGCGTACAAAACCACCTCCGAAATGGATGGCGAACAAAAACGAGACTCATAAAAGTACGCAAATTGTGTCAACTCATGGATAACCTTATTAGTAGATCTACGAACCCAGTTAAAAGAACATGACTCGAACTTATTACAAATATTAAGAACATCAACAATGATACCCCCAAATTATGAGATATCCTCATTTGGCCTTTGCAAGGCCCAATAAACAGTCTGAGAATCGACTTCAACCGCCAAGTTATCGTACCCTTTCTCCAGCACAAGTGTTACTCCTTCATGTAAAGCCAGAGCTTCCGCTATCTCTACCGAACCCGAGCCCTTCACCACATCAGCTAACATCCATAAGACTGCTCCATTGCTATCCCTTAGCACACACCCTATCCCTGTTCCTATTCTCGGTTTGTAGGCGGCATCAACGTTCAATTTTAGCAAGTCGCACGGGGGGTAGCCATCGTTCAGTGGCATTTCGTCTTGGAATCGGGCCCTTGCGCGAGTTTGCAGCCATATAATCTGCTACATGCGTGCGAGCCATTTCCAGAATTTGAGTCGTGCTAGTCTCGATGTTATTGAAGACCAGTGAGTTCCGCGCTCCCCATATTGACCAAAGAACACAAGCCAAAGTTTGCTGCCTAGCTTTCTCCACTCGCGAAGCTATCTCCCAAACCCATTCATCAATTGTCAGGTCCGCACTGTTTGGAACCGGGCCATACGCAAGAGACTCCCACACCGCATCAATCCTGGATAGTCTCTTAAAGCATGTTCTGTTGATTCTATAAGATCACCACATTGCTTACACTCCGGATCGACATTTACATATCTCGAAAAGAGGCTTAGACAAGAGGGGAGAATACCATACATGAGGCGCCACATCAAGAGGCGCACCTTTGGTGTTATGTCCAGACCCCAAAACCACTTCCATTTTTGGTTCAATTCCCCTTGAGGGATGCAGAAGGCCCTATTCGAATGCTTCATTAGCTCAATGTAGCCCGATTTAGTAGAATAAACTCCAATTTTCTCATGCTTCCATGCCAACGTATCTAGCACTCGAACAACCTCTTCACGTGTAAATTGTCGCCTAACAATTGCCTCATTCCAGCCAGAATAATTATCAAGGATCAGATCGCGAGCCTTTTGGTTTTATGGAATTTCACCACGCTCCGAAACCACCCTTGCGTTCTCATTTTGTATGATCCATGGCTCCTTCCACACTTCGGCCGTCTGTCCGTCACCAATGATCCAAACCAAGCCCAAATCCAGTGCTCTTTTTCCTTCAATTATGCTATTCCACATGTAACTAGGATTGTGCCCCATTTTTGCCTCTCGAAACTCAGTCCGTGGGAAGTATTTGGCTTTTATTGATCGAACCAACAAGCTCTATTTGTGTTGAATCAATATCCACCCTTGTTTGGCTAGACGAGCCGTGTTGAACGAGCCTAAATCTCGTAGTCCAATTCCCCCTTCCCACTTTGGTTTATAGAGGTTTTCCCATCGAATCCAATGTGTTCTTTTCTCCTCATTCTTACGCCACCACCAAAACCGCATAATGGTTGCCCGAATATTATCGATTACTCCCTACGGTCCCTGTCGGATCTTGAAACAACTCATCAAATAGATCAAAATAGTTTGCACTACCGATTTTATTAAAACGAATTTCCCAGTCTGAGAGAGGGTTTTACTTTTCCAATCCTTCAATTTATTTTCCATTCTAGCCACCAAGTTTCTGAAGATGGCTTTGCAAGATCGCCCTACGTTCGTTGGAATGCCCAAGTAAATAACATGCTGATTTACTTTGATGACCCCTAGAAGATTTGCTAGCCATGTCCCCCGTTCCTCTGAAATGCCTCCATTGAACATAATCTCAGACTTGTTCAGATTAATTGCTTGGCCCGACGCTTCCTTGCAAGTCTTCAAAATCTTCTTCACATAGCTCAACTCCCTCAGATTAGGCCTCCCAAAGATAATAGTGTCATCAACAAAGAATAATTTTGACACTGTTGGAGCATTCCTACAAATCCTCACCCCGTGTAGCACTCCTTGATCAACATTCTCTTGGATAAGAGCTGATAGAGCCTCAACACAGAACAAAAACATATATGGTAAAAGAGGGTCCCCCTGTCTTAATCCCCGTGTAGGAGTAAAGATCCTGTAGGCTGCCCGTTCACCAAAATCGAGAAAGAGACTGATCTGATACACCTCATGATGGTACCCACCAACTCTTAGCCTATCCCCAATCCCACCATAACTTTCTCTAGAAAATCCCATTCCACTCTGTCGTACGCCTTACTCATGTCAAGTTTGAATGCATACGACCCCCTCTTTGTAGCCTTGTTGCCTTTCATATAGTGAAATACTTCATAGGCTAGCAAGGCATTATCTATAATAAGTCTTCTAGGGACAAAAATAGATTGTGCAGGATCAATAATATTAGGCAAGAAAAGTTTTAACCGATTGGCAATGGTCTTTGTGATAATCTTTAACGAGACATTACAAAGACTGATAGGTCAAAACTCAACAGGGTCCCGGGACATTTAACTTTAGGAATCAAAGCTAAAAAAGTATGATTAAAAACCTCGGGAGAAGTGCCATGATTCAAAACAACAAGAGTTGAATCAATAACACTTTTCCCCGACCACATCCCAAAGTTTTGAAAGAAAATAACGGACATACCAATGTGGCCCAGGGCCTTATACGGGTGCATTTGGAATAGAGCTTTGGTGACCTCTTCCTCTGTAAACGGTTGGGTCAACTTTGATGTCATGTCTTCCGGTAGCCTATGGTTTACAATTCCTAAGACCTCCTCCATTTTCAGATTACCCTTTGATGTGAACAACTTCGAGAAAAACCACACGAACACCTTTTGAATGTCCTCTTCCTCCGAATGTATCACCCCGAATTCATCCTCCACCTTCTCCACCTATTTCTCTTTCTTCTTCCATTAGAAACCCTATGGAAAAACTTTAAATTTCGATCTCTCTCCCTCATTCAACTCACTCTTGATCTTTGTAGTCAAAAGACTTCTTCCTTTCTCGCAAGAGCAACAAACTTGTTTTCCGTGCATCTTGCTGCCATTGCCATCTCTTCAGATTGGGGGGAAGCTTGCAATATCTCCAGCTCTTTCTTGCACTTATTGAGCTCCTTCGGAATGTCCCCAAAGCACTTTTTGCTCCATCTTGCCAACTCCCGACTGCATCCCGAAATATCCCCAGATAGGATATCTATCGGAGATGAGCCCGAACCCCTCCACGAATTTTGAACTATCCCAGGACAACCTTCCTCTTGCAACCAGAAGGCTTCAAACCGAAATAACTTTTTAGCTCGAAAAAACCCCCGTCTCTTTCTCTTTGCCGACCAATCAATGAAAATCGGACAGTGGTCTGATAATATTCGAGGGAGATGAGATACTGTGGCATTTGGGAACTTCGATAGCCACAAAGTGTTGGCAAGCCCCCTATCCAGTCACTCTTGGATGTTATTAACACTGGTCTGATTCGTCCATGTGAACAGATGGCCCACAAAACTAAGATCATTGAGTCCACACTCCTCCAAACAGTGTCTGAAATCTCTTATTCTTCTATCTCTCCGGAGAGCTCCTCCAATCTTCTCTTCATCACACAATATTTCATTGAAATTCCCAGCACAGAGCCATGGCAACTCACACCCCCTAGCTAGATGTTCCAACAAACTCCATGTTCTCCATTTTTGTCCCTCTTCCGGGAATCCATAACACCCCATAAATCTCCACTTCTCAACTTCCCCTATCGTCGCATCGATATGATTAAACGAAAGGATTGCAACTCCACCACATTATCCCCCTTCCAAAGAAAGCCTAAACCACCTCTACGTCCCCCTCTGATACATCACATCAACACCCAACAACAATCAAAACCTAATCTACTAGCCACCCGCCTCAACTCCCTCACAAAAAGCTTCGTTTCACACAAGAACACAAAGTTGGGACCTTTTTAAAGAATAACTTGTTGGGGTTATACGCAAAAATATTCTTTTACTTTGTATAACAGACTAAATTTATCACTTATTTACTGAGAGTAAATCTTATTATCACTGTTACTTTAAATATGAATGAATTTTATTTATTTATTGCAAACCGTTCAATATTAGTACATATTGCATTGTAGTTAATGTGGTGATACCTGATCACAAAAGATCACATTAACACTTCCTTGTAAATAAATACATTTTCACAACCTAGATAGAATTGAACACTCCATTGGTAGAGGTTGATGTGTAAAGGTCAAATTGCCTTGTCTTGACCAAGAGATTACACTAGTGCATTGTGATGCGCTGAAGCGGACCTACATAGAGGATAAATTCTTCCGTACTGGCTTACGGGATGAAGAATTAGACCTCAGTGGTTGTTGATTTCTTAATCTATGTCACTTAAATAGGATTGTGTGTAATTAATATTTATTGTTTTGATCTATGTTGGGTTTAGAATCAGACAACGATACTATACTTTGTATTTTGGGCAATATTATTAATTACATGATAATTGCTAAGATTTAATACAAAGAAATGTGTGCAAGAAAAGTCTTGTTTGATTTGTCCCCTTGGTGGGCTCGGAAGTTTTATCATACCAAATCATGCATGTGGATTAAGTTCCGGTATGGATAATAATGTTGAGCTGTCTTTACTCCAAGGAACAAGATATTAATTAATATAAAGCTTTTTAGTGGCTTAATTAATTAATGGACAAAATAATCTTAAACACGGAAAATAATAATCGGGAGCCATATTATCATAATATGGATTAAGATGGATAGTGTAATATTAATTTTATAGTGGAATAAATTAATATTAATGGACTTAATAATATTGTGGCTCAATATTGGAATTCAGAGTCCATTAGGAGATCCAATCTTAATTCTCCTAAAAGTCCCTCAAGTAGCCCAACATGAGTCCATTAATGAAAAGGTAATAAAAATAAAAGAAATAAATTGTTGTCTAATTTTTTCTATAATCTTTGAAATATTCAAGAACAGAAAGAAATATTTTCTTGAAAAAGTTTTATGGTAATAAGATAAGTATTCTTGGAGTACAAGATATCTCATAAATTCAAGAATTTTGGACTACGACTTTTTTGATTGATTTTTTCGAAAATTGCCTAATATTAAGGAGGAAGTTTTTGTGGAAAATTATTTATGGGAAAGAGAATATATTGGATTATTCAAGATTACTTCTTGCACAAAAATTAAAGATCTTCCCATATCTTATTTTTGGCCAAATTTTCGACCCCCCTTTGTATTATAAATAGGGAATGATTTTTTTTTTTTTCCCAACATCTTGGAAAAATTCCATATATTTTTCTTTATTCCTCTATTAAAATTGTTTGTGAGTATCTTCCACTGGATAACGAACAAGGGCTAAAGGGAAATAATTAAGAAGACATTTGGGTTGATCCATTCCATTGTCTCAATGGTTGTCTCTTCAATATATTTTTTCTTTATTCCTTTTCTGATTTTTTGTACGCAAAATTTTTGTTATTTGTTATTTGAATTAATAGGTTAATTCATGCTAGTAGTAAATTATCTATTTAAATTTGTATTTAAATTACAAATCGAATAGATCTGGACAAAATGTTCCCCAACATAACTTTCTTCAGAATTGGAACTTTTGAATCCCAATTCCATATTAAGCATTTGGGTTGATCCCCACCATTGCCTTGGCCATTGAGTTTGAATTTTCGTTCACTGAGTTAGTCAAAGTAGTTGCTTTCGCCTTCTTTGTGTTACACTCTTCGCCCTGCGCTTCCTCTTCATCAATAAGGGTAAGTCTGCGTTTACCAGGAGTAGACGACCCCATATTGATATCTCCAGACTTGTGGCCTATCTCTCTTGCAAGTCTTTTCCCCGATATCTTTTTTGGTTCAGAAGACTTCGTTTGTTCAGTTTCAGGGTCTGTTTGGCTTGGGGTTCATCGGTTTTGGATGTGGGATGTTTGTCATGCTCGGTGGGGCCCTGCATAGGGTTCAGGGTAGTGTTGATAGTAGAATTCGGGTTCAGTGGGGTTGTTGCATCAGTAATAGGGTTAGTGGCATTCAGGGTAGAATGGGCTTCCGTCCTGTGTTCTGATATGGCCAAAGAGTGTCTCAAGTGGGATTTAAATCGATTTGGTCCCATAATTGAAATAAATTATCTATTTAAATTTGTATTTTTTAATTTGTGCCAATTTAGTCCCCAAGCCGGAAATTACAAAACGGCGTCGTTTTTTGGGCGTGTTTTGCCGCGCCCTAATAGATCCGGACAAAATGTTCCCCGTGTGTGTCACTCGCATAATTTAGTCCGTTTTTTCCAATTTAGTCCCAAAGGCGGGAATTGGAACTTTTTGAGGGATCCCAAGCCCCCGACAATTCCATATTAAGCAACCCATTGGGTTTAACCAAAAGCATGTTTTTCGTATGTTTTACCGTGCCCCTTTGGTCTTGACTGCCCCACCGCAGCCTTGGCCATTTTTTTAGAGTTTGAATTTTCGTTCACTTTGGACCGTTAGTTGCCAATTAAAAAAAAAGTAAAATTACACATTTAAATAAAAATAAAAAAGCTCCTTCTTTGTGTTACTAGTTATCTCTTCGCCCTGGGGTTTGAGTTTTCATCAATATGGTGAGATTTTCCCTTAATTTGTTTGCGTTTACCAGGATACATAGACGATTGAGTTCCCTTTGAATATATTTGATATCTCCAGACTTGTGGTGGAAATGCTTGATCTGTCTTGCAATCGTTTGCTTTTCCCCGATCCATCTTTTTTAATGGTTCATTTATAGAAATATTCTGGTCGTTTGTTCAGTTTTATTTTATTTTTATTTAATGATGTGTAATTTTATTTTCTTTTTCATTTTTTAATTGGCTTGGGGTTCATCGGTTTTGGATGTGGGATGTTTGTCATGCTCGGTGGGACTAAATTGGCACAAATTGAAAACATACATAGGGTTCAGGGTAGTGTTGATGGTAAATTGGCACAATTCCGGTTCAGTGGGGTTGTTGCATCAGTAATAGGGTTAGTGGCATTCAGGGTAGAATGGGCTTCCGTCCTGTGTTGTGATATGGCCAAAGAGTGTCTCAAGGTATCTATGACTTGGGTTGTGGCCACCATATCACACTCTCTGGTAATTACAGTTGGGGTATCAATTTCAGTTTGGGTAGGGGTTAATGAGTGATGAGTGGCTTGGGTTTCAAATTGAAGCAAAAGAGAGGTAATGCTTCATAGGTAAACGGGATCCACATGCCAGCATTATTGATTTTAGTTTGGATGCCCATCACCAGTGCCTTGTCAATATTGATCATCAGTCGATGCCTTTTCAAAACATTCTAGGGTTCCAACCTTACTGGCTATCGCTTTTATGATTTCTTCCGTACGGTAGTCAACTGGTAGGTCATGAGCATGGATCCAGAAAGATGCCGAGGGCTACCCCGATGATCCTAGACCTAATCGAGAAACGAAACTCGAGAAACCCTAATCTCTCGTGGTAGAAAAACCCTTATCATTGGGTATAGTATTCATTATTATCTTCTTATAATGTTGAAATACCTTACTCTCTATGCATAAATGTTAAGAGAATTAAGGGTCATGGGGTGGATCCCTTTAAACCCAAAAAATAATTAAGAGACATGATTAACTTCTTATTATTCATTTGAACCTAATTTATTTTTGATGTCCTATGTGGCTGAGTTCTAGTGGGATAGAGTCCACCGTCAGCCTGTTAAATTTAAAATATTAATATAACTATATAATAATTCTACTAACAATTTATTTTTTTATTAGTGTACATATTTTAATTTAAAGAATTATTCAAATAGTATTAATAACAATAATGACTAGTATCGATTTTACGTATCTAATAATGATTATATCTTCATGGATATTTGATTTTTTAAAAATATTTGGATGATGTAAATAGGATTCAATGAACAACACATGCTATTGTTATGTTCTTTTTAATTTTTGTACCGTAAATCTAAATTTCATCATGTTAGTTATTCTTGAATTTTAAATTTATATTGAATTTTTAAAATTTTCTATCCTATAACTTATTAAGACTGGGTCTCATGTGCATCCCAAGAAAAAACACCGTCTTTGTATATAATAAATTTTAATTTGTCAATTTTTTATCTTTGAAAGATGCAAACTTGCTAATAATATAGAACAAGTTGCATGTTTCAGTGTAAATAAGTTGCACATTTTATTATAATAAATTGTACGGTTCTAAAATGCACCATGAATGTATAATGTATCTGAATGCATACGAGACTTAAGTCATTTATTAATGACCCATTTAACCTGAAACTTATTAAAATTGTGATTAAATCTCAACTATTACCGGATCGATTAACATACAATCACATAGAACAAATGATTTAAAGCTAGCCTGTTTAACATTTCTGCCTTCAGGTACCCCTCATTTAAAACCTATTCAATTAGTTTTGGTGGTTGTGACATTAACTCATTTTATAGTTTATACACGTATAGTAAAAACCGCATATAGAAATATTCCATATAGAAATAAATTATCCATAGTAATAAAAAATCACGATTTCAACTCGGAAACAGTTACATTTAGGAATAAATTCCATATTGTAGTAAGACATATTTTTTTACTGGTCCCGTCTTAAGAATTTGTGCCTCCATATAAGAATAAATTACATCATGTATAAAAATTTATATATCATTACAATTAAGATGGTCTAAAATATTTATTTATGGTTGATATATGTATTTTATATATTTTGAAAGTGTATGTATTTATTTTATTCAAACACATATTACTCCTAATTAGATATATGAATTTGTTAATAAATTTATATACATGTAGCATAATATGTATTATATTGAATATATATATTTTTAAAATAATAATTATCTTTCTACGTAAAACTCTATTTAAAAATAATTTTTCTATAATAATATTTTTTTCTCAGTCCCGACAATATGATTGTATGAAATTTTTAGTGTAATAGAATAGAGGGGAGAGAGAGGATAAAATAGTCTTTCCGACATACCGGTATGAACTGTACTTATGAGCCACCATGGGGGATGCTGAATTGCTGATTATTGTATTCCCCTGAATTTATCGAATATTATCCCACCACATGACTGACCCCACAATTTTCATTTTTTTTCACATAAATAAATATAAAATAAAAATATTATATAAGTGTAAAATAATGAATTGGTCCCTGTGATTTTCAGACATAAATTTTTTACTTATCGGAACTAATACCCTTTTATAATATAAATTACATTTTTCAATTATCCTTGATAATATAAATTACACTGTTTAGTGTAATGAAAAGACATATCCTTCAATTATCATAATTAATATTCTTTAATAATATAAATAACGTCCTTTAATAAGTTTCACGAATTCTCCAGTGAAATTTATTTATCGTGAAACTGATTCATATTTATAGACATGAGCTTTAATTATCACGACGAATATTCTTTTATAATATAAGTCACACCATTCAATTATCACTAATAATTATAATATAAGTCACATTATTTAATTTTATGAATAATACTCTTTATGTAATAAAAAACATGTTTATCCTTCAATGATTACAATTAATATCTTTTAATATTATAAGTCTCAACTTACAGCCAATTTTATAAATTTTGTATGAAACTTGTTCACTCGTAAATTTTGCCTAAAATAAAAGAGTTGGTCTCCCATGAACCAAATTTATATTATGAACTTGAATTATTTAACCAATTTCACTTATTTTCAATACATTTTTATAAATCACTAAGCTTGACCCATATTATATTATGGGTAGATTCAAATGCCATGAATTAAAAATAAAATTCATGAACCAGATCTATACAAGTTTTTGTGAAAATAAAAACCCCCAAATTTTGAAACAATCTCTCCCGTTTTGGTTTTGAGCCGGGTGTCCCGTTTTAACACATATACATCTGAGGCGTTGTCGCCGCCCCTGCATTCCCCAGCTCTGCTGCTGCAAATTGCAATCAATCCACACAAAAAGCCATCTTCTTGTTTATCACTTTTTTCTGCATCACAGAGTTGCATTTATTAACTCATTATATCCACACACGCACGCTCTTCAACTGTGACTACTTCCCTTTTTCTAAAAAGCTACCCTTGTCTTCTCCACCTTTTCTCTCAATCGATACTGGGTTTTTCATCGCACGGCTTAGATTTCTCCGCTCTACAATTCTGCCGCTGGGATCGCTTCTCTCTCCGCCCCCCTTTTCTACATGAGTAAGCCCACGAAATTTAGCAATTTCTCTCTCACCAAATCATTTGCGCATCAGTAACCACTGTCCGATTAATCATTTGCTCATGAAAAATCAAAACACCATCATACGGGATTTTTTTGAATTTATTTAAGCGTGCTTTTTTTTTAAAACAGTGTCAACCTCTCTGGTATTAGGAGTTGTGTGTGTTGTTTTTCGGGGTTATGGGGTTTTTATCATGCACTGGCCGTGATTTTGAGGTGTTTTTGTGTATTGGGGCGTTGTTGTTTTGGCGAATTGATCGAGTTTTAATTGAAATAAGAGTTTCGAGGTTCTTAGATCGGTGCTTCTTTCGGAGCTTAGCTGGTGGTTTTGTTGTTTTTCATTGCATGCAATGAGTGACTTTACCAAATCATTATTGGGTATTTGTTTAATTTCATTGATGATAATGACATCAATTTATCCTTTTTTCAATTTTAATCACACTGGTGAAGAGTTGGTTAGTTTTATGCAGATTGGCACTGTTCAATCCGTTTTTTTTTTTTTTTTACTGTTCTTGGATTAGAGAAGGTAATTAGGGTTTGCTAAGCTCCAATTCCATGTACATTTAGGATGAAAGTTTAAGTTGCATATTCTAGCTTCTCATGTATTGGGTTTTTTCATTCTCTTTTGATTGGTTGTTACCTTATGGCATGGAGAATTTTGATCCTTTTAGTCAATGATTGGGAATATTTGTATGAAATTGATTGTGATCCCATTAATTTTTTCCATCTGTGCCTCAAACATGTTTATATAATTAATTGTGTTTTGTGAGGCAGAAGAGTTTGACACACTTGGTTGAAGGCATCTAAGAATCATCTATCATCACTTTCATTAGCATAAGAATAAATTCTTTGATTTTGACTTGTAATGGCTTTCATTACCGTCACTTGGCTTGTCGAGTGGAGTATTACTTCTTTTGCCATTCTGTTGCAAACTGTGATACCATAATTTTATGCTCAGTATGCCCTATTCTTTTCATTACTATAATATTCATCCGTGATCTTTTTATCTGTTAAGATTTTGTCAGGAGAATATAATCCACCATTGTTATTTCTCTCAAGATTTGCAGTAAGAGCTCAGAGTTCTTGATATTCTGGGTATGGAAGTGAATGATCGCATGAGAGCTAGAAGGATGGATCCGGTCACTTATCCAGATGGTGATGTGAGCATGTCAAATATTGAAGATGACCATGATCCTTGGACTGCCTGGGCTTACAAGCCTCGCACAATTACGTTGTTACTCATTGGTGCTTGCTTTCTAGTGTAAGTTACTTAATCATTTCATTCTGTATTTAATATTTTTTTGATAAAAGTATGATTATGAACTTGTATTAGAAGTTTCAATATTGTTTTTCTTGATTGAAATTGGCTGCTTTTATTTTTTCAACTTTCCCGGCTCTGATGAACATCTTTTTGTGGCACTAGTGAAATAATTTTAATGGTATCTTAGTTTTTCTATTTTAAAATACTCCACAGATGGGCTAGTGGAGCTCTTGACCCTGAAAGTAGATCAGATGGTGATCTTGATACATCGGTTAAAAGGTGTGTTCTTCTTCAAAGCTTTATCACATAGAATTTTTCAATTTTCAGATTTGCTTAAACTTTTTCTTATTGCCTTGGTAGGGGTTTGTGGGCTATGATTGCAGTTTTTCTCGCATATAGCTTGTTGCAAGCTCCTTCTACGTAAGTTGTTTTCTGGTTTTAATGTATGAATTTCCATTTGTCCTCAATGTGAAGTACCTAGATCTTTCATTCAGTTCATTCCTTAATTTTCATGTCACTTTTTTGCTGTCGTGCTGTGTTGAGTAAAGAAATTGGCTAATGAGTAGTCTTTTAGTTGCACGTTAGTAGCATATCTGATTTCAAACTATTAGTGTAGCTTTATGAGATGTAAAACAGCAGCAGGTATGAATCGATTAAGTTTCTATGTTTCAAAGCCTCTGTTTATTTGTCTTGCTGTGTACTAGGTGAGGACAGTGGCCTATGATGCACAGATTCTTCTTAAAATATCACAATGCAGTATCGGATTCGCGGTGCGATTCTCGAATCCGCGTATCCCTATGCTACTTGGCGAATCGGTAAATTATAAAATAAAATAAATTAACGGACACACGAATCCGATACACGAATCCATACTAGATGATTAAATATGGTCGTGTTATTAAGCATTAGATGTGTTATTTAATTGAACTTTAATATGTAATGCAACTTAAATTGACAATATGACACTCGTTTTAGATTGAATTCATCATTATGACTTATATATTGGGTTGATGGTATTTGAATTGTTGTTTTGTTACTTAATTATATTAAATTATTGAATATTATTAAGTTTTGAGGGAGATAAAAATTTGAATTGCATACATTTTGTTTTACGAATTTTAGATTTATATATATATTTAGTTGTTATATATAATAAATTATAAATAAATAGACGTATCTTTGCCAAATCGCACCCTAATTTTTTTTAAAATACGTATCCCCGCATCCGTATCGTATCGCTCCCGCACTCGCGTCCCCGCATCGTGCAACGTAGACAGTGGCTAATGATTTGTTTTTAGTTGCATATTAATAGCATTTCTAACTTTTTACTGTAAGCTTATTATATTTATGAGATGTCATAAAGGTGGATTTAGAAGTTACAAAATTTATATGTTCATAAGTTCTATTTATCAAGTTTGTTTGTTTCATTTTTTTTTCTTAAAGTCTTTTCATCTATTTTCTGAATGTGCTCATATTCTTATTTTACAGAGTACTTTTCCGGCCTCATCCTGCAATTTGGCATCTGGTTCATGGAATGGCTGTTATTTACCTCGTGGCTTTAACTTTTTTGCTCTTCCAGGTTAGTTTTTATGTAAGGCACATACATTATCTTTTGCCTGATTTTGTGTTGAGTAATTTTTGTTTTCAGGATCGTAGGAAATGGTCAGAGAACATAGTATGTATTCATAATTTCCTGGAGAAAATGAGAATGTTTGTCAGACTTCCTTTTTTGTAATGTTCCTTAATTAGTTTAAAATTCTACGTAGACCGTAGTAGCAAGTTAACAACTCATTTGAAATAATCCCTGCCCGTCTAGTTCCTACCATTTTCTCATTTTTAATTTTTTTAGAGGAGTGTGCACAAATTACCTTTATATGTGTATGGTACAATTATGATGAGTTTTGATATGCCAGTACAGTCTGATTTTGGGATGTAGTCCAGCTAACTTCCCTTATGAAAAATTTGTGTTGATTGGTTTTCTGAAGTTATTTCAGTATTTTCCGATGCACTCATTCATTCTTCTTTTTTCTCCAGAAGCGTGATGATGCTCGACAGTTCATGAAATTTCTGCACCCTGATCTTGGTGTTGGTAAGGATCTTTATGTCAGTTATTCCTGTTGTGATGGATCATTTTATTAGCACTTTTGCTTATAGGTAATAGTTCTAAATTCGTTTTTGCAGAACTTCCAGAAAAGTCGTATGGGGCTGACTGCCGAATTTACGTCCCTGAAAATCCAACAAGCAGGTTTAAGAATGTTTATGTATGTATGTTATCTTTATTTTCATTTTCCTCATGCCTTTAAATCTTCTGTCTCTTGTTATGTGTCATGTGTAATCATGCCCCTGGAGTTAGATTCGTATGTTGTATTTGTTTGTAGGACACACTTTTTGATGAATTTGTTCTGGCTCATATACTTGGATGGTGGGGAAAAGCTATTATGATTCGTAATCAGCCTCTTTTATGGGTACTTTCAATTGGTTTTGAGTTGATGGAGGTCAGATTTACTTCTTTCTGCTATCCTGTTGCTCTTCCTTCAGTTTGAAGCAAGTTCTGTACATGGATACCAATTTTTTTTTGGTTATTCTAATCCCATATAGATGTCTTTTGTTTGCTGAGGTGATTTTATACTGGATATTTCAGCTTACCTTCCGCCACATGCTGCCAAATTTCAACGAGTGCTGGTGGGACAGCATTGTTCTTGATATATTAATCTGCAATTGGTTTGGTAGTAATTCTGAACTTCTTTTCGTTCGTGTTCCCCTTTGCTAATTATTCACAAAACCAATGACAAGTTCCACAAATGATAGTTTACCAATTTTTATCTTATTTATTTCCCGTCTCAATATACCCCCGGGCATTGTGGTTTCCTGGGGTAATTTGTTAAAATCATTGCTGCAACTTTGAAAATCCGAACTCCCCCCCTTCCCTAAATCCCCTTGTGGTTCTACATTAAAATAAAATTTGTGGAGCCCCGTTTCACATCTTTACGGTACAGGTATTTGGGCCGGAATGCGTACAGTTCGATATTTTGATGGTAAAACTTATGAATGGGTTGGTATAAGCAGGCAACCAGACATCATCAGCAAAGTATGTGGGTTTGTCATATATCTTGTGAAGATTTATTTCAATTTCTTTAATTTGCTACAATATTGTGAATTACCCAATTTACTGTGATATGATTAATCTTTAAAATGTTTCTTCAACACATTTCAGGTGAAAAGAACACTGGGCCAATTTACACCAGCCAGATGGGATAAAGACGAATGGCATCCACTTCTTGGTCCGTTCAGATTTATTCAAGTTCTCAGCCTATGCATAGTTTTCTTGACTGTGGAACTGAATACGTTTTTTCTCAAGTTTTGTCTTTGGATTCCTCCTCGAAACCCCCTCATTGTATATAGGTTGGTTTTGTGGTGGCTTATCGCAATACCAGCAATTCGTGAATACAATTCCTACCTACAAGACAGGTATTCTTTCCTTGAGTAAGTCTTGTACACCATTTGTACGGTACAACTGTACACAACTAATACTTTTCAGTGATTATAACTAATACTGTTCAGTGAAAACTACTAATACCATTTACCATTTAAAAATGCACGGTGCACCTGGTGCATACAAGACTTTGTCCTTTTCATTTTCTTCCCCCAATCCAATATGCTGTCTTCATATGCTTCAATGTAACTATTTTTCGGTTTTTTTTGCAGAAAACCCGTGAAAAAAGTGGGAACATTTTGTTGGCTTTCACTGGCTATCTGCATCGTGGAACTCCTAATTTGTATTAAGTTTGGACACGGTTCGTCGTTCTGCTCTGCTTGAATTCACCAGTTCTCATATCTGTTAAAGAATTTATTTTTAGTAAATATACATATTTCTTTTGAAACAGTCTATATGATTAAATTAAATTGAAGTTTGTTCTCACAAAGTATATTTCAAAAAACTAAGTCTTGTGTGAGATAATCTCATGGTAAAACATGACATAATTTGAGAATAATGTTTGAACAGTGGATGTTAATATATATATAATCTACTTGTTGCAGGACTATTTCCTAATGCAATGCCTAAATGGTTGGTTATGTTTTGGAGTTGTGTTGCATTTGAACTGGTGATATACTTGGGTGCATGGTCATGGAAACTCCACACATTAATAAGGAGAAAGAGGCAATAGCTAGCTTCAATACTTATCATCTTCTCAACTATTCTTTAAACAGATCTTTCTTCTTTTTTTTTTTTTTTGGATAATTAATCTTGTAAATAGTTAGCAATTAATTTATAGTTGTAAATGTATTATCTTCTAGGTTAAATCTTACATTTATTGGTGTAGAAAATCTTAATTCTTTTATTTAGGCGGTCAAATGTCAAATCTTAATCTCATTTTTTTTTTTTTTTTGAGAAGTAATCTTGTAAATAGTTGGCACTTATTTATTGTTGTAACTTCTAGATTTGATCTTACATTTATTGATGTATTTCTTTTATTTGCACATGGTTTCTTATTAAGCAGTTTCATTGATACATTTTGTAATACACCAAATTTGTGGTCTTCAAATAGACAATTTCTTGTATGAAATGGACCAAACGGTTCACAAATTAGTACATATTAACATCCACTGTTCAAATTTATTCTCAAATTATGTCACGTTTTACTGTAAGATTATCTTACAAGACTTAGTTTTTTGAAATATACTTTGTGAGAGCAAACTTCAATTTAATTTAATCTAATCATATAGACTGTTTCAAAAGAAACAAACTCAGTAATCAGCAGTATAGTGAAGCAAACTTGCCACACGATATATATATATATATATATATATATATATATATATATATATATATATATATATATATATATATATATATAATTTGATCATATCTTGGTAATTGCAAGACAAACTTATATGTCTATCGCCATGTGTGTATGCCACATATCTGAAAGTCCCACCATCATTTAATTAGTTTCTTTAATTAATTCAATCTTTTCATTTATATATATTTCATACTTTACCCAATTTTATTAATTATATTAAATTTTTTTACCCGACCCGAACTCGAACCCGCCTGAGTGATTCATGGTTCACCCGGCCCGAATGATTCATGGTTTAGGGTTCATAGTTTAGGGTTTAAGTTTATTTTTTTTTAGTCCCTTTCTATAGATAGTTACATATAGGAGCAACATGCACCTCTTTCGAAGTGTTAAAGCTTTATGATGTTCTGTTTCATCGTGACACCGTCTCACATAGAGTATCCTCACAATTTTTATATATATTTTTTGAGTCCCTTTCTATAGATATATGCATATAGAATGACTTTACTGTATCACATTAGTAATTATGATACCTGCTTTGCCTTTAATGATGACAAATATGTAATTAATTTTGTGCGCTATATGATCTTACCAATTTCTAGTATTTCTTGCTTCATTCTTTCCTCAGTTTCATCGAACCACTTCATTGTCTACACCATGACGTTATATTCTTTGTACTATGTTGTTGCCTTATATTTTGTTTGCATAGAACCAAATTCAAAGATTTGCTCTGCCTTGTTTACCAAACTTGCTTGGTATTTTAATATTCGGAGTCCCTTTTTCTAATTAAATCTATGGAAATTTGGCGTGTGTTTGCAAATTATACTTATTTTTTAAAGAGTTAATAACAAATTGCAACTTGTATTGTTATTTTTTTATAAATTGTAATATGTATTATTATTTTAATAAAATGCAATATGTACTAGTAAAAATTGACAGATTCCAACCTCGACTCATGTTTTTTTTTTTTGAAATTTTCTATCAAATTTCTTCAATTTGTTGTTCGCTAAAATACTTTTTGGCATTGTGATATATACAACATATCATTTGTAGGTTATATTTAGTCAGAAAGTTTCACAAAAACGAGTTTCGGGTTAAAATTGGTCACTTTTTACTAATAAATGTTGTATTTTGTTAAGAAAATATATAAATTGCAATTTATATATAAAAAAATACATATTGCAACTTGTAATTAACCCTTAAAGTGTAGAAAAATAAAAAATGAATGATGTTTGCAAACAAAATTTCTTCATCATATTTTAAGAAGCTAGTAGACTAGTAGTGTTTGCACGCGGTTTGGGTTTAATGATTTCAAACAAGAATTAAAGACTCTTAGGTCCAATATCCACAATAATAATACTTTTAGGTCCAAGCCCAAAAAAAAAGACTTTTAGGTCCAAAAGCAGTGTTAAAAAGTCCATAATAACCCCCCTCACCATATCAGTCGTTCCCATCTCATTTCTCACCCACTCACAATAATTATTTCACATCTTCTCTCTCTCCTCCTCCCTTCCAAAACCCTAAATTGCCGCTCCCAGCATTAAGTTCACGGTGGCCGCCCGCCCCCACCGCTCACCGTAGATGGCGACGTCACCACAATCCAACACAGACGCGGCGCCACCACAATCCAACACAGACGAACCTCATCTTCGGGTGAATGATGTTGTGTTTCTCGAAGAAGGGGGTGGATTTGAGAATCACATCTGAGACGAACAACCATGGAGGATGGCGACGGGCGGTGGAGACGAAGGTTGAAGACGAAGGCCGGCGATGGAGGATGGCGACGGCGAACATATATGCTATTTTCCGCCGCAATTTAGATCATGCTTACTGGGTCTGATTTTTTTTTCTGGGTTTTACTCATTTTCTTTCTTCGTTACAGATCTGTGTGATTTTGTTTGAAGGTAATTTCTTTAAAGATTCAATTTTAGCTAAAAATTACATGAATTCTTGATTTTTGGTAGGGGCCCAGAAAGGGATTTAATTTTAGTGCCTGTATGGTGTTTGTTGTTTGTTCGCAGTGAGGGAATTGAAGGAAATTGGGAGAATTGGGGAAAAAAGACTGTATATTTTAGCAAGGATCATTGCAGTAAAGAAGGGAATTGGAGTGTTCCAATTACAAGAAAAGAATTTGAGAATTCTGTCACTTGTTATTGCTCTCAGAATTCTACTTGCCATGTTGAGAGACGATTTGGGTTTTGCGTGCTTATGTTCATCAATTGATGAACATATGCATATTGTCGTGCATATGTTGATGAATATGTTCATGTTGGATCGAAGACGAGCATATGTATTCATGCACATGTGAAGATATGTAAATTTTTAAACTTGATATCTAATTTTTTAGATTTAGATATGTAATTTTTTTGTAATTATTTTTGCATTTTTGGAAGATGAATGAATGTAAATTTTTTTATTTTTTTAGATATGTAAAATGAAGAATTGTTGGTGTTGCTTCTCTTTCTCTTATTTTCTCAATTTGGAGTTAATATTTTCTCAGTCTTTAATATCCAGAGCTCTGTCATGTTTCATTTTTGCAAGTTGCGATTGTTTCTTAGATAGGTAAAATGAAGAATAGTTGATGCAGGATATAATAATTCAGGGCATTGAAAAGTGGGATGATGTCCCATCGACTGTTCAACAAAAATGCTGAAAAGGAAGGGTTTTATAAAATGGAAGGGCATTTATGACTTTTACTTACTCATTTTGGATCTAATAGTAACAAAAAAAGATTCTTGCACCTACTAGTACAATACCACTCCAAAATGGAGTGGAAAGTTGCTGACTCAAATTTCTATTAGCTTTGGAGTACAAGTGTAATTCAACCCTTATAAGAATAAAAATATTATAAATAATTCAAAAGTCATAATATTGTTCAATACTTTATACTAGCATGTAACTCCGCGTACTATGCGAGATTCAAAATAATATTTTTATTATTAATTTTAAATTAAATATTTTAAATATTTAATTAATTTAATTAATTCAATTATAGGTATACCTTTTATATTCTAATATTGTTTGTACATATTTTCATTCATTTTTTATTCTAAATTACTCCCTCCTATTAAAATTAGATACCATACTCATTTAAGTCTTATATATTATTTACATAATGCATGTCGTTTTGATATTTTTCACCCCTCATTATTTCATATATACCCATCATGATTACTTTTCATGATTGTTATTTTTTTTTTCTACAAATATGTTGTGTGAATAATTTTTCCAGCTAATAGTAATTATTATTAGAAATATTTAATTATAAAAAATTTAGGTTAATTTTGGCATAAAAAAATTTAAATGACCATAAAAATTAATTATTATGGGTATATATTATATAATGAAGGGAGAAAACATCATAACGATATTTATTACAATTATATAAATATTCTATTAGACTAAAAAGACATTAGGAAGAATGAGAGGGAGTAATTTAGAATAAGAAAAAAAATGAAAATATGCACATACAATATTAGAAAATAAAAATTATATTTATAATCGAATTAACCAAACTAATTAAATATTTAAAGAATTTAATTTAAAATTAATGATATAAAAACTATTTTGAATCTCGCGTAGTATGTCGGATTACATGCTAGTGTATTTAAAAAGAATAAGAGAGAGTATTAATTAATAAATTACGGAGTGATATTTAAAAATAAATTGCCTTAGAAACCTCTATGAATCTTCCAATAAATGTCTTCAGAAAAAGATGAGAGGGAAAAAAAACTGGATACAGACGAATAAAGTCCTTAAACAGATGCAATAAAAAAATTGGTAAAAAATAAAAATTAGAATGTTTATATTAACTCTATTCTACAAAATATTGAATGACATAGATTAAATTAGAAAAAATAATATTAAAAATAAAAATTATATTATTAAAAATATCATAATCTCATAATTAATACTCCTATATAAGAGATATAGCAACCACATGATTTGAAAATTATATTATTAAAAATTCAAATGATTTGAAATATAGCAACCACATGAATAGGGGGTGATTCATAATTAACAGATAAGAGATAAATAGAAGGTAGAGATAAAAATTAAATAATGAATTATTGAGATTAAAAAATTAAAAAAATTACAATAATACAATAAATAACTTTTCATATAAATTTAGATATTTAAAATAAAGTCATCATATTAATTGAGAGTGATTCGTCCTTAGTAGAATGGGATTCATCTCACAAATCAACCTAAGACTCCATAAATCTGGGTTTTACATCCAATTATCAAAGGAGAAATTAATAATACTCGACACTTATAGTGATAACTATTTATATAGTCAAATAAAGTTATAACGTGGATGCATAAAGTAAATATTTGGTTGCCAATAGTCATACCCCAAATATTAGTGATACCCGAAATATAATTGTCTGAAATCATTAAACTCAAACTGAGAATTTGAACCACACATCAGAAATATAATTGTGTGAAATCATTAAACTAAAACAGAGAATTTGAACCACACATTTAGTAACTTTGTTCACAAATCGCCTACTTCTATTATAGCACTTTGTTCTCAAAATTAAGATGGTTATATGAGTAAAGACTAAAATTCTATGTGCAAAAATCAAGATGCTTCTCAAAATCAATTTATTCTTTAAAATTATATATATATTTATAATATTTGCTTTAATCATGTTATTTCCTCAGTTTCATAGAACTCCTAATTGTCCACATCCTGACTTTATATTCTTGTACTATCTTGTTACCACCTTATATTTTATATGCATATAGGCAGACATATGATGAGTAATTTGAGGATTTTTTTTCCATGATCTATTAGGCATTACCCAGCAGTGCATTACCATGTTGTACCATATATTTAATGTGTTGTATAGTACGACACATTAATGCATATGGTACAACATAATAAAACACTGCTGAACACTTAATTTGAGAATTTTTTTCTATGCTACACTGTTGGACACTATGCAACAGTGCATTAGCATATTGTACCACATGCTTAATATATCGTACAGTACAACACGTTAATGCATGCAACATGTTAAAGCCCTGTTGGGCGGAGCCCAATGGTGTACCAGGGAAATAACCCAATTTGAGTTACTATTCAACAAGGATATTTGACGTTTCTCAGGAAAAAAAAATTAATAATAAGGATATTTGACAGTGATTAACATACATGCTTTTGAGAATATGACAAATATTACAATGTCACTACAATTTTTTCTACACTCTTAACTGCACAAGTATATTATATATCACTCACACCCCACCACCTTAATTAATTATTCCCAGATTCTTGCTTGTAATAAATCCAATAATGAAATCTTAGCATTCACATTTTACACACTTATTTGCACACATTTTTCATTCACATTTGTTGCAACATATTCTCTATGACTCTATGAATGGAATGGTGTAGCATTGAGGTTCTTCTTCTTCCTCCACGTCGTTTTTCCCCTCAAGATTTCTTCGTTCTTCTTCTCGCCTTTCGCCTGCAGTAGATGAGTGTAGCTAAAATGCGCTTTCGACCACAATAATCCGCTTTCTGCAGATATCGAATGTCCATTCACACCAGTGTTACTACAATGCAGAATTTCCTTTTTTAGAAATCCATCTCCTTGAGGCTCACACAGAGATTGCACCACATCCGAACTCCCACATTCTTTTCTGTACTCCAATGTCATACCGGATAGCTGATGCTTCTCCAAGAATTTGTCGGGGATCGCCTGAAATCAAATCATTCATTCAGCTGTCAGCGTTCCGGTAAAACGAACTAATACTTTTCTTTATACAAACTAATACTTTTGTTTATACGAACTAATACTTTTCGAACCGGTTCTTTTTCTTTTCTTTTCATGGAAGCAATTTGTATATTGGAAACTGGAAAGTACTAATACTGTTCAACGTATGAACTAATACTTTTATTTGTATTAACTAATACTTTTTTGTGCAGAAGTTTTTGATTTACAAATATGATAGTGGGGTTGAGTCCTTACATCAAGCATCCATCGGACGTACTTAACGTTGTTTACGTGATGGTTCATGTCCAAATCGCTTCTCTTTGCCTGCAGAACGACAAAAACATACGACTTATGAGTTTTAACTTTTTGTTACAGCAGTAAATGTAGATATATAATTTCGTCCACCTTCAAGTCGGAGTTCACAAAAAGTGCTTTCTCATCCAGTTTTTCGATCTTTTCTGGGCTTTCTTCTTCTATAGCTTGTTTCTCAATAAACCACGGTGAGATTTCAGCTCTAACCTCATCTGGCATTTTCGAAAGGCGCCTCGTCTCTTGGTTCATCATCACCCATGTACTGTTCCAGACAACATAGTTTTTTTTAACAGTATTAGTTGTTTTCAATGAAAAGTGTCAGTTGTTACAACTGTACAGTATTAGTTACTGGATTACCTAGTAGCGCGTGCAAAAACGAGGCCCGTGGATTTACTTCTGAGCAACCAATCTCTCCTCATTCCGTTCTTCCCCGATGCACCAACCCATGTGTCGATTTCCATTACCTCACCCCTGTTTACACACATAACTATATGTATTAATACTGAAAATCATCATTAATAAACTAATTTTTATGCTGCGGAAACGATGAACATTATTTACCAGATTGGATAATGATCCACTTGAACTTGCATTCTTGAAACAACCCAGATTAGATTGTTCCTCATCATTCCATGCGTAGCTCCGAACCCGTCGCTCAGTAAACCCGACATCCACACATGATTCAGTGCAGTTTCCTGCATTTCCATACAATTCTGTTATAAAACTCTGTTTCACAACTATCACTTTATAGCATAACAACTAATACTATTCAATGAAATAACTAATACTTTTTATTGAAACAACTAATACGGTTTAAAATTACCTGAAGCAAGCTGAGAATGCTTTCGATCGTGGTCGTTTTATCGGGGCCGACTTCATAAGACCGTATCACGACCGTCTGTCTGTATCCGACCCCTTCTTCGACGATCATCCCCTGTCGATAAGGATCGACTAGCTGCTTTGTCGTGGGGATGTTCTGTCGGCTTTCTTGCTCGAACAGCTGCATATTCTCGACGGTAGTGATGGCGAAACCGTGATGATCATGCCTCAACAAATCCACGTTCGCCGACGAAAAACTCTTCGTCCCGTTGATCTTTACGCAGTTGAGTTTCTGCTTATTAGATTCTTGATCACCCCTTTTGCTTGAACATTGAATGTAAAAAGCAGGAATTTGGTGAAAACTGCATGCCATTTTTCTTTTGTTTGAATGTCAAAAGGGGGAATAGTTGTTCTGATGATTATATAGGTGTTAGGCGGAAAGGACTAAAAATTTAATGCATTTTAAAGCAACAAAAAATGGAACTTTGTTCAAAATTTGGTCATTTCAATGATGTATATTGATTGGGGGTTTATTAGGGGGGTTGGGTGAGCTGTGGTGTGAATGCTTAGCATTAATCGAATGGTTGCAAACAAGACAACAAGGCTAATGCTCACTAATTAAGTGTTAATGTGACATAAATTGTTAATTAATTGTGTGAAATACAGTTTATCTTTATTTTCCTGTAAATTTGGGCTTGGGAGTTTCCATTAGTCCAAGGTATTGTTCTTTGGTTTGCAAGAAACAAAAAGGATGTTTTTAGTGTCTCCATGCTTCTTCAAACTTATGCTATGAAACATCTAACGTTGCATGCAAAATATCTTGTAAAAGGAATGTTCTAAAATTTTGTATTTTATAATGTAATAGTGGGGTAGGTGGGGGTTTTACCCTCCAAAATGTATGTGTATTATATTCGAGAGATACTCATGTAAAATATTTTACGTGAAATGTTAGTACAAATTAGGAAGGAGCTGAAAATTCGCAGATCTTTCATGGGTCGCATCTGATCAAATAGAATTTTTTTATGTACACATATTTGTCCATATAATAATACATACAAGGTACTGAAAATAAATGTGTTGCTATAAAGAAAAAAACGTGTTACCGCATGAGCAAAACCTCACTCTCTCAATTTCTTCTTCTTCTTTTGTTGTTATGTTAGGGAATTGAACATGGCTGCGGTTATCTATACTCGAGTTTTTTTTCAATGCATTTATTTGTACAATATTTTTAAACATGTATCATCATATATAGTTGCAAAGTGGGTATATTGAATAAATGTTCGGGTGTTAATAGCACACCCATTAAATATAAATGATTTAATTCCACTCATCTCACCAGCACTGACAAGCCTCTATACGTCTCTTGTTGATGCCCTAAAGTATCTCATCATCGCTCTTCCAAAATTTTCTTATATTATTGAATAATTGGTTATTCATATGGAAATTGGGCCCCTTGTGTGGTAACTTAATTTTATAGAGTGCAACGAAGCAACCGATGGCTCGATTCGAATATCATGCTCTTGTCATGTAGTGTTGATTTTTTGGTGCGGTATTGCACCGACTACACTGCGATACTTAAACATATAAAGGCTGTTTGCGGTGTAGTCAATGCAATACCGCACCAAAAATCAAAATTGCATCACGCCTAAGGTTCTGTTCCACTCAAAAAAATTAATCACAATTAATTTCATAATTTATATATAACAATGTAGTTCGGTTTGATTCGATCAGTTCGGGCGGTTTTAAATTTCTTTCGATCACTCATAATTATAGCTTTTGGCTAAAGCCACATCCTGAGTTCAAATCCCATGAAACCGACCTCTCTATAAATTTATACTTTTAGTGGTTAAATTCTTTCGTGAGACAATTTTACGATGGATGGTTTACAAACTCACATAAATGCACCCTTCTTAAAATATTAAATCATCATTTCTAAATTATATTTCGTCTCACCGTGACATTATTTCACGCAAGACTTATTCTTTATATGAGATAAATCTCTCTAAGTTAACAAAAAAAAAATGTCATTACTTTTTCTAACACAGTTAATTCACACAATTAAAGTTAATTTGACTCAAAACACTCTTGCTTTATCTCTTTAATAAAACATTATTCACTTTTACATATTGTTTTGACATGATCATTCAAAAATAATATAACAATACAACATTTTTCCCTCTAACTCATTGATTCAACACACATATTTAGGGGTGACATATCGTACCGTACCAAAAATACCAAATCACAATGTATACAGTACCGAAATATTCGGTATCGAAAAAATCAATACCGTTATCGTACCGAAAATTTCGATATAGCGAAAAACGATTTACCAAACTTTTGATATATTAAAATTGCATACCGTATACTATACCAAATATTTGTATACCATATCATACCGAATTTTCGATAAAATACCGTTCATACCGAAATTTTTATATATTGTTCCATGCCAAAATTTCTTTATATCGAAATTTCTTTATATTGTTTCATACTGAATTTGTTTAGATTATTTATGGTAAGATACCGAATACGGAGATATCGTAATATCGAAATATCGAGTATTTTTTATATATCGATATATAACGAAATACTGAAACTTTTTATTTATCATACCGTTACTGTACCAAAACTTTTTGATATGATATCATATCGTACCGAAAATTTTGATAAATTCAATACTTTTCATTATAATTAGTGCATACTAAAATTTTCAGTATTTTTCACACTTTATTCCTCAGAATTTCAAAATTTTCATAATTTTATAAATCGATTTTGAAAAATCACTTAAATTCCAAAGTAGCATTGCGAAAATGAAAAGTACAAGTTTTTATACACCTTGTAAAGTGTACTTGATGTTAATTATGAGCTCATGAGGCTCGTACCCATTCTCAGCACCGAATCAAATCGAAATAGAAAAACCCTATTGGTAGTCTCATAAATTCATCCGTCAATTACTTTACTTTTGGGCTTGACAAAATCTGATGATGTAGATTGCTGTGATTCCATGTAAATGGAATATACCATTTCACACTGATGAATCATTTGATAATTACTATGGACTATGGAGGAGGCCAAATGAAAAATACAAATTTTGTCCTATACTCATATATAGGTTTTGGCAAAAACTTGTCTATATATTAATGACACCACGCGTATCCTATATTTAAAAAAAAAAAAAAAAAAACCTCACTTCGTCCCACGTAACATTTCATACTTTCTTTATTAAAAGTTAAAACGTCCCATGGCATTTTGCATTCATATAAAAGAAAACTCCTTCATAATATTAATATATTTATACAAAATGTCATTATTTATGGGGCTCACACATATACTGAATCAAACTACTTTATTTACTTAATATTAAAAGTTTAATTATTGATGAGGAGTGATCCGTCACCCTAAAAAATGAGGTCCTCGACTCATATTAGATAACTAATCATCATGGGTCCAAACCCATAATGAATACATTACTAAAGGTCAAAGTCCATGGAAAAGCCCATGGGCAAGCTTCAATAAGCAATGATGCTTTAATTGTGTCTAAATGACAATATTACTCTCATGTATGAAACATATATATACTCTTCCTTTATAAGGTAAGCGGAGAACTTTTTTTACTCATCTTCTCTATCTTCTCAACTGGTACCTTTTCTCTGTTATAGTAATACTTCACATCATAAAATAATATTTCACTAACTTGAGCGTCAAGAGTCCCCGCGCCGCGGCCTCCTCCGACGTGTCTTTTGCAGGTCCGATCGCTTAAGCTCAAACCTGACTGGATGAAGAAGATGAAGACTCGATTGCGAATTTTTTTAGATGATAAGAAAATGATGAAAGCACATATGTAACTACAGTAAAACCTCTATAAATTAATATTCTATAAATTAATAAATACTCTAAAATAATAAAATCTTCCAATCCCGACTTGGGCCTTTGTAAAAAATCATCAAATTCGATAAGATAATAAGATAATAATTGTTTGGGAAAATCCCTTTATAAATATTAGGTCCCATTAAAACTCTAAATTAATAATTCATAAATATTACAATTTTAAATATTATAAATAGACACCTAATAAAATAATAAGAACAAAGTGAAATAACTCAAGTGATTAGAGTATCTATGCTGTAAGGTTATGAATTCGAATCACTATTTGTCCGATAAAAATAAAATGATAAAATAATAGGTACAAACAATAGAAGAATGCATTGCAGTTGAATACGAAACAAATAAATCTTAGATTTGGATGGATGAATTGAAGGAAAAATTCTAGCATGCGCGCTGTTACTGTTTAGCCACCCGATTCTTTTTTTTTAACCGAACACACGGTTTTTTGTTCATTCTTTTGAGCCGAACACTAGGGGGTAAACGAGCCCATTCGAGTCGAGTAGTGCTGAGCTCGAACTCGACTCGATTAGAATACTCGAAGCTCAAAACTCGACTCGAACTCGATGAAGCCCAATTTTTTAAGCTCGAGAAGAAACTTGATATACTCGAACTCGACTCGATTACCTGTATAATTTTATAAAATTAAATATAAAATATATTATTAAAATATAAATATATATATTTAAGTAAAATTAATGGCGTAATAGTAATTATTGTGTAATCTCGATTATGAGCTCGAGCTCGAACTCGACTCGAACTCGACTCAACTTAATTATCCTCGAGTCGATTTCGATCTTTTCAGGAGTCGAGCACGAATAGCTCGCGAGCCGGCTTGACTCACTTATACCCTACTTCGAACACTCTGTTTATTGTCATTTTTTGGGCAGAAAAACATGCTACATTTTATGTAAGGCATCATTTGGATAGGGAGGATTTGAAATGAATGAATTTGAAAAATAATACATGTAAGAATGCATGAATTTCAAATCATTAATTGTCAATAGATGAGATAGATAGGAAGTGGAGGGAGAGGGAAGGGGTAGAGAGAGAAATTTCAAATGACTGGGTTATAATAAGGATTTTAAATCCCTCCATTTTTAGCTAGATACTCAAATATAAGTATTTATAAATTTATTGAAGAGTGGTGATTTGTGTATGAAATCCATTCATTTCAAATCTCCCTAGCCTAAAGTATTTTGGCCATTTTATGTATATTTTTTTTTCCTTCAAATTTATGTATGTGCGAAGAGAAATCTCTTTTTACGTAGTTAACAAAGTTTGGAAGTATATCATAATTCCATTTCCCTTTTCGTTGTGTTTTTCAGCCTAAAAACACTTAACAGAAAAGCGGACTATAGCACACCCACAGACGCCCAGCTATAATGCGCTGCATTCAGCGCCAGAAAATTAAAAAATATATCCCCTCGAAATCCCAGAAGGACCAATCATCTTGGACTAGGCTCTGTTTACAGCTTCAGTTTCGTTACAACAATGGCGACCACTGGAGCCCTCATCTACAATTCACACATCAACAATAACGCCCTCTGTTTCAAATGCTTAAATTCAAACCCTTCTCCCAGAACTATTTGAACACCAAAAAGAGGAATCCCAATTTACTGGGCTTCTCAAATGGGGGAAATTTCAAGAAATTCAGCAGAAGAATTTGCTCTGTTTTTGAAGATGATAATGAGAAGCGGCGAGGGATCAGTACAAGTAGCAGCGTTAATGGAGCTGGGCCTTCCTTTGATGATAGCAGACTTGGTAACGTAGAAATCAATCCGTCTTTCTTTCTTAATTGTTAATATTCTCAAGTGATTTTATATGGGTTTCGTTCTTTTCTTTTCCTATTTCATTGATTTTACTGAATACTTGATTTTTGGGTTGGTTGAGTTTTTTGCTATTGGGAATTGTATCATGATAGTTTTTGAGATGGGTTGTTTTGTTGAATTCAAGTTCTTGATTATGGGTGTTGTGCATATGATAATTGGATTACCTTTAGAAACTAAAATTTCGAAGCTGCATAATGGAAGGAGGCATAAAACTTATCTCATTATTTAAAAGGCTCATGCATTACTAGAAATCACCTCATCCATAATTTGATCCGAATGTGCATCTGTGATCAAATGATGGTGTTTGTGCTAAAAGTAGGTCTTGTATGAGAGCGACGGAGCATAATTGGGGAGTGACCCCTCTAACACTTTGAAAGGGGCAGTGTTAATTTGTGCTAGTTTGTGAGCTGAGCCGTCTCACCGTGAGATGGTCTCACACAAGTTTTTGCCTTATGGGATGTGGCTAATGAGAATGTAAAGAATTTAAGCCCTCTTAGTGCATCAAGTACTTCTATACCGTCCCACTCAAGTGCATTTTTAAATGATATTAGTTGTTTTCACTGAACAATATTAGTTTTTCTATTGAACAGTATTAGTCGTACACTAATTGCACTGTGCAACTGGTGCACCAAGTGTTACTCCTCTTTTAGTTAGGTTTTAGCATTTGAAACTCCCATGAATGCTTATAGTAAGCATACAGTGTTTAGATTCTAAGATAAGTGTCGTGTTTCAGATTCTAGTGATGAGCAAATGGAAAACCCTTTTCTGAACAATGAGATAGATGGTGAAGGAAATTTCATATACGATTTTCTTTATCCAAGTAAAGAGCTCCTCCCCGATGATCAAGAAATGAGTATATACGACCATCTTGAAGAACTGAGAGACAGAATCTTTGTCTCGGTTTTGGCTGTCGGAGCTGCTATACTTGGTTGTTTCGCGATTTCAAAGGAACTCATTATGATTCTTGAAGCTCCAGTTAAGGAACAAGGTGTTCGTTTTTTACAACTAGCGCCTGGAGAATTTTTCTTCACATCTCTCAAGGTTAGATCCATTACGCCTTTAACATATAAACGTGTTTCCTCATTTAGTAATTTAATCTGTCAAAATTTTGTGTACCTGAATTTTGTCATTAATCTTGGGATGCACTTCAAGGGATGATCCATTTCTTAACGTCGATTAGATACTGACATATTTCAGACAAATTATTCATCTTTTGCAATGCTTTTGTGTTCTTATGCCCTTATGATTGAGGTAGTGCATACAGTATTACCTGATCAATGTTCCGATAATTGAGAATTCGTATTATATCCACAACTGGTTTGATTTTCAAATTGTTGTTAAAGTAGGAAGAAGTATAATTTTCTTTGTCCCAGATATATGCTATATTCTACTTCAATAAGCAAAATCATTTTCAAAACTTTGTTTGTTTCATCCATAAAAATCTATTTTGTAAATGCTAATATCATAGTTATTTGCAGGTTTCAGGATACTGCGGGCTTCTGTTAGGGAGCCCCGTAATCCTGTACGAGATTATTGCTTTTGTTCTTCCAGGTTTAACAATGTCAGAGAGAAGATTTCTGGGGCCCATTGTTTTTGGATCATCGATCCTTTTCTTCACTGGCATCGTCTTCTCTTACTATGTTCTTGCACCAGCAGCCCTTACATTCTTCGTTAATTACTCCGAAGGGGCCGTTGAGTCAATATGGTCTATCGATCAGTACTTCGAGTTTGTCCTTATACTCCTCTTCAGCACTGGATTGTCTTTCCAGGTAACTCTTCATTTTTTACAGAAGTTTTATGGTGAACTCGGTAATACTTTTTAGTATACGAAGTAATACTGTTTAGCATACGAAATATCAAGGTTCAGTGATTTTGAGAAAAATAACACATAAAAATCAAGCATTTTTTAAAATGTAATACTTCGTAAATTAGATAGTATTACTTCGTATGCTAAAGAGTATGGCTCACAGGAGACCTACGTTTAACTAATCGACATATTCTGAAACATCTTATTCAGATTCCAGTTATACAACTGCTTCTAGGACAAGTTGGTCTGGTTTCATCAGAGCAAATGCTGTCTGTTTGGAGATACGTCGTCGTGGGGGCCGTGGTTGCTGCTGCTATACTCACACCATCAACCGATCCTCTTACACAAGTGCTTCTCGCGGGCCCCCTTGTCGGTCTTTATTTGGGTGGTGCTTCGGTGGTGAAACTTATAGGACGATGATCAATTTTCCGGTGATCAAACTTGTTCAGATCAGACAGCTCTACTAAGTGTGTTAGATTTGAAACTGCAATTATCTGTATAAACTCTCATCCAGAAAAGTAGAATTGTATATCAGAAAGCTTGTCTCATTGTCTTTGCTTGGAACGCTCGATACATGAATACAAAGAAAAGTCAAAACCCCTGTTATATCTATACATGTATAACTCGGTATTCGTCTCAAAGACCGACTAATCCAGGGACCAAAACCCACCGTCTATTAACAGGGCCCCTACTTTAAGCCAGAGCAAAGTCTGTATGAACTGACCCATCTCAAGAGCAAATTTGTGAATCACACACTTAATTGAAAGGAGTGATTTGGTTTTACAAAATCATCATCCAATCAGAACTTTTTTTTATTGATATTATATATAAAAATAAAATTAATATCTGAAATATTAATTTTTAACTTTTTAAAATTGTTTCTTATCAATTCTAATTACATTACTCGAATTTAGTTTTTTTTAATTTTGATTTTTATAAATTTTATTGAATTTTAATATCATTTTATAGCCTTAGTATTTGTGGTGAACTTAATTAATAAAATAATTGTAAGGGACTCGCATGTATACTATCTCACAAAATTCATACATTAATAAAAAGAAATAAAATTAGCAAAAGAAATTAATAAAAAGATCAAGGCTAGGTCTTGTATGCACCTAAGTGCACCGTGCACTCATAGTGCATTTTAGAAACATGCAACTTGTTATGCTGAAAAGTGCAACTTATTTATACAGAAAAGTGCAACTGTTAATATGAGAACATAGTTGCATACTTCTATTTGGAATTGTTGCATGTTTTTGTTTTATATAGTTGCATGCTTCTAAAATACACTATGAGTGCACAGTGCACCCGAGTGCACATGAGATCCACTCAAAGATCAATTATAAGGGAACAAAATAGATTTAATTTAAATTCCTATCACATTCAAGCTCACGCTACAAAATTTTACGATAAATTTCTCAATATTCAAGTCGAGCATTGAACGGAAAATTACTGCTAGTTCTTTACAGCAAGATTCTCCATTTCTTGGACAAGATCACCTACCCCTAGTTCAGATTCTAATTGTCTCAATGAACATCTTAAACCAGAGCAAGCTTTACTAAAATCTTCTGTAAAACCTTTCAGATTTTTCAACTCCGTCTCTGTTTCAGTACTGAAGCTCGATATTTTTTCCAGAGCCACTTTAATTGCAGAGATTTCTTGGGGCGGGTAAAGGCACGCCCCTAGTTCATCAACCTGTACTCCAATTCCTTGGCTTATCTTCAAGAGTTTCTCCAGAGAATCTACTGAAACAGCATCAGAACTTTCCCGCTGTAGTAATGCAGTAATGGATCGAATTAGTTCTTTTACAACCACCAGAGTTTCAGACACGATGTTTGTAGTTAGATGCACGATTTTCATCTCTTCGGGTGACAGATCGTTGCCCAGATCTTCATCACATTCATCATCATCATCGCCATTTGATTTATCATCTGATTTAATAGAGACATCTTCATCTGCTTGTTTCAGTTCATTCATTTCACGAAGAACATCTTTCATGGAAACTGCAATTTGAGTCATTGCTCGTCCAATGGCTGTTACGTTAGTTGATGGAGTCTTTTTTTAGGGCAGAACAAGCCTCCCAGACTGCACCAACGTGTTGTGGGATTGAGAGTTTCTGGGCATTATTCGATGATCCTGTAAAAACAGATTCGGGAATAACATTATCACCATTTGAATAAATATAGCAAAGAAGTAACATACAATATGAGTACCTAGAAACGGACTATCATGTCACTCAACTTGAAGTTAGACTTGATTATTCTTTCTAGCCTAATATGTTTCTTAATGTTTATTTCTGGCTTGCCAAAGCAAGATTTCACTTTGAAAATCCTAATGCTTAGATTTCAAAATCCTAACCTATAATACCTACACTCTCTTACATTCTGTCTCATACTTTTCCTTTTTCCAATACCACCCCCTTTATTTATCACAATATAATAATCTCACTATCACTTACTTTTTACTATTCAAGGATTTTATCAACTGAACAATACATACTTTTTACTATTCAAGGATTTCTCAATCAGGATTTTCTCAACCCTCCTACAACCTGAAATATAGATCTTTGGAATCATTCTCTTCTTGTTCTAGGATCAAGCAATTACGCAACAAAAGCATTGAACTAACATACAAGAAGAAAGCATTCGCGTAGTGACTTTAAAAGAGGTAATACTTAGTTAAGTGTTTCTTATATGGGTAGCGCATCATATTGTTAAAGATAGGAATTCTAATTGGACACATCAGGGGAGGGAGAGAGAGAGAGTACCATATGAAGAGACAGCTTCCTGTAATAGTACAAAGCTTCTGTCAACAACTTGCTTTCTAATTTTATGAACGCATGAAGTAAGGGTTGGGCCTGCACCAATCAAGCTTCCATGGGAGAATAAGAGGAATCCTTGTAGGGAATTGAAGTATGCAGCCATATTTTCTTCAAGGGCTTTAACTCCAGGTGCTTCTCCAGCATAAAGCATTCCAACTACATTCCAAACAGTAAGATGCAGCTTTTCAAATTTTAAGTACAATTCATACCATGACACCAAAGTAGGAAACTATATTGCCTGAACATATTTCTTTATTTAAAAGTAGTTATGCAAGCTATTAATTTTAACCTAAACTGTGTTTATCAAAGTTTGAACATTGGATCTATAAAATCGCAGGCTTCATGAACAGTGAAATGGATACAAGTCAACTAAATTTTGGCATTTAAATATATGAAAGTGCAAGCACTTAATGAAAAATCAGTTCGCTAATCACAAAAACTCAAACATAAACAATTAGATTTGTTGATAACATAGTAAATACACTTGGAATTTATCATTCCTATATAATAGAGAAAGGTATATCTGCAGCACAAATTCTTCAATTTTTGCCAGTTATTGAACTTTGAAAGGTGGCTTTGAAGAAACTAAGTGCATGTTTTGAACCACTATTGCTACAGCGAGAAGCACTCCTAAAAAGTTGGTGAGACCCAACTTTTTCAAAAAATAAGTGTTTCTTGAGTGCAAGTTGTGTTTTAAAACACCACCTAAAAGCAATAACATAAACTGAAGTAGAACAGAGAAAAACAATGAGAACAGGAACAATTTATCCATTCAAAGATTAACCAAAGTGTTGACAGTTAATTTTTTCCAAAGTTAAACTTATTCTACAATGTGAGAACAAAGAACACTCGCTTCCAGAAAAATAGGCACACACACATATATATTAACAGAGAATGAACTTACATACAGTGGACATAACAACATTCACAATGATGAAAATATATGAAAAAACCATATTACAATTTACATAACAGGAAAGAAAAAAAAAAAAAAAAAGGCAACATGAGAGAGAGATAAAGAGAGAGACCAGTAGTGGCTTGTTTGGAGGGTTGTTCACCCATCTGAATGACCTCTTTCCAGCTCACTTTCTCAAGACATGAGGCCGGCGTTTGATCCAACATCTGCATAATTGATAATACCATTCTAAAATTACACAACTACAAGCCAACAGAAAATCCAAACAGAAACCCACCATATTTTCGCTTAAAACTGATGGTATCTCCAATAAAATAAAACTTCCGATCAAAAAAAGGGAATTTCTCGAAAAAACCTGAAAAGTTTCATGTACGGTGTTGAGATGTTCGCTAAGAAACCGGCTCAATTGCTCTCTCGCTGCTTTCCCCATCTCAATTGCAATGTGTGTGGTGTTCTTCGATGCCAATTTCAGGGTTTTTGCAAATTATATGTGAGAAAATTAATTAATAAAATAGAAATAAAACAGACAAAATAAAAGCAATCAAGGCCCAATTAATTGGCTTTTTTGTTAATAGGAACTCTAGACTGTTATGCCCATGGGCCAAAATGAGGCTTTACTAATTATTAGTTCAAAAATCATCATTTATCAGTTTAAATTTTATAAGAGGATGAATTGCAACTGTTTCAAGAGTGCAACATCTAAAAATTACACGTGAAAATTAAATCACACAGTATAAATTCGTGTTGTAGGTTCAATTGAAAAAAATTAAGGTAAGGGGTTAGAATCCATGTTATTTAAACACTGCGTTCATTGAGATTTTTTTTTTCTGTATAGAAGGTATTAGGATGACGGATTATTAAAAACTATATTCCTGTGAACTTAATTTATATATGATAGATTTTTTTTTAAGAAAAAAGATATGATAGATTAGTAAAAATCATACTCCTGTAAATGATAATACACTGTATGATGGGTGGATAATATTTAATATTATGTTAATTGAATTATGTTTTAAAGCAATGTTAGGTATAAGAGTAAGGTTCTTGTGAAATAGATCTATATATAAATATTATAACTGTTATGCACAAACTATAATATTATTATACATAAAAATTATTATTGTTTAAAAAATAAATAAAGTTAATCAAGTAAATAGTGAGGTTTGTGTATAACAGTGATAGTTAATAGTGATATTAAAGTAATATAATTCACTATAAACTCAAGTTCTCGACTACTTTCGTCAAGGTATAAATTAGTGAAACTCCCTAATATGAGATCGTTCACACATAACTGTTATGCTCTTTAATGAGAGAAAAACACATGTTAAAATTAAGTAAATTAATATATTTGTAAGTTTATAGGGTTAATATTAATTCACGATATTTAGGTTCAATTCTAGATTTAATCACGATTTTTAATATTTTTGTATTTGTATAAATTCAACATCTCTTTAATTGTTTCAGTTTGGTATACGATTTTCGTTTATTGCACAAGTTTTTTGATGCATGAGCGTGTGTGTTAAGTGGTGTTTTAATCATAAATATGTCTTCAGGGATGTAATCGCCTTAGGGAGGGCAATAGAAGTGTCCCGACGTGTGGCCAAAAAATTATGTTATAATTTAGATTATGTACCAAATTTAAACAATTAAAGTTGGTGAACTTAAAAAAAAAAATTAAAATCGCGATTAAATTGACGTTGATACGAAATATTGTGAATTAATATAAAATAGTCATTTTTAATAGTAAAAGTTGGTAATATTTAATTTGGTATAATCGGTGGAGAATTTGAATCAGAAATGGTCTCATAACTTTGACCTCAAATAAATTTAGTCCCATAAATTTTTTTATTGTCGATTTAGTCCCAATAACTTTGACAATATCCAATTTTGGTCCCAAATCGGTTGGAACAATGGTATTTTTCCGTTTCAATTTGGGGCTTTCGAGCGGTTATTGTGACTGGACTATCACGTGTACTGCCACATGTATTTTAAGTGTGTTTGATTAATTCTTGCTATCAATTCTGTTTTAATTTTAAGTTTTAAATTTTAATTATATGCTTCAAATTCAGTTGTTAAAATTAAAAAATACACATAGCAGACAAGTCACAACATCCGCCGAAAAACCCCAAATTAATACGGCAAAATGATATTGTTCCGATCGATTTGAATTAAAGTTGAACATTGCAAAAATTATTGGGACTAAATCGATTATAAAAATACTTATGAGACTAAATATATTTGAGGCTAAATTTATGGGATTATTTGTGATTCAAACACAATACGTGGAGAATGTAAGAAGACTATAATACGTATTTCATGAGACACAAACCCCCGATTGGCCAATTAAACTCATGGCGTTGATAACTTGATACGTCAAGTCATACAAAAGTAAAATAGATTTGAAATTACGAATCTTCCACAGGATATTCGTCAACTGCAATTGAGTGGATTATTTCAAATTTGAATACAATAGTCCCCCAATTTAACTTACAAATTTATATACAATGATGAAGAAAGCGAATGGATGGTCACAAGACTCAAAACTCACAAGCATAAATTTAGATTTATATTCAAGATTGGGTTCTAACTTCTATGGGACCGAGGTATAACTTTGACTCATAATTCAATATAATTCATGATATATTGACAAAATTTATATAACACGGTCCCATACATAAAATTGAAATAAATTAGTTTAAATTAATATTTATTCTTTTTAAAATATTAAATCATTATGTTTAAATTATACTTAATTTTATCATGAGACTATCTTATGCAAGTATGTTTTTCATATATAACACTAGCAAGTCACTTCCTGAATTGTCTTTTAACATGGTATAAAAGTATTAAACTAATTATACTTGTACCTTCAGGCAAACATATTTTTCATGTGATATTTTTAGCTGAATGGGCAAAGAAAGGTGTAAAAAAGATATTGTATGATTGGTTGATAATACTCATGTGAGTGCATGTGTGATTTAACAATTTATTGTGAAAAAAGCATCGTAAAATACTGCAGATGGTCCATTTTCAATTCTTGTTCAAATATATTTTTGAAAGCATGCATTTTGCTTTACTAAAACATACAATTTATTTATATTCAAATATGAAAATATTAACACATGTTGCGTGTTTTAAAAATACACTTGAATTACACGCTGCACAGGAAACCTACTCAATACTGCAATATTAAAATTGCTTACATATTTAAGCTTTTTTTTGTATGAAATATCTTTAAACATCAAATAAACACACAAACTCTCTTGTGAAACTTGTTCATAGTATGAACTGATACAATTACAACTCATAAACTAATATCAATAGCATTCAAATATTATAATCTTAGTTTATAAGTATGATGATATCATGATTTGATAAATGTAATGATACAAATTTCGTACTATGAACAAGTTTCATAAGAAACTTATTCCAAATAAAATGCCAGATGGAGTAGTTTTTTGGCTTAATTATGAATAAAATCACGATATTTTTTAAATTGCAATTTAATCTAAACATTTTTTATAAATAAAATCTTACCTTTATATTTTATGCACTTCTAGCTTACATGTAGTATACTCCCTCCGTCCCGCATCAGTTTTCACACTTTCTTTTTTGGTTTGTCCTATATCAGTTTTCACACCCCAAAATGGACGTCTTTTACACAGCTATCACCCACAAAAAAATATATTTATTTACCCATATGTCATTACTTTTTGCATAAAGTGTCTTTTCCTTGGTTTGCGGTCCCAAATCAGTGTGAAAACTAATATGGGACGGATGGAGTACTTCTTAAGTATTTAACTGCGAATAACATGGCTTACAGCCACTGGCGGACCCAGTATGGGGACAAGGGGGTACAGTTGTACCCCAAACTCATTTTTTTCTTGGTATATACTCCCTCCGTCCCACTATATTTTTGTCTCGCTTTCCTTTTATGGGTGTTTCATTATAACTTTCTCATTTCATAAAAGGAAAAAGTAACTCCATTATCCATAATTTTTATCCTCACTTTTCACACAATATTACAAAAAATGTCACTCACTACTCCACTCATTACTCCACATAACTTTTTCCTCTTTCCCAATACTCAAAACTACCCTTTATTTTTATTATTTTATTATTATTCCTTAAACAAAATAACAAAAAGAAACGAGATAATCACACCGAGACGGAGGGAGTATTATATATGTATATATAATGCTTAAATTAAATTTATAAAATATTGTCCAATGACCTTTTACTTCAGTAGTTCTCGTTGGGCTTACAACATACTTAGTTGATCAGTTTCTTAGTTAGGTTAATAGGCTGTTTGTATAGGCCCATCTCACAACATCTTTATTTATTTAATTGTATATTAAACCTAAGGGTTAATTATTGTCATCTTTACAAATTGCAGTCTCTACTATTTTTTGAAATAAAGTGCAACATATACTAGTAAAAATTGATAAATTTCAACTCCGATTCACTTTTTTGTGAATTTTTTCGGTTAGATATAACCTATAAATGATATATTATACATATCATAATGCCAAAAAGTATTTTAATAAATATCAAATTGAAAAAAATCGATAAATTTTTTCAAAAAATGTGAGTTGAGATTGGAATTTGTCAATATTTACTAATACAGGTAGCATATTGTTTGAAAAAATAGCATAGATTGCAATTGGTTATTAATCCTAAATTTAATTAGGCCCATCTCTTAATTCTCATATTTCATATTTCGTATTGTTTGGTGCGTTTCTTGATCATTGGGTTAATATTTATTTTTTGTAATATCATCTCACTTTTAAAAATAATTTCACTTGTTATAATTATGATATTATCACTTGTTATATATATATATATATATATATATATATATAATTGCAATTTTATTTGTGTTATGTTTAACTAATTTATTTGGGAAATAAAGAGACGAAAAACCAAAATTGAAAAAACGATGGAAATGAGAGAGTTATAACCGATATTCTGCAATATATGCTTAAAAACTCTCCTTCTAATATTGTGAGTAACTTTTTAATATAAGTGAGTTAGATTTGTCCTAATCATTTATTCCCTTCAAATTTAAGATAATATTTAGGTGCAAATATTTTTAAATTAGCTATCAATCGTACACCCGATTTTAAAATCCTGGGTCCGCCACTGCTTACAGCCTTAAAAAATTATAAGAGTGAAGAGAGACACTGCTCGTAAGATCTATACTATTTTAGATTGGATTCCAAATTATTTATGGTAAAGAGATACATTGTTGGTAAGCTCTAATTGCATAAAATAGTAAATATGAAATTTTATTTAACAAATACGAAATATTTAGATTAAATTGTAATTATAAAAATATCATGATTACATAGTAAATATGAAATTGGGCACAAAAGAAAAAAAATGCAGAAAATTATCTCATACATTAATTAAAGATAAAAAATTATATAAACCTAGTTCACGGTGTGAACAGGGTCAAATCTGACCCATAAATTACAAATGGATCGCATATAAATAATTTCTGGTGTTTTACTCATTTCTTAATCCCCATATCTCTCTTCTTCCCTCACCTCCTCACGCGAAAACTGTCCCCCCTCTACCCTCACTCGAAATTGCTTCCCTTTTAATCGGTATAACGTTGTTGCACCCGCGAACCCGAGGAAACTCCATTGCCCCATCTGAGGAAACATTGCCGGCTCAGAAAAACTATCACTGTTATTTATAAAAACTATTAATGTTATGCAAAAAAAACTATCACTATTGTGTAAACTGACTATTATAATTATAAAAACTATCATTATAATGTTATTTTATTATCACCGGTATGTAAAAAAAACTATCACCAATACACATAAACTATCATTGTTATTCATAAAGACTATCACTATCATTGTATGCAAAACTAACTATCATTGTTGTATACATAAACTATCACAGTTATGAAGAAAAACTATCATTATTACGCAAAAAAAACTATCACTATCAGTAGTAAAGACACAATTTATATATTTGCTCGAATTCAATTTGAAAAATCAGAATACTCAACAACAACAATGAGTTTCATGTTATTGGGCTAAAATAAAAATAGTTTGTAGTACTAGTTGTGAATTATTTCCCTTCACAATCATTCATAGTGTTTTTCCTTCACCTTCACTTTCACCGCTAATCTTCATTGTGTGATATGAGAGTGTGGAAGAACGACGAGTCATTGAGGAAGATTGATCGCGCGACCGCGCGAGAGTGAGCGTGAATGACTGAGGGCATAAAAGGACGACATGAATGTTGACGTAGCCGTGTGAAAGTGAGAGTGAATCATTTGAGATCGAAAATTTGGGTCAACCCATCCCATTAAATGATTTGAATTAAAGTTTATAGTTTGAACCTAATTTACAATTAGTGTTATCTGCATTAAAATTGTTTTCCTAGCATGAATCAATTTTAGGATAATTGAATTTGGTTTCCATTTTTATTGAAAATCATATCATATGATAGAAAATTAGTCCATACTCTACATTCAATGTCCCAAACAATGATAGTACATTTTTTTTGTCGATAGGTAACGATAGTACATGATTATGTTAGATGCACGGTATCTCTTCAAAATTAACGACATATTTCCATGATGAGAGGTATTCATTCGTTTTTTATCTTTTGCAATTTAAAGAAACAAACATGAAATAATCATAAACTAGGTATAATTAAATTTAAATTACAATTCCACATGATTATCGAGTAAACTCACCAAGGGTATGTTTGTTTTGCGACTATTCCGATCGGACTTTGGACTTTGCAATTTCAATTTTTTTTTTGTTTTGATACTTAAAGTTAGGATTTTGAAATCCTATTAATCCTACTCTATAACCTACTAATATTATATTTTTTATTCTCTCAATACATTCACACTATCTATTTTTTTATTCTCCCAATACACTCAAAATAATAAAATATATAATATCACATCAATCATCTTTTTCACCATCCTACCCTCTAAAATCCCATAATAAATATATATTTTAACTTTTCATAAAAAATTTAAAATTATGAATTCAGGATTTTTGTGACGCCCACTATAATCCAAAAACAAACATAACCAAAAAATGTGCAAAGTCGTCTGTCTGTCTGTCGGCTTATATATTTGTAGATAATCTCAAATAAAATACAGTAAATATCCTCTTATCCCATTCAAAAAAAGAGGCTAAAACCAAGCACAGTCTGACAGTATATACATTAATTTATTATTTAAGCCAAGACCAGAGTTTACATTACATGGGACTCTTCCACAAATTAGAATGAGTGAGAAAATGGAGGAGGGTTTTTTGGTGAAGGAAAGTTTATCAGAAAATAGATGGAGAGAAATATGGTCGGAAATGAAGAGGCTGGGTTATGTAGCAGGGCCTATGGTGGCTGTGACTTTATCATTCTATTTGCTGCAAGTTATTTCGTTGATGATGGTTGGCCATTTGAGTGAGCTTTCTCTCTCCAGCACTGCTATTGCCTTTTCTCTCTCTTCAGTCACTGGTTTCAGTATACTTGTATGCACCTCTCTCCCTTTTAATTTCTTGTTCAAGTTCTTCTAATTTTTTCCTGTTTTTGGTGCAATTTTTTTGAGATTTTCTTGGTTTTTTTCTTGAAGAAAGAACATGTGAGTTACTTATTTTGTCATCTATTTCTAACATTCCAGCCTTGATTTAGTTGTCTGCTTCCAATATGGGTTTAATTTTCCGTTCTCGTGTAGTGATTTTTCATACTATATCTGCAAAATTGATGGATGCAGCATTTTTCTTGTTTCAATGCAAATTTAATTTGCTACCCAATTTTAGCAACAAGAAATGAAGAATCTTTGTCATATACCCCCTCCGTCCACGAAATAGCTTCTTATTGCAATGAGTTCCGTCTCATCTAAAAGTCCGAACTTGTAGTGAGTTGTGAAATTAATTCGCTTATTTAATTTCCCTAATAATGGACACATGTTTAAGAAAAAGTGAATAAAAACAGATAAAATACCAGTATTGTGGTCTTAAGATCCATTATAAATAAATTAATTGTTTGTGAGTAAAATTGAGTGTCAATTTGAATAATTATTCCCTAATAATGGACACATGTTTAAGAAAAAGTGAATAAAAACAGATAAAATAAAGGTATCGTGGTCTGTAAGATACATTATAAATAAATTGATTGCTTGTAAATAAAATTCAATGTCAATTTGAATAATTAAGTGATGGTGTGGGATAAAGATTTAAATTTTTATTCACATTTATGGTCTGGGTACATGGTATATGTTATATTATTGATTTCATTTTGTTTTTGGGACCATTCATTTCTTTCCATTTGCATGAAGTTTTAAAAGTCAGCATCATGATTGGTCTTGGACCCCATTGCAATGATAATTTAGGAAGGGAGAGGTTTCGTGTTAGATTTTGATTTGGACAATTGTGTTTGTCCTATCCTATCATAAATCGAGTGGTAGGAAGCAAAACAACGTTTTATGTGTTAATTAAAGTTCTCTTTTGTTTCGTTGAGGTCATGTGCATCCTAAATTCTTTATATTTAAAAAGAGGAATGAAAAACAGGAGGGGCCACATCTTAAATGAAGTGTAATGTATTCTAATACTCTTTAGTTGTTGTAGTAATACTCTGATATGAAGATTCACTAACAAGCTGTTTTCTGTTCTCAATCACTGACGGTTATGATCGGTTATGAAACAGTTAGGTATGGCCAGCGGTCTAGAGACGATTAGTGGACAAGCATTTGGAGCTAAACAATACAAAAAAGTCGGAACTCAAACTTACACTGCTATTGTTTCTCTCGTCGTTGTCTGTATTCCCTTGTCCGTTTTGTGGATACACATGGGACACGTACTCAAGTTTATAGGACAAGATCCCGAGATTTCATATGAAGCTGGAAAATTCACAATGTGGCTCGTTCCGGCCCTCTTTGGCTACGCAGTTCTTCAACCACTTATTCGGTATTTTCAAATGCAAAGTTTGATTCTTCCCCTGCTCGTTACTTCTTGCGTTACCATATGTTTCCACATACCGGTGTGTTGGGCGCTCGTTTTTAAGTCCGGGTTAGAAAATCTTGGAGGGGCGGTTGCGATGGGCATTTCGATGTGGTTGAACGTGGGTATTTTGAGTTTGTACATGAAGTTCTCTGAAGCCTGCAAGAGAACTCGGGCCCCACTTTCGATGAAGATATTTGAAGGCATGAAGGGATTTTTCCGGTTTGCTGTTCCTTCTGCTGTGATGATTTGGTAATCGCTTCTCTTATCTCCATTTTCCAGTCGCTCTTTCTTAGTATATATGTACGAGTAACACTTGGGTGAAAAATACCTAATACTGACCAACTAATACTTTTTAGCAGAACAACTAATACCTTTTAGTAGAACAACTAATACTGTTTAAAATGCATGGTGCAACTGGTGCATAGAAGTTTTGGCCTATATTGTATGTATTATCATTCTAAATTTTCTGAAATTTGGCATTTGTAGTGTTGAATGGTGGGCGTACGAGCTACTAATCTTGCTATCAGGGCTATTACCGAATCCACAGCTTGAAACATCGGTACTCTCTGTGAGGTACGTTCTTCCCAAGCATTAATGGTTGCTATAAATAACAGACTTGTTACATGTTGACGCTGACTGTCTCCGTTTTAACAGCTTAAACACCGTTACCTCGCTTTATGCTATACCATTTGGATTGGCTTCAGCAGCAAGGTACACTCATTACTCAGTTCCATGTCTTTTGATACATTTGTCTTGATTTACAATGCTCGTGTTGGAGATTTGAATACCACGAATATTATCTTCTTCAGCACTCGAATTTCAAATGAGTTAGGAGCTGGTAGACCACAAGGAGCTCGTCTAGCTGTCACTGCTCTGATGCTTCTTGCTGGCTTAAATGCGTTAATTATAAGCGTAGGCCTCTTTGCTAGCCGGAATGTTTTTGGCTACATTTTCAGCAACGAGAAGGAAGTTATCGACTATGTTGCTGATTTTGCTCCGCTCGTTTGTTTAACAGTTATAACCGACAATATCCAAGGCAGCCTTGCAGGTCAGCACTTCCCGCCTCTCACTTAAATATTGATGATAGAGTAACACTTGAGTACACCACAACTAATACTGTTTAATGTGAACAACTAATACCTTTTAGTAAATCAACTAATACTTTTTAGTAAACTAATACTATGCACTTGAGTTGCATGGTGCAACCGGTGCATAAAAGCATCTGCCTTGATAACTTCGCTCAACTCGTCCCAACTTCGTTACGTCCCAGGTGTTGCTAGGGGTTGTGGATGGCAACACATCGGTGCTTATATCAATCTTTCAGCATTTTATCTATTTGGAATCCCAATCGGAGCTTCATTGGCTTTCTGGTTCAATTTTAGAGGAAAAGGCCTATGGATTGGAATAATCGCTGGTGCGACATTGCAGACGATTCTGCTCGCGATATTCACTGCTTTCACTAACTGGGAGAAGCAGGTAATCAATCCCTCTTGTTCATTCGTGTTCGTGAGTGATCGTACTACTTTTGCCTATTCGTGAACTTTCGTACAATTCTTCAATCTAGCTTATCGCACATGACTTGTCTAGTGTGATTTTCCGACTACATAAATGCATATTAACTTGATTCTTACTCGACAGGCCGATAAGGCAAGGGAGAGGTCATTAGAGGAAGAGTCTTTGCTGCATAATGGTGATGGACTTTCTTGAAGAAGGGATATATGAGGCCATGGCTATGGCCAACATTATTTGTGAAATGTAATTTCAATATATAGAAGAAACTAATTTTGGGCATTCAATTTTGACCAATGAAATTATACATTTATATGGCACTTCTTTCTCTGTTTTTTTTTTTTATAACTACTCATCCGGGAGACCAGAGAATCCACCGTCCACTAGCGGGGTCCCACTTCATCTTTCTTTGTACTCTCGAAATCGAGTTCTAATTTCGTGTTTCATTTTATCAATCTGTACTATTGGCTTCCTTGAATAAAATAGAAGGTTATTGAAGTAACAGTATGTTCAATTTGGGGACCTTTCTCTATCTATCCTACTATTCTGGACTATTAGCTTGCTTGAATAAAAGTAGGAGTGGGTCTTTCTTTGTCTTTTATTTCTATAATATTGATATTAAACACTTTATGGAGTTTTTTAATTTGTTTGTAAAATTTCAAATTTACATTAATCCATGGCTGCATATTTATGTATATTTGGAGATGCATGGATGTATAAATGCCCGGATATAAAATAAGTGTTTTGATTTGATGTAGAAATATATATTGTAATTTCTTGTAATTGTTCTCTTAATGAGTGGCTAACCAATCCTAGAGCCATTCTGTTTTTCTGAAATTTCTCTTAATGAGTGGCTAATCTATTTTTCTGAAAATTTTCTTAATGAGTGGCTAATCAATTTTAGGATCATTCTATTTTTCTGAAATTTCTCTTAATGAGTGGTCAAGAGATGAGAGAGAAGGGAAGAGAGGGGAGGTTATGAAGGTTTAATCCCTCCATTTTAAATTAAATTCAAATTTAAGTATTTGTAAATTAATTTAACTCAAGTGGAGAGAGTGGTGATTTATGTGTAAAATCCACGACTTTTAAATTCATCACAGAACCTCAATGAGTGGCTAATCAATCCTAGAGCCATTCTATTTTTCTAAAATTTTCCAATAACTTTCATTTATTCTTTGTTTCAAACACACCTAGTGTTTTTGAGAGCCAGAAGAGATATATATAATGTAATAGGTACAAAAAATATATTTTTTAAGCATCTATATTATAAATAAATTTTATCTATACAAGTAAGATAGATCTCAACTTTACGATAAAATTGTATTTACATCCAACCAATTAATTTTATGAGATAAAGGAAGTAAGTTGTAATTCATAATTTAAACAAAAATTGTTATCCTTTTCATGAAAACAAAACAAAACTAGCAGGCTATGTTTTAGCTCAAGGGGTAAGGTTGGTTCGAGACTAATAAATTAACAATATCCTATCCTTGCATTTAGGTCCAAAATTCCGAGTTAAGCGGCCAACCCGGGGTAATCATAAACCCAAGAAATTGTACATTTTAGGCAGGACTAGTTCTTGTATGTGTTCAGGTGCACTGTGCATTCATAGTGCATTTTAAAAATATATAATTTATTATATTAAAAGATATAATTTATTCATACTGAATCGTGTAATTAATAATGTGAAAAAATAATACAGTTCAGTGTAAATATATTGCATATTTCAGTATAACAAATTGCACGATTTTAAAATGCACTATGAGTGCACGGTGCACCTGGGTGTACACGAGATTCACTCTTTAGGTAAGGGTGAGTATAGGTGAGTAGAGTTAGTCTTTTATTAAATTCAAGTCTGACCTTTTTAGTAAATGAGTCGGGTCTGGAAGTTTGTTTAAAGCTTTTTAAACTCTATTTCACTTTAAATATCAAAATTAAAAGTAATTATATTTTTTTAATAATTTGGTATCCGACCAAAGACCGATTAATCCAAAGAACCATAACTCATTGCATTAATATTGCGATTTAAAGTTTTATTTTATTTTATATTTAGCAATATTTTGAGTTTATTAATTGATAATGTTTATTTAATTGAATAATCCCTTTAAATATATATATTAATTATATTATTTTTATTAAATATATGCACATAAATTTAGAAGAGCCGATCTATTGAGCTTGAAAAACTTTTGTTAAAACCTAAATTCGATTTTTATGAATATATAGACTTTTAAAACATCATAAGCCTAGCTTATTTATTAAAAAAAAAAGATCGAGCTGAGTCGAGCATTAATAGGCAGGCTGTGACTATCTGTAATTTGGCATATTCTCACCTCTAATTTTAGGTTCAAAATCCTGAGTTAAGGAGCCAATCCGGGTTAATCATAAGAGTGGGTGTCATGCGCATTCAGGTGCACCTCGTATTCATAGTGTATTTTACAACTATGCAACTTATTATACTGAAAGATGCAACTTATTTACACTGAATCGTGCAACTATTATTCTATATTAATAATTGCACGATTTAGTGTTAAAAAATTGTATATTTCAATATAACAAATTACATTGTCTTAAAATGCATTATGATTACGGTGCACCTGGATGCATACAAGAATTAGCCTAATCCATAAACCCAAGGGTATGTTTGTTTCGGAATTTAGGTGTGCGAGAGAAGTGATGCGAATGAGGGTTTTGGGCCCAAGAATACGAGCATTCGGGGTAGGCGGGGTCGGCTCAAGGAGGCAGGCCAGGCCAGATCGCGGGCTCAATAGAAGGGGCGTGAAACAGGCATGAAAAGCAAGGCAAGAAGATTTGGCAAGAAGAGTTGACAAGAAATTGTCCTACTTTTATCATCATCAAAGATATTGTCCCATATTTCACAAGATATATACATTAAGATCCGCAAGATTATGTAAGATTGACAAGAATCTCAAGATTTACTGTTTTTTTTTTTCGGTTTTAGGATATCTTTTAGACTTGGTTAGATTTAGTCCTTTTTTTAAAAATTAGATTTAGTCATTTTTCTATTTTTCTATTTAAACAGAACCTCATTTTCTATTTAAACAGAACCTCTGTACGTTTTTTTCTTCTTCTTATGAACAAATAAAATAACTCTTATCTTGTCTATTTAGTCAAAATACCAATCGATCTCTTGTCAGCCTGCATTGGGGCGACGCTTATTTCCATATTATTTGTGTTTTTGGATCGCGGTTATCATCAAATTGGTGCTTTCATTGAGAGTATTTGAGAATCGCGAACGGGATACGGACAATGGGAGGAACTCACAAGAAACAAATCGAACTCTTGGAATCACACGCAAAGAACACGAACGTCAAAATCGAAGCGTTAACCACCGCAGTGGCTCGAATAGAGTGTTCGTTGGCAGACTTGGCTCGCAAGCTGGAGAAGAAGAAGCGCGGTGCAGATTCTTCATCCAGGAGGAAGAGCGATGAGGATTCTTCGTCTAAGGAATCCGATTCCACGGGAACGGAGGAAATCAACCCTACCCGACATCGGGATAGGGAAGATACGCACGGGGAGGACCGGAGAAGGGGTAGGCCCAAATTAAGTGATTTCGTGTTTCCCGTTTATGACACCAACGCCGATGACGGGCTGTACAAAAATTTTGATAAGGAAGATGACTACGAGGCAATTTTTCCGGGACTCGATATGACACCCGACAAGTCCTTCCTCGATAATCATGAAAGTTTTGTTGGAGAATTAATTGCACGGATCTATTCGGGATGAATATTTAAATACAAATTTAATTCTAACAATTATTACTAGCATGAATTAATCCTATATTAATTCAAATAATAATTCAACAACAAATCATGCATATAAACAGTTCACATAAATCCTACTCATGCGGAATTGCTACGGGTTTACGTGAACTAACCTCTTGGAGTGGCAATGGTCTCGTCGATTAAACACACCGAAAAGCCTTTCCAAGTATTCCCTAGTCCTTGCTTGTCAATCCGGTGGAAGGAAACTCGCGAACAATTAACAAAAGGGAAAATAAAAAATTTGTTGCACCACCTTTGTGGATTTACTAATTTTTCCAGCACATGAAATTGTACTTGGGAATGAAAGAATCATTCCCTATTTATAGATGGGGTGGTGGTCGAAATTTTGAGGAAAAACCAATGTGGGAAAATCTTTTCTTGATCTCCAAGAAATCTTGAATATATCTCCTATATTCTTTTCTCCATAATTAAAATATTCCACAAAAATCTCACCTCATCTTGTTATGACAAATTTTCGAAAATTAAGAGACAAGATTCCAAGATTTGGATATTCTTGAATTTATGAGATATACTTGTATTTCAAGAAATACATATCTTCCATAATATCTTTTCAAGAAAATCAAGAAAATCTTTCTTTCCCTTTTATTTCAAAAATTTCGACAATTTCACTATGAATAACCAAGTGGGAGATTTCTTGAATTTAATGAGATAATCTTGTATTCCAAGAATACATATCTTCATTCCATAACAAAATTCAAAGAAAATATTTCTCCCCTTTTATCCATAATTTTCGAAAAAGAGAGGAAAAATAAGGCAACAAAATTTATTTTATTTTTAAACACCTTTTTCAGTTATTAGACTTTATGTTGGGCTACTTGGGGGGCCTTTAGGAGAATTAAGATTGAACCTTCCAATGGATCTTGAATTATCAATATTGAGCCACAATATTATTCAAGCCCATAAATATTAATTAATCCCACTACATAATTAATATTGCACTATCCATCTTAACCCATATTACAGTCAATATGGCTCCCGGTTATTATTTCCCGTGTTTAAGATTATCTAGCCCATTAATTAATTCAAGCCACTGAAATAACTTTCCATTAATTAATATCTTTTGTCCTTGGTTAAGGAACGGTTCAACATTATTATCCATACCGGAAACTAGTTCCACTTGCAAGATTTGGTATGATAAATCTTATGAACCTCCCAAGGGGGCAAATCGAACAAGCGTACTTGCACACGATTCTCCGTATTAAATCTTAGCAATCGCATGTGACCAATAATATTGCCCAAGATATAAAGTATTGAATCTCGTTGATTCTCTACCCGTGATAAGTCAAAGCAATAATTACCAACCACACGTGATCCTATTTAAGGGACGAAGATTAAGAATTAACGAACCACTGAGATCTAATTCTTACTTGTTCAGTTCTGAAGAATTTATCCTCTTGTAGGTCCTATTCAGTGCATCAGTCATGCACTAGTGTAATCTCTTGGTCAAGACAAGCCAATCTGAGCCTTACACTTCAACCTTTCACGATGGATTGTTCATTTCCATCTAGGTCGTGAATGGTGTGCTTTTGGTTACAAGGGACTGTTAATTTAATCTTCTGTGATCTGGTATCACTAAATTAACTACAATGTAACACATAATATTTATTGAACAGTTATGCAGTAAATATATGTAACATTCGATGATATTTAAAACATCAGTGATAAACAATGTATTTCAGTAAATAAGTCCGAAATTCAGTTTTTATTATACAAAGTAAAAGCATACTTTCCAGTATAATCCCAACAGGTTTTGACTCCAATAATAATTATTATTATTTATAATTATTGATAGTTATTTTGTTGGTAGTACTATGAAAAATTCGCACTATCGCCTAAAGGTTTTTCGCCACACCCGAACATCTGATAATTTTGAGCTCAATAATTTGGTGGCAATAAGCCGACGATTAGATGAAGAGGAGCTTTTAGGCTCGATGAGAGAGTGTTTCCAAAATTGGTCCTTGAAAACAAGGATGATCTTGAAGGGGACGGGAATGATGCGAATGAGGGTTTTGGGCCCAAGAATACGAGCATTCGGGCTAGACGGGGTCGACTAAAGGAGGCGGGCCAGGCCCGATCGCGGGCCCAACAGAAGGGGCGTGAAACAGGCGTGAAAAGCAAGGCAAGAAAATTTGGCAAGAAGAGTTGGCAAGAAATTGTCCTACTTTTATCATCATCAAAGTTATTCTCATATTTCACAAGATACATTAAGATCCGCAAGATTGACAAGAATCTCAAGATTTACTGCTTTTTATTTTATTTTTCGGTTATTGTCTTTTATTTTAGGATGTCTTTTAGATTTGGTTAGATTTAGTCAGATTTAGTCCTTTTTTTTAATTAGGTTTAGTCTTTTTTCTATTTTTCCTATTAAAACATAACCTCAGTACATTTTTTTCTTCTTATGAACGAATAACTCTTATCTTGGCTATTTAGTCAAAAAATCAATCGATCTCTTGCCAGCCTGAGCTGGGGCGACAATTATTTGCTTATTACTTGTGTTTTTGGCAAGGATGAAAAAATTGCGATATTTCACGGATATATCGCATTTTTGGACTATGCGATATGGATATCGGGTGTAAATTTTTTCTTGTCGTGAACAGTGCAAATATCTCGAAATATCGCATAATATCACAAAATATAGCGAAAAAATCTGGAAATATCGCGATATTATTACATTTTTTTTATTTAATTGCACCATGGGTATGTGCACTGATCATAGTGATATGTCTCAAGATTCATATGCTTCTGACATATATGCGAGTTCATAGTTTGATTGGAATACTCAAAATGTTTTTCATCGCCCACCTCCTCAAATGTGTTATGAAGGTCAAAATGCGTATCAACAAAATACTTGGGTCATGTCACAATATTCAATTCATGGTGAAGCAGTTGGAAGAGATAAAGAAACATATAAATGACACGTGCATAATTATATACATAAGTACTTTAATGTGATGAGTTGGTACCAGTATTATTTGAATAGAGATGACATTTCATCTTCTATTTTTGAAACCTCATAAATCATCATTTTAGAACTAGTTATATTTTATCATGTAATTTTAGTCATTTTGTATTCTATCATGTATTGTATTTTCAGATGTTATTTGATGAACAATGTTTATATAGTTTATTGCTAATATTTTTTATTTAAACATGCCATTTTATTGTGATTTTAAATGAAATGTATGCATTATTGTGTGTAATAATAATCTGTAAAATTTCATGTCAAATTTCCAAATTTTTAACATAATCTCCGTCATTTTTTTAATTTTTTTGCGATATCGATATATCTGTAAAATTAAGGTTGCGATAGCGATATTTTCATCCTTGGTTTTTGGATGGCGGTTCTCATCAGGAAGTCATGACTTCGAAATCCTATGGATTTGAAAGTCTCGATAAATAATAAAAAATATGTGTTTGTTTTAAAATTTTGATAGGATGTGATTTTACTTATGTCAAATCATGTGTGTAATATTATATTGTGTTGAGAGTGAGAAAAATAGTAATATGATTTTTATTAAATTTTGTGAAAAATAGGGGTGCAGTTGTATTTTATAGAAAGAGATTTTAAAGTCTAATTTTAAATTTCAAATTACAATGGAACGTAATTTTCAAAGTCCAAAGTTCATCCGGTAAGTCCCGAAACAAACATTTCCCAAGAAAATATAACCCCATTGGACATCGTGAAATGACGTATTTCGCCCTCCAAATATTTAAATTGGTATCAACATCCGAAACCCGTTGACGAACGCGCATCTCCTTCGCCGCGAACGACGTGAAAATTGATCCTCCGCCCTTTGCTCCACGGCCGCCGCCGCCGTTTATCCACTCTCCAATTTTTTAAAAAATCTCGCAACCGTTTATCCTAATTGTCCATTTGCACACCCCCTGTACAATTTTGCAGAAGATGGAGGAGGGTCTGTTGATGCAGGAATGTTCATCAAAATGGAGGGAGATAGGGCAGGAGACGAAGAGGGTGGGTTATTTAGCAGGGCCTATGGTCGCCGTCACTTTATCACAGTTTTTGCTGCAAGTAATTTCGTTGATGATGGTCGGTCGATTAGGTGAACTTTTTCTCTCTAGCACCGCCATAGCCATCTCTCTTGCTGCAGTCACTGGCTTCAGTCTTCTCGTATGAATCTCTCTCTCTCTCTAGAATAATTTATTTTATTAACATGCACGTTTCAGTACAAACAAGTTGCATCTTTCAGTATAACATGTTGCACGCTTCTAAAATGCACTCGTATGAATCTCTCTCTCTCTAGAATAATTTATTTTATTAACATGCACGTTTCAGTACAAACAAGTTGCATCTTTCAGTATAACATGTTGTACGGTTCTAAAATGCACTATGACTGCACACCGCACCTGAATGCATACAAGACTTCGCCATTGCGGATATTTTCTCAAGAATCACCGTAATTGTTGCTATTTAACAGCTTCTGCCAAATTGATGATTTCTGTTAAATGTTGAATTAATTCATTGATTAAAAAGATTTACAATGATCATTGTAAGTTAGTTACATAATTACTAATTGAATAATTTTTTGTTGATTAATTGTATCACTTTAACATATGAGGTTATAGGGCTAGCTTGATGAACAAATTACAAATGTACAAACATTTTTCTGCAGAAGCTGTGTGTATTAAGGTGAATTAAACCATCCACATTGTTAGCCAAAAATCGAAGTGAATTGATTGATTGTTACAGATTGTATAAGTAATTTCTGAGAAGTATGTTATTCTTATACATGGTGAAACAGTTAGGTATGGCCAGCGGTCTGGAGACGATAAGCGGACGAGCATTTGGAGCTCAACACTACGAAAAAATAGGAACTCAGACTTTCACTGCAATCGTTTCTCTAATCATTATTTGTATTCCTTTGTCCGTTTTGTGGATATACATGGAAAATGTACTCAAATTATTAGGCCAAGATCCTCAGATTTCACACGAAGCTGGGAAATTCATAATGGGGCTCGTTCCAGCGCTATTCGGTTATGCAATTCTTCAACCACTTATTCGGTACTATCAGATGCAGAGCTTGATTCTTCCCATGCTCATTAGTTCATGTGTTACTCTGTGTTTCCATGTATTGGCTTGTTGGGTGCTAATTTTTAAGTCTGGATTAGAAAATCTTGGGGGTGCCGTTGCAATCGGGCTTTCAACGTGGTTGAATGTGACGATCTTGAGTTTGTACATGAAGTACTCGGAGACCTGCAAAAGGACTCGTGCTCCAATTTCAATGAAGGTTTTTGAAGGTGTGAAGGAGTTCTTTGTGTTTGCAGTTCCTTCTGCTGTAATGATATGGTACTCATTTCTTCAGACATACATTGTATCATCATTGTAATTTGTAAATGTCTTCTAAGAGTTTGATTTTCTGAAATTTGATGTTTGTAGTTTCGAATGGTGGTCGTTTGAGCTACTGATCTTGCTATCGGGGCTTTTACCAAATCCGCAGCTTGAAACCTCGGTGTTATCTGTGTGGTATGCTCTAATTGCACGTTATGTAATTGTATTTATTTTGCTATATTCAATGAGTTTGTATGCATATCTTGACAGCTTTAACACGATCGCTACGCTCTATGCATTACCGAATGGATTGGGTGCTGCAGCAAGGTATTCTTCTAGCTAGCTCGGTTCTGTTTCTTTGCGATTATGATTTAGTGTTCTCCTTCTCCATAGCCAATTTTAGTTTCTCGTAAATCTTAATTTGCAGCACTAGAATTTCGAATGAGTTAGGAGCTGGGAATCCGGAGGGAGCTCGTTTATCTGTTACCGCTCTGATGCTTCTTTCAGCGGTGAATGCAATAGTTGTAGGCGCGAGTGTCTTTTTTAGTCGGAATGTTTTCGGGTACATTTTCAGCAACGAGAAGGAAGTTGTGGACTATGTAACTACCATGGCTCCTCTTGTTTGTTTATCTGTTATGATGGACAGTCTCCAAGGCGCCCTTGCAGGTAAAACACTCGATTGTTAGACAACGTCTTGTATGCACCAATTTCATCGTGCAACTCAAGTGCATTTTCAAACGGTATTAGTTGTCTTCTCTGAACAGTATTATTTGTATTTTGCAGGTGTTGCCAGGGGTTGTGGTTGGCAGCATATCGGTGCTTACGTAAATCTTGCAGCATATTATCTGTTTGGAATTCCAATTGCAGTTGCATTGGCCTTCTGGTTTAATTTCAGAGGAAAGGGTCTTTGGATCGGAATACTCTGTGGCGAAACATTGCAAACGCTTCTGCTTGCTATGATAACAAGTTTCACAAACTGGGAGAAACAGGTCATCCTTTTTATCTCAAGTTACTTGGCTCATGTGCAGTGACGGAGCTAGATTATTATTTTTTTTTTTTTCAAATCATATAAATTTCAATATTTCTATGTTGCCCTTGAAAAAAGTAAAGCATATATAACAAATTTTCACTTTGCAGGCAGCTAGGGCAGGGGAGAGGTTATCTCGGGAAGAGTCCTCTTTTCGTGGTCGAGAATATTTGATGCACGATTAGAAACGCATATTTGACGCATGATGCAAATAGTATCACTCATGATGGTTGGTCATCTCAGTCAGCTCTCTCTCTCCAGCACTGCCATTGCCATATCTCTTGCTGCAGTTACTGGCTCAGTCTCCTTGTATGTCTCTTATCAGAGTTTAATTACTGTGTGTATATTGCTGCATTTTTGGGTTATGGTTTCCTTCAAGTTGTCCTGTTTACTATTTTCAGAATGAGCTTTGTGTAATTTCTTGAAAGCTAAATTGATGAAGAGGAAGTGCTTCTGTATTTTACGTGTACGATTTAGGGGCGCTTGGTTCGAATTCTTCGGTGTGAACCATAATGAGAATTATTAAATGATCAATTACAATGGGAATGATAATTACATTTCATCTCACTCTAATCTGACATAAGTGGAAATGATGATTGATTGAGGAATAATTGTCCTATAAAAAAAATTTTAAAAAAAATTTGTCCTATAAAAAAAGAATAATTAACATATCTTTTGACTCGCTACCTGTACAAAGTATGTGACTGCATTTTCGGTGATGTTTGCAAATTCAATACAATACTCGAATCATTGAATTACTTTTTTTTTAAAAATAAAATAAAATTGTAGTACTATCTAACTGCTTTAAAAGAAGGTGTTTCTGAAGCATTTTCTAGAGTTTCAAAAAGGTCCTTAATCATCTTTTATTCTCTTTTAATCACCACAATTATTCCCAGCTCACTATCATTACCATTTTCATTCATTTTTTTTTTTAACCAAACGCCCTCTTAATTTATTTCTGGTCACTTATTGCAAGACAATGTGGAAAGAATCTTCAGAAGGGGCGGTGAGATTCATACCCATTTTTCATAAGAAAAGAGAATTTCTACCCACCTTATAAAAAATGAGTTTTCTATCCAATTTTAACATAAAAAGACTCAATTACCCTTAAGTTAAATATATTCATCTTTTTCAAAAAATGTTTGTCTCGATAGATATAATTCTTCCTATCGAGACAATATTCTAAGTTTGAATACTATCTCGATAGATATAAAATTTGTCTCGCTGGGTATAATTCTCCCCATCGAGACAATATTCAAAGTATTCAAGCGAGACAATTTTTATATCTATCGAAATATTATTCAAACTTTGCATATTATCTCGATGGGGAGAATTATACCCAGCAAGATAAGTTTTATATCTATCGAGATATTATTCAAACTTTGCATATTGTCTCGATGGGAAGAATTATATCCAGCAACATAAAATTATATCCTGCGAGACAAACATTTTTTTTATATCTTCATGCATGAAAATTATTGAAATACATGATTAAGAAATGAAGTTAAGAAGAAAAAATAAATTACTAAAATTACTTACCATAATTTTGGAAAAAGATGATGAAGAGAGTAGATAGAATAAATATGTATCATTAAGTGGTGTATGTGACAAATGAATAATAAAAGAGAAAGATTGATATATTTTACTTAAGGGTAATTGAGTCTTTTTATGTCAAAATTTGGTAGAAAGCTCATTTTTTTTATGAAGTGGGTAGAAATCCACCTTTCTTATGAAATTTGGGTAAAAACACCCATTTCCCATTTTCAAATCTTGTATGATTGAATTTTTCTAATGTTCAAACTAGCTGTAACAATTTAGCTAAGGTGCGTACTTTGAGGTGGGGGGTGGACAGAGGTCTTAGCAGAAAAGAATACTAGAATCCAATTGATCTAAAAACACATTCACTACAAATTGTTATATTTAAAGACATGAGTTGAATTTAAATCAAGAACTATTAACTTATACTTCCAATAATCAGATGCTAATTTTCTGATCTGTAATGAAACAGATTGGAGACTATTACCGGACAAGCTTTTGGCGCCCACAATACGAAAAAGTCGGAACTCAAACATACACTGCAATCGTTTCTCTAACAATCGTCTGCATTCCTCTGCCCGTACTATGAACATACATGGGGAATGTACTTGAGTTTATAGGCCAAGATCCTCAGATTTCAGAAGAAGCTGGAAAATTCACCACGTGGCTCGTTCCAGCGCTTTTCGGCTACGCAGTTCTTCAACCATTTGTTCGATACTATCAGATGCAGAGTTTGATTTTCCCTATGCTCTTTAGTTCTTGCATTGCTATCTGCTTCCACGTGCCCGTTTGTTGGGCGCTCGTTTTCAAGACACGATTGGGGAGTCTTGGAGGTGCTGTTGCAATGTGTCTTTCGACGTGGCTGAACGTTGCTGTACTGAGTGTGTACATGAAGTATTCTGAATCATGCAGGGAGGCATGAGGGAGTTTTTCCTGTTTGCAGTTCCTTCTGCTGTGATGATCTGGTAATTATGATGTTGTTTGAAGTTAGGCATTGTGTTGTTATTCAAACTTGGGTAATGTGTATGATTTTTTTTTTTTGGCGATTGTAGCGTTGAATGGTGGTCGTATGAGCTACTGATCTTGCTATCGGTGCTATTACCAAATCCGCAGCTTGAAACCTCGGTGTTACCTGTAAGGTACGTACGCATATTCTAAGCGTAATATGTTGAAAACGACAGTCAAAATACCAAAAATCAAACCCGAAAGGACTTGTTTGTGGCATATATTTCTATTCATCAGTTGCATTTTGAAATGATATTAGTGGTTTTACTAAAAGGTATTAGTTGATTGATATTACATGTTTTCACTGAATAGCTTCATTGCACAATATTAGTTTTGCAGCAGGTGCACGGTGCAACTGTTACACCCAAATGTTACTTTTACGTGTGTTTTAGGTTTATAACTTAACATGCTTTATGCAATACCTTATGGATTGGCATCTGCAGCAAGGTGTTCGGTGTTCTCTGCTACTGTGTTGTTTGTGTTGTCTTGTGTTTTGTTTTGTTTACGCATACATATCGATTTTTGAACATCCTCGTGATTCTCTATGTTCAGCACTAGAATTTCGAATGATTTAGGAGCGGGAAAACACGAGGGTGCTCGTTTAACAGTAACCGCTCTAATGCTTCTTGCTGTTACAAACGCATTGGTTATAAGCTCGGTGCTATTTGCTAGTCGGAATGTTTTTGGGCACGTTTTCAGCAACGAGAAGGAAGTTGTCGACTACGTAGCTGATTTGGCTCCTCTTGTTTGCTTATCTATTATAACTGATAATCTTCAAGGCACCATTTCTGGTACGCTTTTCTCTCTCCATCTTCATTCGCTTCCTCTATTTCTCGTGTACTAACAACTTGCTAGATTGTTTCAATTCTTCTTTTTCCAGGTGTTGCAAGGGGTTGTGGGTGGCAACATATTGGTGCTTATATCAATCTTGCGTCGTTTTATCTATTCGGACTTACTATTTCAGCTTCATTGGCTTTGTGGTTCGATTTTAGAGGAAAAGGTCTGTGGATCGGCGTACTCTCTGGCGCAACATTGCAGACGGTTCTGCTTGCGATTATAACAAGTTTCACAAACTGGGAAAAACAGGTCTTCTTTCGTTTTCGCCTTCTTCATGAATGGAGTTTTGCCTACTTGTTTATTTTGATTCTTAAATGAGGTAAATGAAATTTTCACTATGTACGCAGCTAAGGCAAGAGAGAGGTTACTTGATGGTGATAGGATTTTTTGAAGATCATGTACGCCTATTGTTTAACTAGCGACACTTCTTTCATTGTGTTTGTTAACTTTTAGTTTGATTCATATAAATTTGCCGAAAACTTGTGTGAGCATGTCTACGGTGAAATGGTTCACAAAGTGCACAAATTAACACATATCTTTTCTCCAAGTCCTAAAACGTCATTTTCAGTTTATATTTCGTTTCACTATAAGACAATCTCACGTATTAGGCCCCATTTGGTGGCCACCATGAGTTATCTGTCCGATAACAAATGTTAAGATCTCTGCCCAGATATTATAAGTACTGATAATTAAGCAAAGTGTTTGGTATGCTTACTTTTTGGATATGATTAGTGCGTGTGTGTGCATTTTTGCACAGTAGGATTTAGATGCCAAATTACATATTTGTCCTCATGAAAGGAGAAGAAAAAATCAAATAAGCACCTAAAAAAAATTCAAATACTCAGCATCCATTATCATTCCATTCATCTTCCTCGTGTTGCTCAAACTCAGCATCCATTATCATTCCATTCATAAATGTTTTCTCAATTTTTAAATCCAATCCACCTGCTCTGAAATAAGATCTCATTCACAGATTCCTGTTTCATCATCTGAGAAAAAAAAAATTAAATCTTTCATCAAGAAATCAGAAAAGATATCAAATTTACCCACCAAACTCTTACTTTCCCAAAAGAAGGGGTGCTAAATTGTTAAAGCAATTTAAAGCAAGAAAGATTGGAAGCTTATATCAGATTCAATAACTTGGGCCAAATTGTTATAGCAAGAAGAAAGATAAAGAAATGGGCTGAAAAAAACAAAAAAAAGGCCGGTTAGATCCTCTCTCTGTTCCTCCCATCATTTTCCAGTTTCTTCAATGCCTGCCGCCTCCATCCACCACCTGCCTGCCCACCTCTGTTCCCTTAGATCTCACGCCTTTCTCCCTCAGATCTCACGCCTTTCTCTCTTAGATCTCACGCCTCTAGTGGATTTGATTCATAGTACACTACTTGTGAAGATCCGCGACGAGAGCAATTCTAGGGTTTTTCTCTCTGGAGCGATGTTGGATAAGAGAAGATGAGAAAATGAGGAAATTGGGATCACCCTAGTTTTGAAATGACTAGAAAAGCGAAAACAATACCTGGCTGAGGTTGTTCATCTCCGGAGTCGTCTGAGATCGGAGAAGACGATTCGTCTTCGAGTGGGAATACAGGGAGACTGAGAGGAATTGTGTTGAATCCCTTCAATAATTTGGAGAAATGAAGAAAACAAGGCCGAAATCCTTTATATACTCCAGGGGTAAATTAGGCAACACATTATTTGCTCGTGTTACTGTTCACACAAGACAATATATCTCATGTGTTTTGGTCAAATTACTCTTACTAACACAAACACTATTTAAGCGCGGACTTCTTAAATATCTTGGCCCAAGTGATTTAAAGACATATCTACCAAACACTTATTTGACCTAAGATAACAGCCCGTTATCTGGGCTATCAAACAGGGCGGGAATTATATATAAAAGAAGAATTAATTCTCCATTTCTCTACAAGTTCGAGCTTATAAATGAGACAAAATTCTTTCATGGTATCAAAGCCTCCAAACTCACACTCTCGTTCTGGGTTCAAACCCACCCCGCTGCCCACAAGTGAGTTAGAGTAATTCTTTTCATCACACGCGGACTTGCTCTATAATTTTTGTTATGTCAGTACTCCTCCTTGTTTTTATTATTTTGATGTTTTAGGATTGTTAGTATTCTTGTATTTAATTATTTAATTTGATATTTTTAGATTTTTTTTTTAATTTTATTCCTATTTGAATCCCTAAAAATCTCTCATAATATCGAATTTTACCTTATTAATTAATCATTCTCATAATTAATGAAGGATAATATATCAATAAATACTGATTGCTTAATTTCATCAACAAATTTGAAAACATCATATAATAAAAATATTGAGCGAGCAAAGGCACCCATAAAATTTTCCAATAAATTTTAAGACATCAAACAATAAAAATATTGAGCGGCAGAGATTAACTCATAAATTTTTCATGGCAGAGACATAAAAAATGTAAAACATAAAATACATTAAGAAGAGGTCCGCAATATAACAACAAAAATCTATTATAATTAAAATCTATGAATTGTCAAGACTAAATATTTGCATGATTGACTTATTATCGATTATCAAAATTTTATTTCTCAATGTTATACTACTAAACTATTTTTGGTCTCTCATCCGATTACGTGTACGATCCTTAATATATACAATTAAATTTATTCTTACTAAAAATAGTACTCACAACAAAATTTAGATATCTACATAATAAAATGTACTCAAAATCAAATTCAGTTATATATGAAAAAAATTACGTGTCCCCACAATGGTTAGCGTAAGTCCATCACTGAAAGGGATTATCATTTTGTATTAATGGAATTACTTACGTGATTTGATAATTCAATATTTAATTTAAAGATCGATTAATTTGAGGGATCAGAATTCACCGTTCATATACCCCACTTCAAGTAAATATTATATGTACTGAATTAATAAATTATTGTACACCAAAACGGAGAAGGGACATCATCCACTTTATTTTCAAACATAAAAAAGAACAGTTTGTTAGTGATCAACTTCTTAGGTCGAACTAATAAAATAAACAACTTCTTCCAATAATAGTAGTGATATTCATGATTTATTCAATGTTCGGGATGTTTTCGAATTCTGATCTCGCCTTTTGACTCTTCTCTTGGGACATGTTTGTTTTTGTATTTTGAAGTATAAAATTTTTAGAATTTGATTTTCAAAGATCTAATCCACATAATCTATTAAATTTATTAATAATTATCTTTACAATCACATTTATAATATAATAATAAATAAAATTAAATCATACCCTACTAAAAAATTTAAAACAATTTTTTAAATTTCCTAAATTAAAAAAACTCCTGAATTTAAAAATCAATTTTTACAAACTTCTTAAAACCCAAAAAACAAACGTGCCCTTGGGTTTCTATTGTCCTCTAAATATATCGAGCCCTTCCAAAATGACTGGCCCAACAAATATTTTCTAAAGTTCAATATCTCATAAAATTATCTTGTTTTTAATAAGATCAATAAAAATATAAGGAATACATATTTATTTTCAAATTCTAATCTATTTACTGATAGTAATAAGTTGATTTTCAATTAATCCTAATATTTTTATTGATAACGCACAAATTACAACAAAATAAATAAATAATTCTAGAATATAAATAATTAAAAGTAATACATAATTATTTTAAAACAGAATCCGGGTGTTACAAACAACATTTCTCAATCATATAAATTACCTTAAACATCTCAATTAAAATTTACCTTATAATTTGGCCTCAAAAAGGAAAACAATCAAACTATATATAATTCCCCTATAACTATAAAATAATTTCCAATTTCCAAACTGAGATTTTTTTTATCGCTTTGGGAAATTAATTGAAAAGGAAAATAAAGGAGCATAATATTTTTTTATTTTTTGCACGAGGTCAACAATCCAACGATTCCACGTGTCAATTTTCTACCCACCTCCAAAAATTTAACCCCATTTTTATCTCGCAAAACCAAACTAACCCTCCCGACGGCTCAGCATCTCAGCGCGGTCAAAGGAGCAGTAAAAGTAAGAAAATATTTACAGTCCCTCACTCTCTCTCTAGATTATAACCCCAATCGCTCACAAACCCTAGTGCTACCTTTTTTCCTCCCATTCACCATTTCTCCATCCAAATCTCGATCAATGGCTTCACGGAGGCTCATAGCCTCGTTTCTACGCTCCTCCGCTGCCCGCCGTCCCCGATCCCCATTCCCTTCTTCCCCGAAGCCCAGCCCTCGTCCTTCGCCCGCCGGCCATTTCCTCCACCGATTCGCCAATCACTACGCCACCGCTACGCCCGCTGCATCGCCGCCGGCCGCCAAGGCGGCTCCTGCCGCTGACCTCAGCGGCAAAATAACCGATGAGTTTACCGGTAAAGGCGCTATCGGGAAGGTGTGCCAGGTTATCGGTGCCGTCGTGGACGTGAGGTTCGACGAGGGTTTGCCCCCGATTTTGACGGCGTTGGAGGTGCAGGATTTCCACATCAGGCTTGTTCTGGAGGTGGCTTCTCACTTGGGTGAGAATGTGGTGAGATGTATTGCTATGGATGGGTCTGAAGGACTGGTTAGAGGCCAGCGCGTACTCAACACCGGTTCACCCATTACTGTGAGTTTGAACAATTCTCCTATTTTTTGCTATGATTTTGTTTCGTTGACCTTTTTGCGGTGACGTTTGATCTTGATTGAATTCTTTTGACACAGGCTGTGCGTCTATTGAATTTATGTGTAATTTGTGTTTGATTAATTTATCCAGTTGTTTGATTCTTAGATCTATGTAATTTTGTTGATTTCTAATGCAAATTAATTCTTCAGTTACTTTTCAACGCTATGATTTGTGCACGATTCCTGTTTTTATCTTCTGTCGGAGCGTTTTATGTATCTGAATTTAAGCTTGATCTCTTCGATGCAGTGATATCTCTTGAATTTTTGATTTTTAGTTGAGGGTATGCTCTTAATTGTTCATATTGTTTCCTTGGGATCTAGTTCTTTGGATTTTAAAATGGACTTTGCGTGTACTCATTTTATGAAGGTGTCATTGCTGATCGCCTATAAGATGTTCTTCTATGAGTTTATTTGCACCTGACATTATTTTATCATAGGTTCCTGTTGGTAGAGCCACTCTAGGCCGCATCATCAATGTCATTGGAGAGCCCATTGATGAGAAGGGCGAACTTAGTAAGTGATGTTGCCTTTTCCGTTAACGAAACGTTTTTTTATTAATGGCTTTAAAAAAGGGTTGCAACTTTACTGATTGATGTGTGATGATACAGACACGGAGCACTTTCTACCCATTCATCGTGAAGCTCCTTCCTTTGTGGAGCAAGCTACAGCGCAAGAAATTCTCGTCACTGGTATCAAGGTATTGTGTAAATTGCCCTTTAGATGATTATGGTCACATGGACTAACTTTAGCACTATAGGCTTCCTTTCATGGAGTTTCTTGTTAGATATTAATTTTCTGTTTATCTTTTCTTTTAAAAAAATATCAGGTTGTTGACCTTCTTGCACCTTACCAAAGAGGAGGAAAGATTGGACTTTTTGGTGGTGCTGGTGTCGGGAAGACTGTACTTATCATGGAACTGATTAACAATGTTGCAAAAGCTCATGGTTAGTTCTTGTTGAGATCTCTTTTGTTTAGATTTCTAGTGCTTCATGCAGAAAAATCATTGTTGCTTGTTTTCTATGCCAGGTGGTTTCTCTGTCTTTGCTGGTGTAGGAGAACGCACTCGTGAGGGTAATGACTTGTACAGGGAAATGATTGAAAGTGGTGTTATTAAGCTAGGTGAAAAACAGGTCAGCATCTTGAATCCTGATACTTGTTCTTATCCAGTTTGGTGTTACCCTTTGCCTTAGTTTATTCTTTTCCCCTTTGCAGGCTGAGAGCAAGTGCGCTCTAGTCTACGGTCAAATGAACGAGCCCCCGGGTGCTCGTGCCCGTGTTGGACTTACTGGATTGACCGTGGCTGAACACTTCCGTGATGCCGAAGGGCAGGATGTGCTACTCTTCATCGATAACATCTTCCGTTTCACCCAGGTAGGCCTCATTTCATTACACTAAGCATTGAGTATTCTCTTGTTTCAGATGGTGCTAATGTTACCATTTGTTTGAAACTTTTGCAGGCCAACTCAGAGGTGTCTGCTTTGCTTGGACGTATTCCTTCTGCCGTCGGATATCAGCCTACTTTGGCTACGGATCTTGGAGGTCTTCAAGAGCGTATTACTACAACCAAGAAGGGTTCTATTACATCTGTCCAGGCTATTTATGTGCCAGCTGACGATTTGACAGATCCTGCTCCTGCTACCACTTTTGCTCACTTGGATGCCACCACCGTGTTATCTCGAGCTGTATGTATAATTTGCTTGCATGATACAATGTTGCAAATTATGGTTTTGAGTTTTAGTAATTTTATATCTGTTTGATTCTTACAGATTTCTGAGCTTGGAATTTATCCAGCTGTGGATCCTCTGGATTCAACATCTCGCATGCTTTCCCCTCACATCTTGGGAGAGGAACATTACAACACAGCCCGTGGTGTACAGAAAGTTCTTCAGAACTACAAGAATCTTCAAGATATTATTGCCATTTTGGGAATGGATGAGCTTAGTGAAGATGATAAATTGACTGTTGCACGTGCTCGTAAAATTCAACGGTTCTTGAGCCAGCCCTTCCATGTTGCAGAAGTTTTCACGGGTGCTCCTGGGAAGTATGTTGAGTTGAAGGAGAGCGTTGCCAGTTTCCAGGTAACAATTAAATATACAAAGCTAATTATGTACTATTATTCATCACAACATGAAAGTTTTCTTGAGTAAATTCCTGAATGAAACTCTCCTTCTAAGGATTTTTGATTTGTCATTTTAAGAGTTGAAACCAGTGAGCTTACTTGAGACTCTCTGACCGATGAATCTTTGAAACATAACCTTACACTTGGACTATATCTATAAGATGATGATTTGCTTATTTTTTGTAGTTGGAAAAAACTCAACTATGGAACCAAAGATTAGAAATATGTAGCAGTAAAATGAAGAATTTGGTGTTGGAAAATAGATTAAAATAGTAAAGCTAAAGCAGCTAGTAAATCTGCATTGATGTAATTGTGTGGAAGTGGTAAATGAGACTTGTGTGGCATAGAATTTTCATCACTTTGATATAGGATTTTAGTTTTCTTCTTTTTCAAGGGGATATTTATAGAAAAATGTTAGGCATTTAGGGGGAAGAATGGATAAAAAGGACTTGTTACTGTTGCATACAAACAGCCATATCATCCACGCCGTCTATTTTAAATGGTCAGATGATCTTTGCCATTAATTTTTTAATATAAAAACTGGAGACCTGAACCTCCAGTTTCATCCAACAAACAGTTATCCTGGTCAGTTGTCTCAAAATGATCGTTAATTCTCAACCATTAATTCTAAATAAATGAAAGCGGAAAATATATTTGAATTGCCGGTATAGACAGTTCACTGGTGGTTCCGATAGTATAAATCCCCTAAGCCAAAACCTGACCTTATAGAACACCGTTTGGGATATATTTTCTAACTAAAACTGCAACTTTGCCCTCTATTCAGTTATATTTGGTTTGTCTTTTGCTGTGTGTTTCCATACCCTTGTGCATTCCTTAATGATTGTTTTGCAATAGGGAGTATTGGATGGAAAATACGATGACCTCTCAGAACAGTCATTTTACATGGTTGGAGGAATCGACGAGGTTATTGCTAAGGCTGAGAAGATCGCGAAGGAATCTGCTGCTTAGAGATGAATGCACACAATTTTTTTGGTGACTTCCTTTTTTGTTTTACTCTCCGACAATTGCGAAAATAATTTAGTTCTTGAAAATGCTCATGAGCATCGGAACTTTTTATATATTTTGGAAACAGAATTTAGTTGTCCCCTGTGTTCTGTATTTGCGGAAAAGTGAATTCATCTCTGAAGCAAAGAGGGGACCACCTAGCCCTCATCTGTTCTCGTCGTGTGACGTAATAACGAGGGTTAAGATGACAGATTTGTATATTTTTGGTTAAATTTATTTGCTGAATGTTGGATTCACTTGCTACAATGTTTTCCCATTTGAAAACTCGTAATTTCAGACAGAAGTGTGGTATAAATTGAGCTCTTGTTGGCTGAAGCAACTCTGGCTTCTGCTTAAATTCTGCTATTTCTATGCCTATAGAGATGTTACTTAAAACTGGTCTTGGTTTTAACATCTATAAATGCTGTTTTTTTTTTTTTTTTTAAATGAAAGAAACTCTACCTGCTCACATGTGGCTGTTTGCCAGTTTGACCGTTGCATGCCCAAATGAGATTGGCTGATTGCATCTAATTTTAGTCGGTTATGTTTCGATCAAATGAGTATTATGAATATGTTTGAAGCATTTAGGAAATGTAATGGTATGTTTGGTTTTGGAATTTTTCTGTTTGATATAAGGATTTCAAAATGACAGCCGAATTTGCATACACAGTGACCCAGGTAAGACTAGTTGAATTGTGTTTTTTTTTCAATTAATTTGAAACTTAATTTTAATTTCTACCATTCTTATTTTAAATTTATTATTATTATTATTTTAAATTGTGTGGTGTGGTAAGGATCATCTTAATGGTTGGAGCGTTAGTGAGATCATACCAATCGATTAAATCGCAAATCAATGTTCAGTCGGATTTGATGTTGATTCGATTGTAAGAATAATGGGTTTGAAATATAACTTTTATTTCTTAAAATGCTTTGTCATATTGTTATGTGAAATTCTGAAGTGACTATGTTGTATGGAAAATGAAAACGCACCTACTTAGTTTTTTGTCTGTTCAACCCAAAAATAAAATGAAAATTCATTTATATTTTAAAATGTCACTTAATAAATTTAATAAAGAATTCCCTTTGAAATTTGCATGTTTCTTTAAGCCGGCGTATGTGTTTCCGCTGTGGTGGTGCAGCATTGATCTCTCGTTTCGCGTTTATGAGGTATAACGATAATATTAATTTTTAAAGATGAAGTAGGTCTTATATACGTGAAATTCTAATTTATTTTTAAAGTATGCAATTTTTTTTTTTAAATGTTGAACTTATTCACACAATAATGTTAAATTTGTTTTACTATTAGGGACCGAATGGTGTCAAACTCGAACTCGACTTAATTAGAAAACTTGACGCTCGAAATTCCACTTGAACTCGCTCAACTCGAAGAAAAATTCAAAATACTCGAAGTCGACTCAATAACTTACATAATATTAATTATATATTTTTATTTTATTTATAACTAGAATATCTTTTATACTAATAATTAGCATAATATTGGTAAATTATAAAAGAGTCAGCAACTTTTAGGTTCAAATTGGAGTTTTTAAGTACTAATAGGTCCAAACATTTAAAAAAAAAAATACTATTAGGTCTAAATAGGTGATTGTAAAGACAGTAATACCCCTCTTCTCCTTCTTTTTGCTACCTCTGACTTGCCCCATCTCTCTCACTCTCATCTCACGCTCTCTCCCTCTTCTCACGCTATTTCTCTCACCACTCCTCATTTCTCTCTGCACCTTTTCTCTCACTGCCCAAACTACCACCGCCATAAGTCGGACGCCGGCGTTGTAGATTTGGTGCCCAACCGCCACCGTCACCATCGGTGAGAATGAAGCTGGCACGGCGAGGGACGAGACCGGGCCATCGTCGCACCCGTCTAGGCTGGGTCGTCGTCGCCGTCGCCGTCGCACCACGAGATTGGGCGGCCTCTAGAGGGACCCGATCTGTTTCGATCTATGTTTTTTCGTGTCGCTTTTGCTGGAAATTAGATCGGGACGCCGCTGGAAATTAGATGGACGACAGCGTCGTTCTATTATCGCACCGCTTGCGACGGTGAATTTTCGGTATGTGCACGTCACCGCCCGTGTTTTGTGCAGATTAATTGTGATGTGCTTCTGCTTCTCAAAGAGAAATTATTGTTTAATAGTATTTTTGGAATTTACTTTGGAGCCTGGGGAATTAATGGTGGTGTGCATATTTCTATTAAGCTTAAGGAGTTAATGGTTCACAATCGCCGGAATCTGCTCGTTGTACAAATGTTGTCGGTGGTTGGTGGTGTTCTTGGCTGAACAATAAATGTTGTCATTTGTTGTGTTTAAGGTTCTGGATTTTCTGGGATTTTGGAGATGGAAGATTTATGGGATCCATATCTGATTTTTTTAAAGAGGAAGGATGGTGGGGTGTGGATCTGAAATTGAAGAGGCATAGGTTGATCAATGAACTTATGCATGATTTCGTGCACATGTTTTTTTTTTTTTGCCCAGGTGCATATGTGCATATTTTTTTTTTCAGGTGCATATGTGCATCTTGAAATTAGAACGATATGTAAAATATTTAATATGCATCTGTAATTTTACATCATTATTTGACTTGGAATTATAGTTTTGAAGTATACAAAATTAGTATTTATATAAATTTTGTTGAACACTGTTATACAACAAGTTTGAGATAATGTTTGCACGAACTAGTGGGAACATTGCCGGAAATCCACCCAAAATCCAATCAGCGAAAAGGTCATCTTCTTCCCTATTTTTTTTTTCGATAGGACCTGAGAGGAAAATTGGGGAAGACAAGCCTATAATCTTCTCTATTAATTTGGGTCGACGATCATCTTCGTCTTCGTATAAAAATGCTCTGAAACTAGAATAACTGAATCGATTATAAAGATGCAATCATCTCGATTTCTGCTTAATTTTATTTGAAATTCAAATTCGAATCCTCCCCTTCTCAGAGCTGATTTGACGTCGGCGAAAAAAAATGAGGAAGAAAGACAGATAAATATACTTTAATTGTACTTATGAGCGTATAATTGACTTTTGAAGGCCCACTTTGGACTTCAGAGTATTTATAAAACAAAGTTGGACCTTAAAGTATTTAAGGTGTTGAAACATGGACCTAAAAGTCATTATTTCATTATAAAATTCGAACCTTTTTGGAGCTAGACTTGACTCAGTTGCCTCATCTTAAACTGATTTTTCACAGATAAAAATTTATATAGACTTAATTCATGATATGAATTTTATTTTTAATTCATGATATTTGTCCTGTCTTATCGAGGTTATAATACAGATTAAATTTAGTGATTTAGAAAAATGTGTTGAAAATAAGCTAGGTTGTTTGGATACAAGTATGTTAATACGGGTACGATACGGTATGGATCTGGGACATATATTTTTAAAAATAATTGGGTAAGATACGGTCTGGGTAAGATTATAATTTTTAAAATTATTTTATATTTTTATTATATATATAAATATTTTCACAATTTTTTTTAAAAAATATGTGTCTTTGTAACTTATGCAATTTTTTAACATCTAAACAAATATAAAATTAAAATGAGATGAACATCGTAATAAAATATGTGAATGACTAAGGGTTTGATAGTGGTGTGACCATATGAGCAATAGAGAGTCTTGTTATTATTTGTGGGCTAATTTTGGTTAATTTAATATAAAATAAATTTAAATTTCAAAGCAAAAAAATAAAATAAATTGTACAAATTTGACCCCACGTGTACCCTATGCTTGTCCGACACGCCGATCAGCTGTGTCCGACACGGTACCCAAAATTATTATTAATATTTTTAATTGGGACACGCCACGTGGCGTATCGAATGCATATCTCACCCGTATCCGCATACCCAAGTACATACGAAGTATCAAACACTGCATTATTCAAAAATTATGAATACCCATGCATCCTAAAAAATAAGTGAAATAAATCAAATAATTTAAGTTTATAGCATAAATCTGATTCATAAAAGATACAATTATTTTGCACTTAGATTTGGTCGATGGTCCAACCACAACCCCATCAACAAAACAGATTGCGTCACGTAGAGCCCCCACCGCAACTATACTGAACCAGCGCACACCTAAACCCTCCACCAAACCGTATTCGGCGGCGCTCTCTACCAAAATTCCGTTCCAACTTCGAATGCCTATGCCCCCTTTTCCATTCTCTCCCCCACGGTCCACCCACCCATGATTCTCTCCAAATTCAAACAATTCCGCCACCTCTCCCGCCGCCACCTCGCCCACTCCGCCGCCGCCCTCCGCCGCGACGCCACCGTCTGGACCCCCTCCCCGCTAATCAAAGTCTCTCCGGCCGCCGAATCGCTATTCGTCATCACCGTCGACGTCTCGAATTCCCCCGACCTCGCCGCGTCGTACACTAGAGCCGGCCAGTATCTGCTGGCTCGGCCGCGAGATCGCTGCGCCAGACCTACGGTGCTCGCCATCTCATCGCCTCCTTCGATCACCTCCTCCAGAGGCGTTTTCGAATTTCTGGTGAGATCCGTCGCCGGTTCCACCGCGGAAATCCTGTGCCAGCTCGGGAAAGGCGATTCTGTGGAGCTGAGTTCGGCGATTGGTAATGGTTTCGATGTCGATCGAATCTCCCCGCCGGATGAATATCAGACCGTGCTCATTTTTGCCACGGGATCGGGAATTAGGTAAACGAATATCCATATAATTATACCATCTGGAATGCACATCTTGATATTTTGGCTTGCTGAAATGTTTTTTGTTGCTTTTTTGTTTCTGTAAATGTGCTGTTGGAAAAATTAATCCGCTGAAATTTCATGATTAATTCTTGGAGATTAGCCACATTAAGTAGATAAATTTACTTCAATTCTGATTGTGCAATTTGCATCTGTGAAATTGGATTTTGCAGAATAATTGTATAATGACAGTTCTTACCATGTTATCCCAAAAAGAAGTTAACTAGCTATTCTTGTATAATTGTTGCTTACATTGATTGATGTTGCTTCGTTAACTTGCTAATATTAAACAATTTTTATTATGTGCAGCCCAATTCGATCTTTGATTGAGGCGGGCTTTGGTGCTGATAAGAGAGCAGATGTTAGACTCTATTATGGTGCCAGAAACCTTGAGAGGATGGCATATCAGGTATCCGTCGTTTGCTTCCTATTTCTTCTGAGCAAAGGGGTTAAGATAAGAAATGTTGCTTTAAATTTCAATTCAGGTTTTCTGAGTTTTCTTTTATGTATTTTGCAATATATTTGTAGGAAAGATTTAAAGATTGGGAATCTAGTGGAGTTAATATTGTGCCAGTGCTTTCACAGCCAGATGATAGTTGGACAGGGGAGCGTGGTTTCGTACAGGTTGTTAAAAAAGCTTGGCTTTTCTGGAATATGTTTACGTCTCTCTTGTACTTTTAGCTCATGCTATTGCTTTCGCAGGCTGCTTTTTCTAGAGGGAAAAGAATCTTTACTCCCAAGTCTACTGGTGCAGTGCTCTGTGGCCGAAGACAAATGGCTGAGGTCTGTAGTAGTTTCTTTCATCACTTTTCCATCGAATGCTGAGGTTTTTTTATTACACATGCCATGCTAAATCATGAATTTTCGAGTAGCTTGTTGGGATAGATGTGGCAAACTAAATTAAAAAAATGATAATTGCACCGTTTAATGGCGTGGTGAAACTTTTAGTTAAGGTAGCCCAGAGGGTTTGGGTGCGCAAACTTGATGTGTAATGAGGTAATGCAGCAGAGTTGAGCTTGTATATTAAACCTCAATGGTTGAAAACGGGTTTGGTTTTATCATTAATTTTTTTAGCCTCTCTAACATGTGATATATTTTTTTCCGGTTTTTATTTGTAGATTATTTGTTTTTGGCAAATACTTTGGTCGGTTAGTATTAGTATTTTTCACTGAATAGCAGTATTAGTTATGCACTAGTTGTATGGTGCAACTGGTGCACCCAAGTGTTACTCTTTGTTTTATATTGTCCATGCTGTATAATGACTCTGTTTATCCACTGCTTGCAGGAGGTAACTTCTATTCTAGTATCTGATGGAGTTCAAAGTGAGAGGATTTTGAAAAACTATTAAAGGCTAGGAGTTTGGACGTCGCGGTGTACTTAGGATTTACATAGTTAATTCATTTTTTCACATGATGGACATTTATCATGTGCAAACCACAGAATAAGGCCAATTTTGTGATACTATAGTAGTATCTATTTAGGACTTGTTACTTTTCATATTTTTTATTAGGGTTGATATATGATGCAAATGAGCATCCTATTTAACATTAATCCTGTATGATAACGTAATACTACTCTGATTAAATAGGGAGTACATCAGAAGGTAAGAGGTGATTATCAAATTTTGTTTTCTATATATTGTTCAATGCAAGTTGTATCATCGTGTCTCCGTTCTGAATGTTGAATGGATTTTTGACATCCAATTTTATTCTCTGCAAGATGGTGGCAGTTCTGTTATCCACTGGCATTTTTGTCGACCCATTTCGTTCTCTCTATGCTTTGCTAATTATTAAAGCGCTTAAAGTTCACTCATTTGTAGTCTCATGGCAATATCTCAGTTGTATTCTCATGGCAATATCTTTTGCCACTTGGGGCTTGTTTTGAGTCACAATTCAATAGTGCAGAAGCACTTACTTTGAAAATAGGTGTGACTCAACTTCATTAAAAAATAAGTGCGTCTTGAATTATTTTAGTGTTTCAAAACACTACCTTATTAAAGCGAATAGAGCTTACACAGTTGTATTCTCATAGCAATATGTTTCAAGCCTAAATTTGAGAAATTACGATTTACAAAAAAGTACTTCTTTTCTGAGTTCTCAGCACGACTTTTTTCGTTTATGCATTTGTAGGTTAACATCAAATACCAAAACCTATAACCACTATAAAACATGATAAAGAAGAAATGATATATTTATTATCTTCATTAAATAAGAGACCCTCTACAGGGATACATATGAGGTAAATTAGGAAGAGAGATGGAGAAATAGCTATAAATGAAACGGAGGGATACTAGAAACGATCATAACAATTTAGTCCAAAGATGAAGATTCATAAAATGCAGTTTCTAGCTGCTGAAAACAACTGAATTCCTGTTAAGTTCAATAGCACTGCACTGACAGAACTATATTGTTGTTAATAATATCAAATAACTTGGACCATGTGGATTGCCATGGCCTTTGTGATTTCCTTGAGCAGATCCATTTTCAATATGTTCCCCGTCGGGATCATCAATAAACATGCTTGTGCCCATTCTTGTGATGATGGTGGTGATGATCGTTTAGATGTTCTTCATGAGATCTGCTCCTCCCACGACGCTTGTATCCATCGGAATCTGAAACCTCACGGCTATGAGATCGTCGATGATGTTTGTGGTGGTGCCTTATCTTTCTGTCTGCCTCATCATCACTCGAAGATTCAGAAGAGCTCGCATCTGATCGTCTATGGAGTTTACGATGCTTTGTATGGTTTCTTCTTCTAACATAACCATCACTCTCATCAATCGAGCTTTCTGAATCACTAGAACCATGCCTACGTCTTTTATGGCCATGCTTCTTTCTCTTCTCCTCTTCCAATTCACTCTCGTATCCATCATTTCCATGTTTCTTATGGATTCGTTTCTTTCTCCTCTCTTCCATGTCACTGTCGTATCCATCACTGCTATCATCATCAGAACCAGATGACCGCCTCTTTGGCTTCCTTTTGGATTTCTTATCCTTCCTCTTTTCATGGTCCGAGTCAGAATGGCTGTGCTTCCTTAGCTTCTTGTGGGACTTTTTGGTCATTTTCCTCTCATCTTCATGACTATCACTATCGGTATCAATATCAGAGACTGATACCGACCTTCTCTTGTGCTTGGAAGATTTTGTCTTCCTCTCCTCAGGCTTTGCCTTTGCAGCAGCTTCAAGTTTTTGTTCCCATTTCAAGGGTGCCTCTTTCCTACCCAAAACTCTCTTCTTCTTCTCCTCGATAAGCTGCATAAATTTCTTTGCATCCATAAACACAACTCTCCCTGCATTTGGTATGATGATGACCAGAAGTGCATCTCAAAGAGAGAAGGAAACAATGTTAGTTCCTCCATTACTGGAAGTACATCATTAAAATGTAACAAAATGTAACACACTAAATCTGGCTCGTATTATCCATCAACTACTAAACGCCAACTCATAATGTCAACGGCTAATAAGACATAGGACCGTAATCATTAAATTATTTGTATCACTTAAGAAAAGCACAAAGCTGAAACTCTTCCTTAATTTGATCATATTAGTAAAAAGAAATTCAACCGAATGAAACATGATTCAGATTGACAGATGATATGAGAACAATAAAATGAAAATTGGAACCGGGTTTCTTACCTTATATGACAAACAAGGAAATCCACAACAGCTCAAGAGAAAGCACACAGCTAGAATGCAACTACTCTCACGGCTGTAAAACATAAACAACGAACTAAAAGTTATTACAACCCAATTAAAGCAATCAAACTCCAATATAAGGAGTTATCAAAGGGTTGACATTAAATTAAAGAGTAAGAAAATTGAAGCAACCAAGACATATTCAGAACTTATATTAATGGACACATCTATGACAAAAAACATAAACCCAAGTTCTTGTATATTTAAGCATCACGAAAGAGTAATAAACTACTTACAGAAACAGCTAATAACAAATAGAAACCTGATTCACTATGATTTCTTACCAAGAAAAACCAGGATTTGGATTTTGAAATTTAAAATCAGTTCTAGTTTGGGAATATCAATTTTTAAAAAAATAGCACTACCGCACTATAACCGTACTATCACACTACTCAAAAACCAAAAACCAAACACCCACCTTATTATTTATCAATATCTGAAAGCCCCCTAAATTTCAAAAACCGATTTTCAAAAGTCACACTTAAAAACCAAAACAAGCACCTAATAATTGTTTCAATGTTAGAAGAAACAACATGGTCATGCTCTCTCTCATAAAAAAACAATATTCCCATATGTGACCGACTACAGACTGAAGAATAATCAACTACTCAAAGAACCAACTTAAAATACATAGAAACCTAATTAACCATTATTTCTTCCAAGGAAAACCCAAAAACGACTCAATCTTTCAAAAATCAAGACAAAAACGAAAAATCCTGATCGGTATTCCTACATGTGACTGACTACAGATCGAAGAACAATCAACTACATAAAAAAACGAAAACATACATAAACCTAATCAGCCCCAATATCTTCCCAAGAAAAAACCCTAGATGTTCAACGTTTCGAAAATCAAGGCGGTCACACTCTCTCAATCCAAACCCTATACAATATTCTGATTTGTGAAAACAGACAGAAAGAGGAACATTAATTAACAAAACAAAAACCCATCTGAATTCTGGAAACTAATCACATGCCCAAGGACTTACCCAACCAAATCAATACCAAATCAAACGCAATCATGAATAAACGCAATTTCAATACCAAATCAAACGCAATAATGAATAGATGTAATTTAGAAGGAGGAAATTATAAAAAATCCATACCTGGTGAACAGATCTAAGGGGTTTAATCGACTACTCTCTGCGCTAGCCTTTCTTCTCTAGAGGGTTCGAAAAGAGGGGCGGAAGAGAGCTATTTATAGAGGGTTGGAATGTCAAATAGACGCGCTTTTCCTGAGTTTGAATTCAACGTTAAGATCGAAAGCGTGGTTTACACGGCAATGACACACAATTTTAAAAAGTTTCAGAATCGCCCCAAAAGTCCACCTAATCTAAAATTGTACGGTGGAGGCCCCATGCGTTTTTGGGACGCACCGCCAAGACACATTTATATATTATTATTTTTTTTATCAAAGAAAAGAGAACTCGGATCTAGACTGTTACAAGAAAGTATATTAATCAAAAAATGTTAATGGGTTGACTAACCACTCCGAGTACGGGACCGAATTTCTCCAGCCTTTAGTCTCAATTAACTAGTTTCAAAGTCGTTGCTTCAATTCTTCCAGCATTGTTTCCATGGAGAAGCTCTCATTACGAAAGATCATTGCATTTCTTTTCTTCCAAAGGAGCCACACAATACATTGTCAAGATGACACCAAGAACGTCTTCACTCCTTTGCCTTTGAGTAGTTTGCTAACGTGGATGATACTACTCGCCGGTTCAGAAGTTAGGACAACCTCCACCCTAATCCATTTCAAAAAAACACATCCAGAAATGATAAGAAAATGCACATTCGAATAATACATGTCTTACCGTTTCCTGGACCGATTTACAAAAGATGCATTGGGAGTCGGCTTGGTTCGGTAGAGCATGTCTTACCGTGCACTCATATTGTATTTTAGAAATATACTCACGCCGTCCCAAACTCGATTGCCACATTTTCATTTCGGACATCTCATACTTGATTACCACTTTCCTTAAATGGAAATACTCACTTTATCACATAAAATATTAATAAATAACTATTTTTAACCCCAACTACCCATCACTTTATCACTTTATCATATAAAATACTAATAAACAACTCTTTATACCCCAACACTTTTTCATTTTTTCTTAAAACTCGAGCACACAATAATGTGACAATCGAGTTTGGGACGGAGGTAGTATAATTTATTATAATGAAAGATGTTATTTATTTACACTGAATCATACCACTATTTTTTTCATATTAATAATTGCATGATTAAGTATAAATAAATTGTATTTTTCAGTATAATAAATTACATATTCTTAAAATACATTATGAGTGTATGAAACACCTGAATACATACAATACTTGGCTAAATTGCACCCTAGGTCCACCATTCCTTAAGGGATGAATATTGAGCATTATTCGGTAATTAAAAAAAAAAAAAAAATGAGCCGGACTAGAATATAATTTCGATTAATTTGGTATGTGATTTGGTGTCGTTTTTGAACATAAAAAATTTATGCAATCAACTTTGGTTACAGATTTTAAGGTAAAAATATCGAAAAAGTTGAAACTCGAATCAATTTATAATATTATAGGCATGTTTGCAACCATTACTCTAAGTGTAAAAACACTTTTTTTTTTTAAATTGGATCACACCAATTTTTTTAAAAAAATGCTTCTACACCTTTATGATGAAAATCCAAACACCATCTATATATAATTTCTTTAAGTGTGACCTGTGTTGCATGGGTGCCGGTGCGTGGGTGCGGGGGTGACGAGATACGGATACGAGGATACGGATTTTTAAAAAATTCAGGGTGCGATTCGGCAAGGATACGTCTACTTATTTATTATTTTATTATATATAATACCTATAAAATATATAAAAATAACAATTCATATATCATCATCAATCCAACATATAAGCATAATAAAGTTTTCAATCCAATTAAAAATTTAAAACAAGTCACATCTTCTGTTCGTGACTTTGGGTTGAAAAGGTAAGTAAGATAATTAATATTTTCTATTAATTTTTTTTTCTTATTTTAGTTTTGTGGGTTAATAAGGTAATTAAGTTTTCTTATTTTAAATTAATTTTTTTTTTCAAAAATTTTTTTTTTTTCCAGATGCACCCAAGACTCACCGGATTCGCACCAAAACGCACCCGGTGCGCGTATCCCTTTTTTTTTCTTTTTTTTTTTCAAAATTCACCACGTGACGCACCGGGTGCGAATCCCACGCGAATCGCACCCGCACCCGCGCCGTATCCGATACTGCATTTTAGTATTTTTTGGAGAATCCGTGCATTAGAAAATGTGACTCTAGTCATTTAAATTTTACCAAATCTGGAATACTAATACCTTAGATATGTTTCGGAACTCACCCGAATGAACTTATGACTTTAAAAATCACGTCTCATTATATTTTTAGATTTAAAATTAGACTCCAACATTCACTCATATAAAATACACCTATATCCTTATTTTTTCACTCTCAAGTCTCAACACATATACTAATACCACACCAATCAGTTTAAAACAATAATTTGACATAAAATAAAATTTCATTCTATCAAAATCTGAAAACAAACGTATACTTTTTACTATTCACCAAAATTTTCAAATTATAAAATTTTAAAATCGTGTCTTCCCCCGCCCATCTAAATCCCGAAACAAACATACACTTACCAAAACTTGAATACTCGATGGTTTCAGAATACTTATTTCCCTAAATCATTCTCACTCTTTAATAAATTCAATATGTATTTCATAATTTATTAAAAAAAACAATGTTTTTAAAGTTGCTTCAATTTAAAAAGGTCATGTAATTTTGATTTTCAATTCGATTTAAAATTCTCGATTATTTGAATTCATTTGAGTTAAATCTTATACACATCAAGTGGTCAAGTGAACCCCACATTTCATAATGTATTTTAGAAACATACAATTTATTATACTGAAACATGCAATTTATTTTATATTTATACTAAAATATACAATTATTAATATGAGATTCAATTTACACGTTTCATATAAATAGATTATATATTTTAATATAATAAATTATAGTATATTTTTAAAATACACTATAAAATACATGATGTACTCAGTGCAGTGCACAAGAGACTCTATAAGGTTTCGTTTGTTTTGAGACTCACACGGATGGACTTAGGACTTTACGTTCACCGTCTCATACGAGTTTGAGATTTAGAGTCTGGTTTTCAAATCTCACATTCCATCCACACCTACAAATACCTATAAAATCTATGGAGTATTACTTTTCTCAATACATCACACTTTATTACTTTTCTCAATATAATATAATAATACAATATCAAACATTATTAAACATTGATTTGACATAAAGTTAAATCTCACCCTACTCAAATTTTAAAACAAACACATATATTTTTTATTTATCAAGGATTTTAAATTCCTGAATTCTAAAATTTTAACTTGTTCCGCACACTTAAATCACAAAACAAACGCAACCTAATTGATTTGATTCGGTAACCGAATAAACCGACTAAGCAAACCTCACGAGTCATGAACTCCTTCGTAACATCAAATTGCATTTCTGTATGTTTAACAAACTCGACTCGATTTCAGTTTAATTTACCCACTACCTATTTCCGATCATCCGCCAGCAGCGGTGATGGCGCCGTCGTTCACCACCACCGCGAATATCATGCTCGCGATCTTCGAGAAGAAGACCACCACTCTCGACCTCTACCGCCCGCTGCGCAATTTCATAGCCATCAATTATTCTGAGCGCGAGGCTCAGAATTTGGAGGACGATCTCCACACTCTAAATGAACTGCGCTCCGATTTGGAGAGCGGCGGCGGCGGCGCCGCCTCGTCAACAGCGCGCCGCGACCTTCTCCAGAACTACTACAGAGCCCTCTGCGCGGTGGAGTCTAGGTTTCCTATTTCACTGGACAAGGATCATGTCAATACGGTGTCGTTTACGTGGTTTGATGCTTTTAAAAACAAGCACAAGGCTTCTCAACAGAATATTCATCTAGGTTGGTACTTTTGATCAATTTCCATTATTTTGTGATTGATTGCAGATGCCTAATATTTTTAGGGCATAATTATCTTCATAACAATGGTTTTTTCCCCTTTGTAGAAAAAGCAGCGGTGCTGTTTAATTTGGGGGCAGTGTACAGCCAAATTGGGCTAAGCTCCGATCGGTCTTCGGTAGAGGGGAGGAAACAGGCTTCACATTCATTCATGGCAGCAGCTGGTGCATTTGCGTTTTTGAGGGATAATGAGGCAATGAAAGCATCTATGGGAAGCTCAACTACTCTGGATGTTTCGGTCGATTGCGTGGGGATGTTGGAGAAGCTCATGTTGGCTCAAGCCCAGGAATGCGTTTACGAGAATACTATTGCTAAAGGGAGCAGTCCTGGAGTTTGCGCAAAGATTTCAAGACAGGTTTTGAAAAGTGGACTCAATCCATTTTATCTTGTACTATTATATAAGGACTCTTCTAAATAATCTATTTTTCATTGAACTGCTTACAGTATTTGAAATGGTGAGCTTTAGCATGCTTTTAGGATGCTTCTTCATTTAATGGAAACAGTAGAGGAATGTGTTCAGGCCAATATGTTGTGTGAACTAAACTGGATAAGTTAAGTTCAGTAGATCTCCATTAGTGTTCACTCATATAGTTGGCTTCAGAAGTAACATTACGCTCTAATATGTTTTTCAAGGACAGATCCTATAGGCTTCAGCTGTTTTTGTGTTGTTTTTCTTTCTATTAAACTGTTAAGACTTTTTTGTAAATTCAGTAATTCCCTGACGTCTAATGCTTAGAAACTGAACTCAAGTATTTGACATATGCACCATTTATGAAGTCTGTCTATTGGAAGTGATTAAACATCCTATTGTAAAATTCAAACCTATCTTAACTTCTGATCAACACATTTAACTTCATATGACTTGATTGCAGGTTGGGCTATTCTACGAGGAGGCTTTGGCAGCATTAACCGTTGCACCATTGCACCAGCACTTTGACAAGGCGTGGATCTCCCATGTGCAATTGAAGGCAATTATGTTATATGCAGAGGCCTGCTACAGGTATGGTTTAGAGCTGCATGGGAAGGACGAGATTGCTGAAGAAATCGCACGTCTAAGAAGCGGGATTAATGCCTTATCCGAGGCGAAAAAGACGTCGCACAAAGGGGCCGCTCAGCAGCTTTTGGATGCTGTTAATAAGCTAGAAACAAATTTAAAATCCAACCTGGAGAGGGCAGTTAAGGAAAATGAAGTGTATTTGATGAGAGTTCCTCCTGCCAGCTCATTAACACCGCTTCCATCTTTTTCCATGGTTAAACCTACTGCAATGAATGAGGTATTGGATGCTAGCAAGGGGAAGATGTTCGCAAGTATTGTCCCTGATAATAGCACAAAATCCCTATCTAGGTATACCGAAATGGTTGATGACATCATTCGAACACAGGCTGAGAAATTGCAACAGGGAAGTGAACTAGCTCGGGTGACACTGAAGGAATTGGAATTGCCTGATTCGCTTCTTGCATTGGAGGGAAACTCTGCTCTGCCAACGGCCTTAAAAGAAGATGTTGAGGCAGTACAGATTTGTGGGGGCCCCGCTGGTTTAGAAGGTGAGCTCCAGCAACTCAAAGATTTAAGTAGTGTTAACCACGAGGTGTTGATTCAGACAGAGGAGCTGTTGCAGAAAGAAGCGACTGAGGATGCACAATTCAGAAACCAGTTTGAAACTCGATGGACAAGGCCACAATCCAATACCTTAACAAAGAATCTACTGGACAGGTTGAATAGGTTTGCTGCAAATTTGAAGCAAGCTACAGAAAGTGATGCTCGGATTGAGAGATCTGTTAGAGAACATTCCACACTTATGTCGATTCTCGACTCTCGTCCAGTAACCTTTTGAACTTCACTAGTTGGGTTGAAAAAAAATTAAATTATTAATATTATAATCTACTATTTACCATCTATGCCCCTTATTGAAGCCAACAAAAGTGTAACAGTTCCATTTGTTATTTTGATAGATTGAAACTGCCCTGCCAAGTCTTGCAAGGCCAATAATGTCACTGGATGCCAAAGAAGATGCTTTAGTGGGAACCATGAAACATACTTTGGTAACTTCTTTTTACTGGACTATAATGTAAATGTTTGACATATGAAGACTATATCTTCATGATGATTATGGACAGTTTATTCTCTTCCAATTCCCCCAAAGGCTTTTGATCGAAATGCCATGTAATGACAATGAATCTTTCCTAAAAGAAATTGTCTCTACTATACAAAATAAAAAGTAATCAGTTAGTATTGGTGTCAAATGAAATTAACTCAGTTTTTGTTTCTTGGAGTTTTTGCATGAACAAGCTAAGAAATTCAGTGTATATTTGCAGAGAAACTTGGAGACACTTGCCGCTCTGAGAGCAGGTCTTGAAGACATGCTAAAAGAAATGAAGAGGAAGGTAAGATGGTTTTGATCCTTATTCATTTATTCTGTTTGTTTACCCACTTAGCACCTTCTCTTTATCGAATGTACAATTTTGTTTGACCTTTGCTGCTTATGGAATGTGATTCAGGATGACATACTACCCAAGCTGATGGCTTCAACTGGCTCTCATGAGGATCTTTTTAGAAAGGAAATATCAAAGTATGACCACATCTGTGAAGATATTGCTAGTAACCTTAGAGCTCAAGATCAATTATTGGTGCTTATACAGGTCCAAATTTAGTTCTTTATTTAAACAGCTCTACCTTTTCTCACAATTTCCCCGATCTTGAGATACTACATTCTGCTTATTTCCACCAAGTTTGGGAGATTCTGCATTGGAATAAGAAGGCAATAGTTGATCTTTCTTCGCCCGAAATGTTTTAGCAGAAATTGTTCTTCAAAATGTTTTAGCTGATTCCTTATTCTACCCTGATTTGGTTCATAAATTGAAGTGCTTTGCCTCAGCTGAAACTCAATACAGAAATTATTTAACATGATTGTATATCTTGGCAGGCGAATAACGATACATTTGCTGCTATCTTTAACCTTGAAGATTATAAAGGTATAGCTTGCCAGATGCAAAATTTGCAATCCGGTCCTGTGTGTTGTTTTAGCCATTTGTACTCGTCTATAACTAACTGATGTATCAATATCGTCTCTTCTGCTGATATTTCATTCCCTTCAATCTTTCAGCATCTATTGATAAGAGTTATAAACAGATCGAAGCTGCCATAGCTAAATACCGAGAAATTAAAGAAAACATCAATGAAGGGCTCAAGTTTTATGTTACCCTTCAGGTTTGAAATTCTTCCCTGATTGTAGTCCATGTTTATTTGTTCCAATTTTCACAAGATTATTGCCTCTGCTCTTCAACTTTTCCCTGTTTGATATGGGATTTAGTGATTTCGAAATCCCAAATCAGATTTTCAAATCTCAAATCAAACATTACCCTTAAAGAGTGAATCAAATTCATCACTTGTTCTGGTTTTGCAAAACAGGATGCTATAACAGATGTAAAGCAACAATGCAGCGATTTTGTGATGACTAGAAATATCCAATGTCGAGAAATGATTAACGACGTTCAGAGGCAAATAGCAGGTCTTAGTTTCCAAGACGGAAATCCTTCTGTGGGCTCCAATTCTCAACAAGGGGTCGACCCAGGTAATCATCCCCAAACACCCGCCTACCAACCCCCTCCCCACCCAACGATGCCACACCCTCTTCAAACTACTCCGTATGGGACCCCACCCCAGTATCACGCACCCCTTCCAAGCCATCCATACCCACCCCCCCAGAATCAACAACCAGCAGTGAGCCATGATTATGGGCAGCCTGTATATGGTGGTTGGCAGGGGTCGTACTGTATTTACGGTGCACCTCCTCAGCAAAACCGGTCTATGCCTCGTCCTGCTTACACTGTTCCTGCTTACACTGCTCAATCACCGTATCCACCTCCTCAAGGAGGGTATTACAGGCAATGATTGCTGTAGTAAATCACTTTTGTCTCACTAGGGTGTAGCAACGTGGCTTATATATATAGTTATATATATACTTAGATCCAGTTTATCTGTTGTTGAATTGAGAATATAATGTATACACCTTGCGGCTTGTCTGGTAATAATATGCAGAGTGCCACTTTCCTCACCGTTACCTTCTCCTTTTTAGTTCAGTGCAGATGCTTTGGGGATATCATGGAACATATTATACTGCAAAAAATTATTACTATGCTGTTGCAATAATGTATTAGAGAAAATTGCATTTTTGGCAAATATAAAGAGTGATCAAACACTTCGAAACTTTTTCTGTTTTGACCAATTAAAGTTCTCAAACAATTGTGTTTCGCAGTTTTAGTCCCAATTCAAACGGAGAAAACGGAGCATTTTAAGAGGCTGTCATGAGCAGTAGGTCTCTGGTGAAACTTGTTCACATGAGGAGTAGGTCTTTGGTGAAACTTGTTCACTGTGAAACGCGTTTCATATTTATAATCATGACCTTTCAGTTATTAAGACTAATACCTTTTTGTAATGTAAGTTATACCCTACAGTTATCATTACTAATATCTCTGTTGTAATATAAGTAGCACCCTTCAGTTTCATGAGTAATACCCTTTATGTAGTAAAAAAATCATATTCTTCAGTTATCACAACTAATATACTTTAGTAATATAAATCATACCCTTTAAATACAAATTTTGAAATTAATTATAAGATAACAAAAAAATCATTGTTTTGAAAAGAGAAATGATAGAGATCTTCAAACTCAGAGGTTTTGCCGCACAATATTCCGTTACAAAATTTGGAAATTTTTTCCCTTGAAGTGGAGAAAATAACACTTTCTTCAGATCAAGAAAATATGAATCCGTAACACGTAGTAGCTCATCTAGTTTTCCAGATCAAGCTCCATTAACTCTGTTTCATAACCAGACAACCTCAACATCTTTGTCAATCCCCTGAGGGCCTCATATATCTCTCCCGTTTTCGAATGACTCTCATCAAAAGCATAGAACTCGACAATCCCATCATCAGTCTCAACCGCGCTGTACCCAGGCACCTTCTTTGATCCCGTGTTCCTCATCGCGACTTTTAGCCTTGCTCGTTCCTCCCAGTTCCGATCTTCCCCATAAATATTCGACACCATTACATAGATTGCAGGATTCTTAGGATCAAGCTTGATGAGCTTCTGAAGAGAAAGCTCAACAAACTCGATTTTCGTATGAACACGAGAAGCTGCAAGCAGAGAAGTCCATATCACACTGTCTGCTTTTATCGGCATATTATGTACAAACTCCATAGCTTGCTCCAAAAACCCACCTCTAGCCAAAAGGTCAACCACACAACCATAATGCTCGATTTGGGGCTCAATTTCATATTCGTTAATCAATGAGCGAAAACGAGCTAGTCCCTCCTCAACTAACCCCATATGAGAACAAGCACACAGTATGCCTATGAAAGTGATACCATCTGGTTTTTCTCCAGCTTTTTTCATTTCATGGAAAAGGCTTAAGGTATCGGATCCATGACCGTGAACTGCTAACGCATTGATCACCGTGTTCCATGTTATCAAATCCTTCGTCTCCATGCTCTTAAACACATCCATTGCAGACTCTACTAATCCACATTTTGCATACATATCGATTAAACCATTAGAGACGTAAACGTTCCCTTTATAGCCGTTATCATTAGCATACTTATGCAACCACTTACCATAATCGAGAGCTCCTAACCTTGCACAGGCAGACGACACGTTAACCAGGGTGGCATCATTAGGCTGCACATCAGGCTCTTTCAGCATCCTCTGAAAAGCATCAAGAACTTCATTGAAACGGCCATTGTGCGCGTACCCTCCAATCAATCCATTCCAAGAGAAAATATTCCTCTCTTGCATAGCCTCGAACAGCCTCTCACAGCCATCGACATCCCCATTATTCGCGTACCCATTCAACAAAGTATTGTACGACATCAAATCTTTAGATGGCATCACGTCGAAAAGACTCCTAGCTTCCACCATATCTCCACACTCTATATGCGCGGTGATCATCCTATTCCACAACACGACGTCCCTTTCAGGCGCCAAATCAAAAAGCCTTCTCGCTGAAACCAAATCACCCTTGGCAACGTACCCGTTCATCATCGCGGTCCAAGAAACCACATTCTTGATTACCATCTCATTGAACACCCTATAAGCTAACCCCACGTGCCCCCCACATGAGTACAAATCAATCAAATTAGTACCTACATAAGTATTCGACTTGAAACCAATTTTAATCGCGACGCAATGCACTTGTTCTCCTTCTTTCAAAGCCAATGATTTGCAACACGACTTTAGTACTACAGGTAATGTGTAACAGTTGGGCTTCACATTCTCCCTCAACATACCACGAAACAACACCATTACTTCATCGTAAACATCGTTCCGAAGATACCCTTTTGACAATACGTTCCAAAGCGAGGTATACTTTCTGTCAGGCAATTCATCGAACACCTCTCGGGCGTAATTTATTTGTTTGAATTCAGAGCATTTGGAAAGGAAAAGGGAGCTCACAACGCGGTTTTGGTAATGTGCAGCATTGAGTATAATCTGGGATTGGATTTGTTGGAGTTGTTTGGGAGTGTTACATGATTGTACAAGTGAGATAAGTTTCTGTTCGAGTGTACGGACAATATTTGGCGCCGAGTTTATATGAACTTTAGCTATCATGGAAATAGAGGACTCGAAAAGAGGTATTATTAGAGGTTGAAATATTAAACATAGCCTGTTAACGAAATACTCACTCTGTCCCGTGTTAAGCTTCCCATTTTATCAAATCGGGCGTCCCAATTTAAGCTTTTAATTTCTTGTAATGGAAACTCACCAAAAAACAAATGAAACATCTTCAACAGTTCGACATCAACAATTCTGTGACACGAAATACGATTTATAACTATTGAGTGAGTTTCATGTATACCCAGATGCACTGTGCACTCGTACTGTATTTTAGAATCATGCGAGTTATTATATTAAAAAATGCAACTTATTTACACTGAACCGCAACCTTTTTTTCATATTAATAGTTGCACGATTCTATGTAAATAAGTTGTACTTTCCAGTATAACAAGTCGCACTATTTTAAAATGCACTCATAGCACCTGGGTGCATAAAAGACTAGCTATAACTATAACTCTATGTGCATACGCTTATGAAACATTTTGAATGTATTGCACTTATTCTTAGTAAACCATTTTTTGCGAGCAGTGAGAAATTTTATTGCTTTGTATATCTTTTATTACGTATACATTGTTGTGGAAGGGACTAATAATCAGAGTCAATTGCTAGGCACAGCAGAATGCACAAAAGCAACAATCACTTCTATAAAAGCTCAATAGACTTCGGACCAAATACGTAAATTAATTCCAGAAATAAATACGTAATAACACCAATAATTTTTAAGTGGAAAACCCCTTCACAAGAGGGTAAAAACCACGGACCCAGTCCAGGAAATACTCCACTATATCAAATGAGAATAGATATACCAATTTCCCTTTGTACCTCTTGGAGATGATTTATGAGAATTCACTCCAATTAAGATGAAGAGCACATCTTCACGAACTCCCCCTTAAAATTTGAGGCAAAACTGTGAATAAACGAGCACCCAAAAGTCAAACCCTTCTTCTCCCTCTCTCTTTCTTTCTCTCCCTTTTCTCTCTCTTTTTTTCTTCTTTTTTCTTACTGCTTCTCGCGTCTACTGCTGGCCATTTTGCAGCAACCAATAACATGCCCTAATCAACTAACTATGATGGGCCTTTGTTTCTTTTTTCAAATAAGTGGGCTTAATTTATTTATTAAATGTTTGGGCCCAACTATATTGGATAAGCCCAACAATCTCCCTTTCCTGATATAGTTGATCACAAACGTCATAACTACCTTGAGCTTATGCCGGCCAGTTCGGCACACAACTCATGCTTCTCTCTAATAACCACCTTAGTCATCATATCCGCAGGATTTTTGTAGATGTGAATTTTTTCAAGCTTCATAAGCAGTTTCTCCAATATCATTCTAATCCAATGGTACCTCACATCAATATTCTTCGTTCGAGCATGATACATGGAATTTTTGCTCAAGTCAATAGCACTTTGACTATCACAAAAAACAATGTACTCTCCTTGCTTCAAACTCAATTCCTGGAGAAATATCTTCATCCACATCATTTCTTTTCCAGCTTCGTTCGCTGTAATATACTCTGCCTCAGTGGTGGATAAGACAACACATTTCTGTAACTTTGATTGCCATGAGATAGCTCCCCCTGCAAATGTAAACAAGTAGCCTGAAGTGGATTTCCTCCCATCGAGATCACTTGCCATATCTGAATCTGTGTATCCCATAAGAGTCGGTTTCGAACTTCCAAAACTCAAGCATGATTTTGAATTTTCTCTCAAGTATTTGAATATCCACTTTACAGCCTCCCAATGATCTTTTCCTGGATTGGAAAGAAATCTACTCACCAAGCTAACAACTTGACCAATATACGGTCGTGTACACACCATGACATACATCAAAGAACGAACTGCAGATGAATAAGGAATTGTTGCCATCTCTTCTCTCTTATCTCGAGTTGTGGGACAAGATTTCTTGCTCAACTTAAAGTGGTTAGCAAGTGGCGTGGACACGGTCTTAGCATGTTTCATGTTGAACCTCTCAAGTACTTTCTCAATGAACTTTTCTTGAGACAACCACAATTTTTCAGCTTTTCTGTCACGGAAAATCTCCATGCCCAAAATTTGTTTTGCTGAGCCTAAATCCTTCATGTCAAAGGATTTGGAAAGCTCCTCCTTCAACTTGCTATTCAACACAATATCTTTTCCCACAATCAACATATCATCAACATAAAGCATCAAGATAATGAAGTTATCATCAGGGAAGTGTTTGACATAAACACAATGATCCGCCTCCGTTCTTTTATAACTTTGGCTAGCCATAAAAGAGTCAAACTTCATGTACCACTGCCGTGAAGCTCGCTTCAAGCCATACAAGCTTTTCTTCAATTTGCAAACCAAGTATTCCTTTCCCTTAACCTCAAAACCTTGTGGCTGATTCATGTATATGTTCTCAACTAACTCTCCATGCAAGAATGCTGTTCGAACATCGAGCTGCTCAATTTCTAGGTTCAAGCTAGCTGCTAATCCCAACATAATGCAGATAGAACTCATCTTCACCACCGGTGAGAATATCTCATCAAAGTCAACTCCTTTCTTCTGAGTGAACCCCTTGATGACCAACCACGCCTTGTGTTTGACAACTTTGTCACCATCTTTCTTTAGCTTGAATACCCACATGTTCTTCAGAACTCTCTTACCTTTTGGCAACTCGGCCAAATTGAATGTATGATTTTTGTGTAAGGAATCCATCTCTTCTTGCATCGCTTCAAGCCACCGATCTTTGTCTTTGAGGGAATTTACCTCCTCAAAGTTCTCAGGCTCCCCCTCATCCGTAATCAATGCCCAATTTGAACTCGGATACAATGTATTCGGCCTACGATTTCTCGTTGGTCTTCCACCATGTTCTTCTGCATTTTCTGGTTGTGCATGTTGAATCTCCTGCTCAATATCTTCTTGTTCTTGGACAACTGGATCTGGGTCAAATGCAGTTGGGTCATCATTTTCCATCTCAACTTCATTTTCAACTTCTTCTCTACCATTTTCAACATCGGTGGTAGGAATCTCATGTGGTGTTAGATCAACAACACCAGTAGGCATCGAAGTGGAGGTCTCCCCCTTCTTCAGATCTTCCATTATCTCATTTTCATGGAAGATGATATCTCTACTCCTCACAATCATCTTCTTCTCTGGATCCCATAACCTGTATCCGTACTCTTCATCTCCATATCCAACAAATATGCAAGGTGTAGATTTACTATCCAACTTGCTTCTTTGCTCCTTCGGTATGAGCATAAAGGCTGTGCACTTGAACACCTTCAAGTGGGAATAAGAGGTATTTTCCCCACTCCATACTCTTTCTGGAATATCAGAGTCCAGAGAAACTGATGGAGATCGATTAATCAAGTAACAAGCAGTCAACATAGCTTCACCCCAGAATGACTTAGGCAGCTTGGCCATCCTTAGCATACATCTCACCTTTTCCATAATGGTTCTGTTCATCCTCTCTGCCACACCATTATGTTGAGGAGTACCCGAAATAGTTCTTTCATGTCTAATCCCATGCTGAGCACAATATGCCTTGAACTCTCTAGAAGTGTACTCGCCACCATTGTCCGATCGTAGACATTTCAACAACTTTCCTGTCTGTCTCTCAACCATAGTGTGGAACCACTGAAATTTCTGAAATACTTCACTTTTATTCTTCAAGAAGTACACCCAAGTCTTTCTTGAAGCATCATCAATGAAAGTGAGGAAATATTTGTTTCCACCTAATGACTCCACCTCGAGGGGACCACAAACATCAGAATGTATTAGCTCCAATACATCATCTTTTCATTTAGAATGAGAACGAAACGAAATTCTATTTTGTTTACCTAATAAACAATAATCACAAGGGTGGAGTGACTTACTTTGAGCAGTAGGAATGAGAGACTCTTTGGCTAGGATGTGCAATGCTTTCTCACTCATGTGCCCCAGCCTGTTGTGCCACAAATTTGGTGAAGAATCGTTCTCGGTTGCAAATAACTGGTCTCGAGTCATCTTGAGCTTTGTCCGGTACAAAGTACAACAAAGCTTTTCTTTGCCAACCAACAAGAAACCTTTCACTAGCTTCCAATTACCATTTGTGAATTTTTGCTCGTATCCCTCTCTATTAAGGACATTAACGACAATCAAATTATGGCGCAACTGTGGAATATGTCTCACATCTTTCAGCGTCAGTGTGAATCCCAAGTCAGTCTCAACAACCATATCACCAATGCCAATCACCGGTGCAACACTCTTGTTCCCCATGAACAAGTGACCATAATCTCCAACTTTGTAGTTTGTAAACAACTCTCTCTTCGGAACACAATGATGAGAAGCACCCGAATCAACTATCCACTCAACATCGGGATTCTCCACATGGAGACACTCATCACTAACACAAACTACTGTTTGATCATCATCGGAGTGAGTCACAATGGCTGATGTGTTTTTATCCTCTGACTTTTTCTGATTCTCTTCCTTTTGCTCTTTCTTCCAAACTCTACAATTTCTCTTCATGTGGTTAGATCCACCAAAATGGTAACACTTGAATTTTTCCTTGGACTTAGACCTGTCATCTTTCGATTTTCCTCGACCTTTGTGTCATCTACTCTTGCTTCTACCTCTATTCTCTGTGACAAGTGCTTGCGAAGAACTAGCCTCGTATTCATTTCTTCTAGTCTCTTCATTGAACACACTTTTTTTGATCATGTTCAATGTCAACTTTCCATTCGGAGCTGTATTACTGAGCTTCACCACCATAATCTCCCAGCTATCAGGTACAGAGTTCAACAAGAATAACGCTTGCACCTCATCATCGAATGCAATATTCATGATAGAAATTTGATTTACCAAGTCTTGAAAAACATTCAAGTGCTCTGCTACAGAACTCCCATCTTTGTACTTCAAGTTCACTAACTTTCCGATAACAAAGGCCTTGTTCTGTGCATTATTCCTTTCATACAATTCCTGCAACTTTTTCCATAGATCACACGGATCTGTCTCCTTGGCCACATGGTGAAAAACACTGATGTCTACCCACCTTCCTACTAAGCTTCTCCCACTCCTTGTCTTCCATACTTTCAGGCTTAACATCTTTTCCTTCAACAGGATCATACAAATCTTTTGAAAAGAAAGAATCCTCCATCACGCCCATATAGTAATAATAACTTCTCGCAGAGCTACTACTTAATCATAGAGCTACTACCAATTCTTCTTGGACAAAAACGAGATTTGGAATGAGAAAGAAAACAAATAAGATCAAAATAATAGATATACCAATTTTCCAGTACCTTTTGGAGATGATTTGAAATAAATCCATTCCAATCAAAACACCAAGAAGACGCCGCCACGAACTCCCCCTTAAAATTTGAGGCAAAACGGTGAAAAAACGAGCACCCAAAAGGCAAACCCTTCTTCTCCCCCTCTCTTTCCTTCTCTCCCTTTTCTCTCTCTTTTTTTCTTCTTTTTTCTTACTGCTTCTCGCGTCCACTGCTGCCGTTTTGCAGCAATCAATAACATGCCCTAATCAACTAACTATGATGGGCCTTCGTTTCTTTTTTCAAATAAGTGGGCTTAATTTATTTATTAAGGCTCAGGTTATTCGCACCGCCACAATTAGGAAATACACCTCCAAAAAAATTTGACCAAGAAAATTACACATTAAGAAGACCATCTTATCCTTTTTATCTATCTAACACATTTAAACCCTAAGTTATACACCCCACCTTAAACTGAGTCCGCCAAATCCGCCACCGAGACCGCACCGCAACAGTCAGCCATACTAGCTCGAAAAACCCATAAAAGATCAGCAAAAATTGAAGGAAACAAATACAATATGCAATTCGAGTCTTCAAATCTTTTAATTTTTACAAATTTCAGTCAAACACATAAAAAAATATCACAAATTTCAAAAAGAAAATGTAAGAAAGAATAGATTTTGGATCTGAAATATTGAAAAGGAAAAAAGGAATAAAGAGAAAAAAGAGGCGGTGGAGCGCATCAGGCACAAATCTGAAAAAATAATCGAAGTAAAAGACAAAGAAGAATAAACCTAAAGCAATGTGACGGAGACGGAGGCGTCAAAGGTAGAGATATTAATCCCGGGCTAAAATCTACTGCCGCCGTTTTAAATATATTATACATGCCCTAATCAACTAACTATTTAAAATCGGCCTTTTTTTTTTTTCAAATAAGGGGCTTAATTTATTTATTAAGGCTCAAATTGCACCGCCACAATTATATTTATATATACTCAAATTTTTTATTTTTTTTTATTTTCTAATTTTTCAATTAATTTTTTTAAAAAGTTTTTTCACAAATTTAAATAAGGCAAAAAATCAATTATAAATTACAAATTAAATATTTCTATTTGATTTTGTCAATTAATAATTAATCATCTCCAATTCAATATTTTTTAACAGACCGCAATTTCTATTGAATTGAATAAATAAGTAAAATATTAATTCAATATAAAATAATAATATAATATTTTTATAAATTCTATTATGAAATTTGTTCATAATATGAAATCGATATCATTATAATTATAAATTAATATTATGGTATTAATTTATAAATGTGATGATACAAATTTTATATTATTAAAATTTCATTTAACTTTCTTTCAATTATGTTATTAAAGATGATGGGAACTAATTTTATATTTTGAACATTTGTTATTAAAGATGATGGGGAAGGATCTGATCGAATTTTTGTCATTATGTAATGTTAATGTTTGAACATTTTATTTTTAATTTTTTTTCGAGGCGGTTAGGTGGCATTTAGGCACAAATGCTAGGGTTAAAACTATTAGAGGCTGTTTAAAATGAACCGAAGAATAAACCTAAAGGAATGTTTGGCGGAGACGGAGGCGTCCCTAATGGATTAAAGCCGACTCGGCTTAACATCTCTAAGAATAGAAGACCGACAGAGAGAAGAACGGGAAATGGAGAGAAGAACGAGAAATGGTGGGGTGGGCGTGTGGCATATACAAAGGGGAAGAGAGAGAGAGGGGTATTTTAGAGAGTTTGAGGGGAGTGTACTAATCCGATGGGGAGTGTATTAATAGGTGTGGTGTATTTACAAAAAGAGGCGGTGCAAATAACCTGACCCATTTATTAAATGCTTGGGCCCAACTATATTGGGTAAGCCCAACAATATCTTTATATGTTTGGAGATTATAATTGTTTGGAGTTGTTTGGAGATTATAATTGTATACATTAAAATAGACTACAATGTATTTGCTGGGTACATGTGCATTTGTATATTGAATAATGCGTTTTTTTTATCATAATTAAATAAAAAAAATCATTAAAACTAAAGGAGTAAAACAATTAAAATTAATTTCATTTTACTATTTAAATTGAAATAATTATTAGAAAGGTGCATGATTTTTTAAATTGATACTCCCTCCGTCTTGGAATCATTGGCACATTTCTAAATCTTTGACACATTTCTAAAAAAGAAAATAAAACAACTATATCATTCTAAACTCTATTCTCAAAACATCTAAAAATTACACACAATGCTATTATTTTTTCCACAATAAAGTCAACTTATTTCCTTTTATTTACAACACATGCCATTACTTTACCATTTAATCCTTACAAAAAAAAAACTTATATTAATAAATAATTCTCATATTAAACTATGCATAAAAAAAGTAAACGTGCCAACTATTCCAAGATGGAGGGAGTATATTATTTATTTTACAGATTTTAAAATGAATTTTGGGGGAAAGGAAAATGAAATGACACACCACAGTAAACACTTTTTGTTTCAGTTGGTCAAATCAGTGCGTCTGCATTATTTCTCTCCAAGTCAAAGCAGAAGAAATTAAGGCACAGTATGTATACTACATAAAAAAAATTGTACTATCTCCGTCCCACTATAATTATCTTTTTTTTTTTATGCACGTTTCACTATAACTTTCTCATTCCATAAAAAGAAAAAAATAACTCTACTATCTATAATTTTTATCCTCACTTTTCACTATAACTTTCTCATTCCATAAAAAGAAAAAAATAACTCTACTATCTATAATTTTTATCCTCACTTTTCACACAATATTACAAAAAAATCACTCACTACTCCACTCATTACTCCATGTACCTTTATCCTCTCTCCCAATACCCAAAATTATCCTTCATTTTTATTATTTTATTATTATTCCTTAAACAAAAACAACAAAAAGAAACGGGACAATTACACCAGGACGAAGTGAGTATTAGATAGTAAGAATTATTTTAGTTTGTACTTATTAGCAAGTCTTAGATGTGAAATGTATGTATTAGTACTCCATGAAAAATTAGTATTCCATGTACTTTAGCCTTTTTGTCCTGAAAATACTTCAGCTACTAACCAAATAGGGATTTTTAATTACTTCCAAAATTAATTTGTATATAGAAAAGGCTAGAATTGTCCAAACACAAGAACATACAAAGCAACCAACTCATGAAATATATGTTGGGATTGTTGGAGCCTGAGTGAAACGGGGATGCAGGACGCGGGAGGCGCTCGACCAGTGCTTGGGGTCAAGCACTTGTGCTCGGTCGAGCATCCCCCCATGCAGCGCCCCAAGGCGCTCGACCAGTAGGTGAGCTCGAGCTGTTCTGCTCGACCAAAGCCCGAGGTCGAGCAGTTCCGAAGCCTGTGCGTGGATTTAGGGTTTTGGCCCAGTCTCATATTTAAACACTTTTGACTCATTGTATCATTGTATCACCAAAAATAACACTAGAAAATAGTAGATCTCCTAGCTTGGTAGTGCCCCTAGACGTAGTCATTCCTGACGAACTGGGTAACTAAAATTTGTGTTCCTTAATTCTTGTTTCTATTATTTTCTCCATAATTGCTGCTTTAATCCTTACAACTGGTATCAGAGCATCTGGTTCAAGGGATCTGGTGGGAGCAACTATGATGGTTGAAGGGAAATCGCCTGTTGAGAAGTTTGATGGAACGAATTTCGGATTCTGGAAATTGCAGATCGAGGATTACTGTCGGTAAAAGATCTCAGATCAACCTTTGGGTTCAAAGCCTGAGGATATGAAGGACGACGAGTGGAAGTTGCTGGACAGGAAGGCGATGAGTGTGGTTCGTCTGTCGTTATCCAGGAAAGTCGCCCTCCATACGGTGAAAGCAAAAACCACAAAGGAGATGCTGGAGATTTTGACTGAGATGTATGAAAAACCGTCTGCAGCGAACAAGGTTCATCTGATGCGGAGGTTATTCAATCTGAGGATGGCAGAGGATACTGTGGTAGCCAATCATCAATTTGAGGATGGCAGAGGTTTATCTAGCTGATGATCAGCCTTTGAAAATCAAAGGGAAGGGGAATGTTCAGATCAAGACACCAAATTGGACTGTTTTGCAGTTGAAAGGGAAGGGGAATGTTCAGATCAAGACACCAAATGAGACTGTTTTGCAGTTGAAAGATGTGAGACATATTCCTGGTTTGAAGAGGAATTTAATTTCAGTTGGGCAGCTTGATGATGAGGGTTACAAGGTGATCTTTGGTTGTAACACGTAGAAGATAAACAAGGTGCCATGGTAGTGGCTCGAGGCAATAAAGAGGGAACGTTGTACATGACAGGCAACACCCGGGACAACATTGCTCTTGAAAGTGAAAAAGGGAATGCAGATTTGTGGCATTGTAGTCTTGGCCACATGAGTGAGAAAGGGATGAAAATTATGTGCTCAAAGGGTAAACTGCCAGTGTAATACCCCGTCCCAGTTTTAATAAGAATAATAAAAGAAATGAGTTTAATAAAAGTAATATTTGATTTAAAGATTATTCTAATGATTTTAGAGCGTATATGTTTGCAAAGGTTTTTTGATTTTTTCGGAGAGAATCGGATGAAAGACTTTGAACAAAGACTCCTAAAGATCGTAATGAATATTTAATGAAGGGTTGTTCATAAAATATTTAATAAAAATATTAAATTTCAATATAAAAAAGGAAATTCAATATTTCAACGAATTAGGATTTTCGATATAAAAATCGAAAATCTGATGAATAATAAATGCTACGACGGAAAATCTACTTTGTCTAACTAAATTAGGATTATTGAGAAATTTAAGAAAAATCAATTTTTTTAAGTAAATAATTAAATAAATAATTTTCGTCTCAGAACGTGACGATTTAATTGCTAAAAGTTTTAAACAATTAATTCTAACGTTTCGCTAATTTTAATTAATCTAAATCGCACTTTTAGAATACGATTAGTATTGAATGATAACAAATATCGCAATCAATTAAATATCCTATGACATCCGTTTCTACCCACAAGAAAATACTTGGCTAAAAATTAGCCACCATTAAGCATCCACTTGACTAGTTAATTAAAATAGAAATTCCTTTCTTTTTCCCTAATATTCCATCGTCTTCTTCCCCTCCTCTATATATACATACACTCCATCATCAATTCAAGCACTTTCACACCAACAAAAAATCAGTCGAACCTCTGCCAATTTACTTCCCCAAACACCCAACACAAAGATCATCTACACCATACTTCAAGAAGGAAAGAATTCATCTTTCTCTTCTTCATCTTCAAAGCTTTGATTCTTCTCCTTCCATGGAAGCAACTGGGTTTTCTTCACTTCTAGCTACAAGGAGCTTCATCCATCATCCAATATCATCTCTCAAGCTAATAAATCCATACAATTCTTATAATCCATGAAAAATTAAGAAACCCACTTCACTCTATGAAGCTCACGGTTTCATCCTCTCTTTCTCACTCTTCAATTTTTTCTTGAATTCAAGCTTGAAACCATCATCTAACATGTATCAAAGGAGCTCCAAGCGATTAAAAACCTGAGTCCTCGAAGATCCTAGCAAAAAACAGGGGAAGCAACGACAAAGGTAACCTCCGAACAAAACTCGAATTTGGTGCTGGTATGATGTTGGCTGAAGTGTTTGGATGCTTAAACGTGTTGGTATTTGCTAGATTAGGACTACTACGTGTTGGTTGAAGTGTAGGCGTCATGCTCGTATTTTTGGTTTTCAAAAATTGTACCGTTATGCTGCCGAAATTTATGCTCAAATATGTCAAGTTGAAACGTCAAAACTGTTTCCGACTGATTTTCGGTTACGCCGTCGAGTACTCTGTTGTACTGGAAAGTTGTGTTTTGAAACACCTTTACGCTCTCTTATATGTGTAGTACATAATCGTAGTCTCGGTATTCAATTTTGGTGTCGTTACTCTACTCGTTTTTACGCCCAAACAGGGTCGCTTAAAACTGAAATTTTGGGAAAAAACTGCTACTCGAAATTCCTATCTACAACTTTAAAAATCCATATCTCTAGTTATAGAAGTCATTTTGAGATGAAACAAGCGGCAAGTTAAAATTCATCGACTCTAATGTATTCGTATAAAATCTCGTAATTTTTCATCAGGTAGATTCAGAGTTATGATTTCTTTAAAAAGATACGACGTGCTGAAACGAATTTTCTTGCCAGTAAACATCAGACTACAAGTTCCAAAAGCCCCAAAGTTTCGTATCAATCGGATAAGCCATTTGACGGGAAACAAATTTTGAAAATAGCAAAAAAAAACTGCACCTTTTATCTTTCTGTTTTACCAATACTGTAACAGTTTTTGGTGCACTCTTTCGTGACCATTTTACCCAACTTAGAGACGTTATTTTAATCTGAATTTTCTTGCCAAGAAACCTGAGATGACGAAGATTAATAACCCTAAATTTTTGTATTAATTGAATTAACAGTTTGACGGGAAACAACTCGCGAAAATGGAAGAAAATCATAACATTTGGGACGCTAACTTTCTGGAAAAATGTTAAAACTTAAATCAGGAACTTTTGAAAGACTTAATGGTTGGTATAATAATTTATTTGGATGGCTTTCTTTCACACAAACCATATGTGTTTTATTTTCCCTTTTATGCAACTTATTTGAAAGTCAGGAACTCTTTTTGAGTAATCAGATGTAAAAAGTTTAGAGAATTTTCCACACACTATACAATGATAATCTATATATTTTTTTCTAAATAACAACTATGTTAATAAAATTATAAATTTGATCAAATCGATTATTTTCTGTGTGTGAATAAAATGTCGTACTTTTCCGTTAGTTTAACTTGTTATACATGACCTTTGTAGAAAATATAAAAAAATGTGGTCCTAAACTATAACAAGTCATAAACATGAACCTCAAAATTCACGAGTTTTGAACTTTCAAATAAAGAGTTATGAATTTGTGAAGTTTATATTGTGAATCTAAAGAACGGGGTTTAACGTCATCGGTAAACTTACGAATAATTTACTTAAAACAAGAGTAATTAATGACGAGAACATGACAATATTGTGCTAGGGGAGGTGCTGCTCGAATCAAGGCTCGGACGATCACCGTCACGCTCAAACTCTCAAAAAAGTTTCAAAGTTTGTAACTTTTCTTAAAAGTTAATAAGGTGGGTGACATTATTTGTATGCAGTGATTTATGTTACAGTGATTGTTGGTATATTCTGAACTCGACTAAAACAAACACAAATCTATAACTAAGAACACAAGAAAACAATAAATAAAGTGGATAGTGCTTATGAATGATATGCTATGTATCTTACGAGATACATAAGATGTTTTTATTTTGTAAAAGGATTGCACGTGGTATGCCCACATGATAATTATTTGTAGGTTGGAACGACAAGGGATTGCATGTGGTGAGCAACCAAATGTCCCAAAATGAAATGCTTATGATCGAATTATCATGATGGATGATATCTTATGAATATCATCGATGTTAAGAAATTAAAATTACTAATAAGATTACCATAAGGAACCAAGGTACGAATGAGTCTATACAAAGACTCGTACAATTCTCCAAAATCATCTACGTTGAATAATACTTTAATAAAATATTAAGATAATTATATTTCAATGGAAAAGATGAAATAATATTGATAAAGTTTTTGAGATTTTTGTCTCACCCATTTGATATTTTCGGGATATGATTGAGAGGGGACGGAGCTGCAGCGGGATTGACAAGGAGATTCCATTGGTTAATGATAATAATATATAGATATGACTCTTTAAATAAATATTTCGCTTTTATGATTGGTGAATTTATTCTTATCTTAGAGCAACAAACTCTTTTAAAGATTGCCCGATGATTAAAATATATGCTACCTTGTAAACGACTGATTTTATTATAATGTCAATGATCTAGTTTTAAATAAACGGGCCCACACTACTTTTTCATAACTTATATTTGTCATTAATACTTTCCGCAGCAAAAATGTAATACTTATGTTTATCGTTATATTTTAAAAAGAAATTTTTTAAGCTCGATAAATCACTAAGTGGCGACCGAAAGTTTAGAGTGTCGAAGGTCAAGAGCCGACATTCTAGATTCATGAACCTCAAGGCGGTTTGACATCCAAGTTATGTTGGAACTATTCAAAAAAGCGAAAATTTGGGTGAGTTTTTTCGGGGAGGCGAACCTTGTGAATCCACAACGATTGTGGGGTCCAAAGACCAAAGGACATCCTTGGTGGAGCATCATATTACATGACTTTCATTGACGACTCTCATTTAAAGGTATGAGTTTATTTTTTGAAAAATAAGTATGATGCCTTTAATAATTTACTTAAAACCGAGACGGGTCTCAAGGTGAAGTGTTTGAGATCCGATAATGAACGAGATCCTTGAGTTCAAAGAATTAAATTGAAAATGGAATTGAATGAATGGAGAAAGCTATGAATATTGTGGCGAACGTTAAACGTAACCTTATGTGAACGTCTTTAGAAGCATGAGATTGAAGTGTGGCCGCCAAAGATGTTTTGGGGCATAGGCGCTAACACTTCAAACCCTCAACTCCCTTTGAAAATGGCATACCGAGGAGGCCCGGTCTGCAAAGAGAATCTTCTTTTCTTCGAGTATTTGGGTGTGTTTCATATGTTCATGTTGATCTTACTAGTAGAAGTAAGTTGGATGCTAATGTTAAGTGTACGTTTGTTGGATATGGCATAAATTTGGCAATCGATTTTAGGATGAGGAAAATCGAAAAGATAATTCGTAGTCGAGATGTCATATTTAATGAGCGGTGTGTCGTACAAAGACAAAGTTGATATCCAAAAGTGGTTCGAGACTCAATTGTGGAGTTAGACATTTCGAACTCGGTGGGAAGGAGGTTTGAGATGATCGGTGATTATTGAGGAAGAACCAAGTACACCACCAAACAATTCTAGATCCAACTAGATCTCCCCTCGAAACAACCCGAATGTTATGAAGGATACAATAAATAAAGTGGAAACTTGCGATGGATGATGAGATGAATTCGTTGATGACCAAATAACACGAGAACAAGTTGAGCTCCCTCAAGGGCAAGAAAGCATCGCTTTGCATAAGTGAGTTTACGAATCAAAGAGAGGTGATGGAAGCAAACACTACAAGGCAAGATTGTAAACACGATATTGATTATAATTGATATTTTTACTTCAAAGCTAACTACCATTCGGTTAGTTCAGTTTGGTGGTCGCAGAGAACTTGATGTTAGAACAGATGGATGTGAAAACAACCTTTCTTCATGGTGACTTAGATGAGGACATCTACATGAAGCAACCCGGAAGGATACTTGTCAAAGGAATATAGTGAGCTTGTTTTGCAATTGAAGAAGAGCTTGTATGGTTTGAAACAAGCTCCATTACAAAGGGTACAAGAAGTTTGATGGATTCATGCACGAGATTGATATCGATAGGTGTGAAGTTTAACCATTCTTTATTACTTTCAAGAGGTATGATGGTGGTTATATCATTTTGCTATTATATGTTGATGACATGTTGGTAGCGGACTTAGTGCTTTCGGGAAGTGAGCAAGTTGAAGAAGAAATTGTCATAGGTTTGCTATGAAGGACCTTGGAGAGGCCAAGCAAATCTTAGGTATCTTAATCGATCGTGACAAGGTGGCGGAAAGTTGATCTTTTACAATACATAAAAGAAGTCTTGAAGAGATTTAGTATGGAAGATGCAAAGCCAGGTTCGGTCCCGTTGGGAAAAGTCGATTCAAAGCTATCCAACAAGGACTCACCTAAGAGCGAAGAAAGGACCTACATGCAAAAACACCCCCATATGCTTCGCAATTGGCGCTTTGATGTATGCTATTGTGTGTACAAGACCGATATTGCACATGCAAAGGGGAGTGGTTAGCCGATTTATGGGTAATCCGGCAAAACATTGGGAGGCAAGTGGATCCTTAAGTACTTGAGAGGTACTATTGAACAAACTTTGTGCTTTGAGGGCAAAAAACGCTGAGTTGGCGATATGTTGATCGCGGACTTGGCATCAAGTGATCTCGACAAAAGGAGGAGTACAACCGGTATGTGTTTACTTTTGGTGGTACAACAATTTCTTGGGCTTCTAAGTTGCAAAAGATCGTGATATTTTCAGATACGCGTTCGCGATTCTTGAGGCTAGGGTTTGGTTGCGCTTTCGTGTGAGTTTGGGAAGGAGCAAAAGGATGGTATTCGATAGATAATGAGGAGTCTATTCACTTGGCAAATAATCCGACTAGGATAAGCATATTGAGTTAATGTATCATTACATACGTTACCTCATTTAAAACAAGATTGTACAACTAATGAAGATCCGAGGAAGTGAGAATCCTGCTGACATGTTGACTAAGATTGTGACCTTAGAGAAGTTGAAGTTATGCATGACTTCAATTGGCCTTGGAAACTGAGATGAAGGCCCGGCACTACTACCAGTGAGAGAGACCGTTGAAACAGAGGAGACAAGTTACAGTTTGAGTCAGTCTCCAGGTGGGAGATTGTTGGGATTGTTGAAGCCTGAGTGAAACGGGGATGCAGGACGAGGGAGGCGCTAGACCAAACCGGGGGGGGTCGAAAGACTTGTGCTCGTCGAGCACTTCCCCATGCATTTCCATAAAAAGGCGCCGACCAAGAGGTGAGCTCGAGCGGTTCTGCTCGACCAAAGCCCGAGGTCGAGCAGTTCCGAAGCCTGTGAGCGGATTTAGGGTTTTGGCCCAGTCTCATATTTAAACACTTTTGACTCATTGTATCATTGTATCACCAAAAATAACAATCGAAAATAGTAGATCTCCTTTTAACTTGGTAGTGCCCTGCACGTAGTCATTCCCTCGATTTAACCCAGAACTAAATTTGTGTTCCTTAATTCTTGTTTCTATTATTTCTCCATAATTGCTGCTTTAATCCTTACCATATATAAATACACACAAAAGCCACCCTCCTAATTAGCTATTAATTCATGCATTACAATTTACATATATAGTACTGTAATGTTAATTCGCTTTACGCAAGAGCATAGCGAGAATCACAATGGATTTATCATTGTCGGGATTCAGAAAAATCGGCGAAGCTGCAAGTTTCTTCTTGTAGAGGTCGAACAATTCATCAACGATTTCACCTCCAAAGTGATCAGTAAGCAATCTTTCATGAACAGCCCGGTAAAATGCTGCGCGGGCATTGACGCTGCGCAAGCTGTACTTTCCTGTTTTGTTGTTCAGAATCTCCATTCTTTCAATGCTGAAACTGTGGCTCTTCTCCAGTATGCCCTTCAACTGTTGTGGGGTGGTAAAGTAGTATGGGAGATTGAAAGAGTCTATTTTTGCTTCACTTAATCTTCCCTTGCAACATTAACAATTAACATCATAATTTGACTGTCGATTTTGAATAAAGACAAAAATTCATATGAGACGTCTCACGCATGAGACGGGGCTTTGGTTAAACAGTATATCCCAAAGTATCATTACCATTTCCGTGAAATTTTGAACAACAAATGCACTTAAGTTGCACAGTGCACCCTATGTACAGAAGGACTACTCTTTTTAATTTAAATCAAAAAATTCTTAATTGGTCTAAATTTTAAGTAGTACATCATTTCTAGGCACGTGTTTGGTACCTTATTGCAGAAAAGACATAAGTTATGAGACCAATTTTAAGCCTCAAGTGCTAAAATGTGTCCAAAAACAACGTTGTATGTACTTGAAGTTTTCTTAATCGACTTTTGGCTGAAAATGGGACTAATTAAGGAGTTTTGAAAATAAATTGAAAAACATAACCTTTCTGGGGCTTTTTACGAAAACACAAAAATTACAGGACTAAAAATGGATCAAAAGGAATTCTAGAGCAATTGAAATAGAGTGTGATTAATTACCATTTTAGCCATGTCGATAAGGCAAGATCCCAAAAGGTTAATATCACAAGGAATAGTGTACTCTGTTTGAGAGTCCAAAAATTGAGGGACACCTGGGATTAGAAGGGCCAAAAGCCCTCCACCCACCATTTCAACTGCCCTGGATTCCAAAAACGCCCCTATATCCTTACTATACTGATCCAAATACGCATCACAAACTTCCTTCCTCTTTTCAGTGTAAAGAATTACTCCTTTGTTCCATGCCGAAGACCTTCTGTCCGCCACAGCCTTGGGCACCTGAGTCAGCCACTGGAGAGACCAAGAAGAGTAAGCAAAGTGCAGAGACGATTTGGGAAGGACGCGACCGTGGAAGTCCCCGGCCACTCCTGCTGCATGGTAACTCCTGTCGGGTGGAAGTGAAGTAAAAAGGGTGTTGAAATCGTTAGAAGCCACGTCGTTAAAAAACACCTGAAATTCTGCCGACCCATATATACTCTTAATGGCTTGTGTAATTATTTGCAGCGCCGGGAATGAGTTGTGCCCAGTTGAGCACCCAAAATCTGCAATCAAGACTACCCCATCTCTCACCAAGTGTGTGATATTTAACTTTGTCACAATTTCTTCTTCAATGATTGGCATTGCATCATTTGATGCACCTCTCTGAAAAACAAAGTGTTATTATATAGCTGAGAGGGTTAGAAAATTAAATAAATGAATTGACACGATAATATAAAGTTATTTCATGGTATTCTTCATCTCTCTATAAGTTCGGATTTTTAGATGAGATTGAATTCTTTTATGGTATCAGAGCCTTCAGGCTCACATCCACGTCCTGGGTCCGATTCCCGCTGAAAGCAACTCCACCCATAATAAATTGTTCACTCGATGGGTCTTCTCTCAACAATGGAGTAAGAGAATTCATCCCACGAGCGAGGGGGAGTGTTACGAAAATTAAATAAATGAATTAATTCCTCATCTCTCTACAAATTCGAACTTTTATATGAGATGTAATTCTTTCAATATTAAATTTAGTCAAAGGTCTGAGTTTAAATCCATATTACATTACCCACTTGATGGGCCTTGTCACTAGGGGTGTAACGAGCCACGTCGAGTCGAGTAGTGTTGAGCTCGAACTCGATCGAGCCCAATATTTTGAAGCTCGAGCTCGGCTCGAGAAGAAACTCGATATACTCGAGCTTGACTCGATTACCTATATAATTTATAAAATTAAATATAAAATATATTATTAAAATATAAATATATATATTTAGTAAAATTAATGGCATAATAGTAATTACTATGCAAGCTCGATTAGGCTCGCGGACCTCTCAAGCTGAGTATTTATGAATTTGAACTCGAACTCGATAACTATTCGAGTAGCTCGAACTCGACTCGAGTCGATTATGCTCGAGTTGATTTCGATCTTTTTACGATTCGAGTACGAGTAGCTTGAGGTAGACGGCTTGACTCACTTACACCTCTACTTGTCCCGGCCCATCATGAAGTAAAGAATCAAACCCACAAGTTAAGGAAAGTTTTAGGAATTAAAAATAAATAAATTTCATATTTTTTATAAGTTCAAACATTTAGATGAAATTAAATTTTTAGGGAGAAATTTGAGATACATCACCAAAACTTTGTGACAGTGGCACGTATCATGAGGCCACACTGCTGAGAAAAAAATAGTACTTTTATTTGAAGGTCAAAATTAAACTAAAAGTATACTTTTTTTTAGAAGACTTTGATAATCTTATTTTTAAAGTGATACATACTTTTATTATTGAAATGGAATTTTTTTCCACGTGCCACACAAAATCTCCATCCACCGGAGAAAAAAGTATCATTTTTCAACAGCAAAGTATCACTTTAAAGGTTATACTCCATCCGTCCTGGAATAATATGCACCCCAAAATAAACACAAAAATTAAGAAAATGTAATAATGAGTAAAGTTTTGAGAGGTAATTTTGTAAATTTTTACGATAAAATAAAGAAAATAGTTGAATTGTGTGCATGTGTGGGGCCAAAAATAATTATATTTTATGTAATATTGTGGATATTGTGAGGATGAAGCTTATGAAGAGTTTTCTATTTTGACGGTGTGCATGTTATTATGGGACGGACCGAAAAGAAAATGTGCACATTATTTTGCACTACTACACATTTTAGCTTGGACAGCTCTACTTGGACAACCCTTTTAGAAAAGAGCTCTCCAAAATCGACCTTGGAGAGCGGTTTTTAATTAAAAATAAAATAAAATTTAAAAGTGGTTCGAAACAGCTCTCCAAGAGACACCACAAAATGCATGTAATTTAAAGAGGGTGTTAAAGAGGGATTTAAAGAGGGATATCTGCTTTGTGAGGGTTTTAAAGAGGGATATTATCCCTCTTTAATATGGGCGTCGGTAATCGTATAACGAGGGTAAAACAAAACCCTCGTTAAATTAAACAGGGATTTGGAGACGTATTGACATGTGTCAGGTTCCCGAGGGTTTTTTCCATCGTCCCGTTTCCCGAGCAAATTAAAGAGGGTTTTCTGCCCTCTTTAAAATTAAAGAGAAAATTTTAAAAATGAAACCGCGCTGATTCAAACCCGCGTCGCGCGCCCCCTCACACGCCCACACAACCACTCGGACACGCGCCCCACCCTACTGTTTGCATAATTTGGGCGAATTTTCGCCCCATGGTGAATCAAACACGCGACTTCCTTGTGTGTGGAGGCCTTGCGTGTTTCGCCAAACCGTTTGGGCACGGCTAGTTACTTGACATTAATGCCTTTCTAATTGTATATATTATATATATGTAGTGTATATTTATCTGTTATTTCTTAATTATATCATTTATAATACAAATGCTTATTATATATATATATGTATACACATTTTAGTTTAATTAAAATATTTATAATTAAATTATAAAATAAATAATTTATATTCTTCTATATGCTTATTAATATGAATAAATTTTTTGTAAAAATAATATTTTAATATTCTTCTTCACAATTTACTAACGCTATATATGTACACTCATTTTTATTGACACTATATATTTTTTGAAATTATTATTAAAATATTTTTAATAAAATTGCCAAATAATCATTTTTATATTGTCTTTCACTATAATCACTTTATTAAAATATTTAAAAAAAATTGTCAAATAATCACTTTTATATTCCTTTTTCGTTATATATGTGCACACATATATATACGTACCAAATCTCATATACTAACCCCAATTAATCAAGATCCTACGTGCATCCATTTCCGATTTATCAATTGAAATTAATCAAGTCGGAACGCACATGTTCTACAACAAGCAATAACCAACAAATATTCATCAACATCGATCCCTCCACTCCAACATAATTAATATATTCTTTACACCACACCTACACTAAATAAGCTAAATTAAGCTAATATTAAATTAACCTAAATAGTACTAATTAATATACACGTGTTAGTTAAATAATACAAAACTAATACTACACAATAAAACAAGTAATACTAAACAACAAAGAAACTAATATTTATAATTAAAACAATTAATCAACTAATACTACAAAATTAATCAACTAATACTACAAAATTAATCAACTAATACTACACAATGAAACAATTAATCAACTATAATACTACACAATAAAACCAACTAATACTACACAATTAATCAACTAATACTACACAATGAAATAATTAATCAACTATAATACTACACAATAAAACAACTAATACTACACAATTAATCAACTAATACTACATAATAAAACAATTAATCAACTAATAATACACAAGAAAACCAACTAATACTACACAATAAAATAAGTAATACTCACAAATAATCAACTAATACTACAAAATAAAACAATTAATCTACTAATACTACACGATTAATCAACTAATACTACACAATATATAAAATAATTAATCAACTAATACTACACAATAAAAACAACTAATACCAATAAAACAAGAGGGTGTTAAAGAGGGGCTGGAGCGGTTTATTTATAGGGGGGTTGGAGAGGGTGTTAAAGAGGGCTGAAAACCCTCTCGAAATTGGAGAGGGCCTTAAAGAGGGCCGAAAACTCTCTCGAAATTGGAGAGGGCCTTAAAGAGGGAAAACAACCCTCGTGTTCTTCCTCGGGCAGAGCGCGTTTGACCGCTATTGTTCACGAGAGTTTTTTGAATTAGGAGAGGTTATAAACCCTCTTTAATCAAGGCGTGGCATTTGACGAGGGTTTTTACCCTCTTTAAATCGCTAGCGTGTCAGATTTGACGAGGTTTTAAACCCTCTCAGAAATTAACTCTCTTTAAAATCCCTCGTCGACTCTCGTGAATAGGATCCTCTTTAAAACCCTCTTTAATTAACAAGGGTTTTTTTTCCTTTTAAAACCCTCTTTAAATCGACATTTTTGTAGTGAGAGAATGTTCGTAACCGCTCTGCAAAGCTCATTTTGTAATGCGGTTTATAACCGCTCTGAGAGAGAGTAGCGATTACAACCGCTTCTGTAAAGGGTCGTTGCCCATATCCAAATAAGCCCCATATCGCATTTTTTTTCCACACACTGCACATTTCCTCATCTCTTCTTCCTCATCCAATATTCCTCCTCCTCTCTTCTCCATTTTTTCCGGCGAAAGGCCATCGCCACCATTGTGCATTGCCGCCACGCGTCGCCCTCCTCCTCCCCTACCGCATTGCATCGCCCTCCACCTCCTCCTCCCCACAAGTCCCTCCTCCTCCCCCCTCCTCCTCCCTCACTCCTCCTCCTCCTCCTCCTCCTCCTCCCTCCTCCCTCCCTCCCTTATATATATAGGTAATTTAAATTATTTTATTTAATATTATATATATAATATGTATGTGTATATATATATGTGTGTATATATATATATATATATATATATCTATATATGTTAGGATATATATAGTGTTAGATTAATTAATTGGTTAATTGGCTTGGTTTTAATTGTTGTTTGTTTGAATATTAGATTGTTTAATTTAGTTTAATTGTTGTTATATGTTAGAATTAATTGTTGTTTGATTAGATTGTGGTTAATTGGTTGTCAATTTGTGTGTTGTTTCACTCAAAAGTATTAGTTGTTTCATTTAAAGGTATTAGTTGTTTCATTTAAAAGTATTAGGTGTTTCATTAAAAGGTAATATTAGTTGTTTCATAAAAAAGTATTAGGTGTTTCATTGATAGGTATTAGTTATTTCATTCAAAGGTATTAGTTGTTTCATAATAAGGTATTAGGTGTTTATTCAAAGGTATTAGTTGTTTCATTAATAAAAAAGTATTAGGTGTTTCATTCAAAGGTATTCGTTATTTCATTAAAAGGTATTAGTTGTTTCATAATAAGATATTAGGTGTTCCATTCAAAGGTATTAGTTGTTTCTTTAAAAAGTATTAGACGTTTCATTCAAAGGTATTAGTTGTTTCATTCAAAAGTATTGTTGTTAGTGTGTGATTAATGTTGGTTTAATTATATTGTTATTAGTAGCTTGGATTAATTGTTGTTAGTACGTGGCTTGAATTAATTTTTGTGTGTTTCTTTAATTAGATGATTAATGATGGTACATTAGAATACATTAGAAAATTAAAATGAATGTAGATTAAGTATAGTTAGGTATGCTTTTAGGTTTAATACTTTATTGAATGTTTTTGCTTCTGCTTTATTAAATGTTGTTTCTTTTGCTTTATTGAATGTTATTTCTTCAGCTTCCTTAAATATTGTTTGTTTTTTGTTTATTAAATGTTGTTTCTTCTGCTTTACAGGATCATGTCTTATCTGCCACATCCCGGAGATAATGGAGATGATGATGGAGTACATTTAGGAGATCATGGTGGAGATCATGACGGAGATCATAGTGCTGAAGATCGACATCATACTGATGACTTGGGACAGGTGACACTTCTGCTCCCACCACTTCATCGAATGGCCGGCCAACTTGGTCTCTCTCACCATGAAGGTAAATTTGTCGTTCTAAATAATGTTGCAAATTGATTGTAGAAACTGCCGACACCACAAAAGCCTAAATAGAAATCAAAGGGTGTCGCAGCCAGTCAGAGGGAGATAACGAGGGACTCCACTATTGGTGATCGCAGACTTGGTTATCCCTTGCCCGGAGACTTAGATCACGACTACACCGTACAAAATACGGTGCAAGTGATAGTGGAGTCCTCTGATTTCGATATGATCACAGTTCCTATGAATGCTTACTTTCATCGGAATTCTATTGAAGAATACATCACTCGGGAGCATGTGATTGAAGTCGTGAACGACCAGTGGTTGAGTGCAATGAGCATAGCCTTTTACCTCAGGTATGTGTTTACTAATTAATTCTCAGTATTTACTTTCTATATAGTTTAATTTTCAAATTAAATATTAATTAGCGTATATATGTTGGTTAAAGATATTTGGGTGATGTATATCTCTCCAGAGATCCTCGAGCATGTGGAATGTATTCCTTCATCTCCCCCCAAGTGTCTTGCTTAATGGCTGATAGGGCACAAACCATGGAGTGGTTAGTTTCTCATATGCTGAGTTATACTGACAGAGATCATCTCATTTTTTGGCCAACAAATGTGGGGTGAGTACAATAAACATTTCGTTAAAATTTATATTCATAATATATATGATATTTGCACATATGCTAAATTTACAGTTAATTTTAATTTTCTTAATATAATATAGGAATCATTGGGTGCTGGTCGCCATAAATATGATCACATTAAGTGTGTATTTTATGGATCCAGCTGCAAATGAGTTGGCTTCAAATCGACCTGATCTCACTTCGTACATGGAGGCATAACTTCATTTTTAATATTATAATATAATAATTTGTTTTATTTATTAAAATTATGCATATTTAATCTAACTTTATTTTTTAATTCTAATAATAATAGTGTGATGACGATGTATCGGAGTCTCCTTCCTAATCAAGGCTCAAGAGTTAAATTCAATAAAGTGAGATGGAATAATGTTAAGGTAAATTTAATTTATTAAGTTAACAAATTAATATAAAATAATTATAATTGTAATACGTGATTATATTGCTAATCAACAGGTACCGAGGCAACGAGATAGTGATCACTGTGGACATTTTGTGTGCTGTTATATTAAAGATATAATATGCGCTTCTCAAACGGCGGTTCCTATCAACGTAAGTCAATTTATCGATTTATTTAAATTATTATTAATTGAATAAAAATTCATACTATATATCTAACTATATTGATTAATTGATCGTTGTTTGCAGTTTGTCTATGATCGTCCGGTCAAGTCTTACTCCAAACAAAGAATGAACAAATGATTGGACAGGGTACCTTTACAATCGATTCTTGTATAATTATAGATAGAGTGGGATAACTTTTGGTAGCATATTACTTATATATATATTTGTATTGATATACTTCATGCATGTTTTAATTTGTTGTATTGGACGGATATTTATTTCATGATGTGTATGCGTTTATTAATTTATTTGATGTTTTGGTATTGGACGTATATATATTAGCGTGTGGTATAAAATTTGGTTTTTAGTTTTGGTTTTATGTAAACAGGATTTTAAAAATATAAATTAAAAGTAAAAAAAAATATATAATGGACAGACCGCTGTCAAGTGTATTTATATATATAAAAATTAAAAAAAAGGGTTAGCTGTCCAAGTGAATATTCTTGGACAGCGGTTACAAACCGCTGTCTAAGTGTAAAACTTGCAATGCGGTTAAAAATCGCTGTCTTAGTGCAATATCTTGGACAACGGTTTTTTATCAGCTGTCCAAGCTTGGACAACTGTTACTTGGAGAGCTGTTATAACCGCTCTCCAAGTCCATTTTTAACAGCTTTTCAAGCCCAAATCTGTATTAATGTTGGGACGGAGGGAGTACAAAATATATCAATTTAATTTTACCTGGTAGGAGGAGTTTTGAACATAACTTTGAGGTCCATCCCCAGCATTCATGGCGTACAGAGACAGTCCATTACGAGCATTATTTTTTGTGGACGTCATCTTTCTTAAAATAAGACTATCTGTGTGCGTACTCTGCTACTCTATAATTACTGAGTGATATATCTCAATTTGGTAAGGTAATTCATATGTTACTTATATATAGGTACCAGGCATCGATCCATTATTAATTCTTTTGTAATTTTGGTCCCACTAATTAACTACATTTTCTCAACCAATGGTCCACCACTATCATTTTATCATGTATTAACACTGTAACTATGTAGAAAATAACGGGGACGAAAATAAACAACACAAATTTATTGACCCAAATCGTAAAGATACTACGTCTGGGGGCGCACTTCCAAGTCAAGAGATGAATAAGAGAGTAATTTATATCCAAATAACTGGGACGCAACCCTTAAAGTCCATCGAACGTGAATATAGTTTAAAATGCCCATAAAAAAATAGCAGATCCAACATCCAACTTACTTCTATTTGAAGCATCAATATGAACATATGAAACACAAACCAAATACCTGAAGAAATGAAAATTTTACCTCTCCATCGCTCCAAGCTCCCTCTGAGGGTCCTTTATTATTTGCATTATTCTACATAATTCTCGTTAGGATCCTGAATGGACCAAAATCTCTATAGTGGTATGATATTGTTCGATTTGAGCCTAGCCGCACGAATTTTTTTTGGGTATCACCTCATACCAATGGAGATATTGCTCATCCTTATAAACTCCATGTTATTCGATGTGGGATATTATTCGACACCCAAATAATTCTTTGGTAGAATGGAAATAATTAGGGGAAGAAGGGCCCACGGGGAATGAATGGGAAGGATGATTGACTTATTTCATACTAATAATCTTTGGAAATCCTTTGATAACGTAGACTCCTATTTCTCAATGACATTCCACAATTAAGACAATTGGTTAAATCCTGTGATACCATTTCATAAAAGTTCATTGATACAATTTACATCCTAAATTCGCCAGAAAATGCAAAATGACGTTATTTCGTCTCACGAGAGACGCATGTGCCGATCGAATTTGGGGCTTTCCGGCATCAGTCACGGGGTTTTGGGCATGCAATCGTGTGCCGCCTAGCTTGTTTGGTCGTGCAAGACCTTTTTTTGGCTTTCTTATTGGTCAACTTTTACTCGCTTCTTCATATCATAAGGGGAATAATGTTTTTTAAGGGCAGTAATTTGGGGGCAATGATATTTCAACCCGATTTGGGCTTATTCGGGCTCAATTGTCCTACATTTATAGATTTTAAAATATATTGTCCTATAATTACATATTTTAAAATATATTGTCCTATATTTCCAAGTCAGTAAAATTATTGTCCTAAAAACACAATCACCCTAATGTTATTGACCTAGAAAAACATTTTTCTCTACCATAAGCTCCCGAACTTCGATTAACTTGATTTTTTTTTTTGTTGCGGCCTCCTTTCAAACGTCCTTCACATGCATGATTCATTTCTTCAAGTGACTTCGATGAACATTAAGCTCGTATTTTTCTTTCAAAGACTTCAATTTCCCTATATGCAATTAATAAAACACAAGCCTTTTTCAAGTGCAATTAGTCAATTTTCTTGTATAATATGTATAAACTCCTATCAAATCAACCATCGTCATTATTATTATTATGTAAACAGCGGTGGGCAACAGAGTCAATTGAGGTCTGTAATCAAACAGCTACTCATGACCTGTATCAACCCTCACAATTCATTATTGTTCAATTATTGAAATGATACGAAAATAAAAATATTAACGTCTTCAAAAAATATACATGGACGAGAATTAAAGAATTAACGTGTTTTTCATTTGTGGCTTCACATAGAGGTGCCCAAACGGTTCGAACCGCCGGTTCCGGTTCCGAACCGGCGGTTCCCGGTTCCAAAAAGTTGGAACCGGAACCGAACCGTGTAAAATACTTTAACGGTTCCGGTTCCGGCGGTTCCGGTTCCGGTTCCAACGGTTCCGGTTCCGGTTCCGGTTCACGGTTCTGGAACCTTTTTTTTTTTATCAAAATCCAAATAAAAAAAATAAATTGAAGTAAATTTAAAGAAGATGAAGCAAAATCTTATGTTATTAAACATACAAAATTACAAATAACAAACAACTCAAAAAATTTACATGAAACAATAATTTAATACATTACAAAAATTACAATTTACAATTTACAACTTACAAGTAACATGCTAAATTGCTAATGCTACAAATACAAGTGTACAACTTATAATTACAATTAAAAAAATTACAAATAATGAAAAGAGGATAAAAAAAAAAGGGCGTCGGCATAATTTTAAATTTTAAACTTAGAAAATTCTAAGTTAGAAACTTAAAATTATGTTGCCTACGTATCCGATTAGAATCAAAGTCCACGTAGTTCTCTTACCTTGTTTCTTACCTCAAGACTTAAATCTTAAGAAGATTTAAGCTTCATTTTCGGTTTCGGTTGTGTCGTCGATCACACTATCTTTGCTAGAATCCGCGCTAAGAGCTTCATCTTGTGTTCGATCTTCGGCTTTCACCCAATCATCAAGTAAACATTGGTTTTCCAAGTGCTCAACTGTCAATCTTGAACGCCTTTCATTCAAGATATGTCCACCCAAGCTAAATGCTCGTTCGACGGCTACGGTTGAGACAGGACATGCATATACCTCTTTTGCAATCATACTCAACACCGGATAAGCATCTAATCTCCTCGACCACCACTTTAAAATATCAAAAATTTCTAATTCTCCCGGTTGATACTCAAAATAAGGTGTATTTAGAAAATTTTCAATCTCTAAGAAAACATTTGATTGTGCCGTTGCACGTTGTTGATATCGTTCTTTAGAAAAATTATCTAAACGGGAAAATTTACCATAAAGACCACGACCAAGGGATTGAGTACCACCACGTCCACTAGTAGTACTAGTAGCACCACGAACACTGTAGAATCACCACTAGTAGGACCAAATTGAATTTTATATTCTCTAAAAACATCCATAAGAACTTGTTTAGATTTTTGGACAACCACAATAGGAGAAGGGTGTTATCATCTCAGTAATAGGAAATAAAGCATCATAATATATAGAAATTAATTCTTGCACTCCATCTATTCTTACTCTAGGATCAAGTATTTTAGCAATTATAAACACATCGGGAATATATAAAAAATATTTCATCCATTTGACTTTCATTGAACTAATAGCATTATATAATATTTCATTTGGATCACTACAATCTAGAGTAATTGCAACTCTAACACATTGATCTAAAGCAAGAATAGAAGTAGGATAATACGTACCAGATAATTGTGTAGTAGCTTCATTAAAAACTTGCAACATCTCACATAAAGTAGCACATGAATCCCATTGACTAGGAAATAAAGTAATACCACATTGTTCTTGTGCAAAAAAAATTACATAATGCATTTCTATACTCATAAGATGCACTTAACATTTTATAAGCTGAGTTTCATCTAGTAGCAACATCAAGTGAAAACTTTTTTAGGAGTAAGTTTATTAACTACACAAAAAACTTTTCCATCCTTTTAAAACTTTTTGATGTCTAACCAAATAACCAAGTGCATGTTTAATAGGAGCAACATGCATTTTTAAAGAAGATAAACCATCTTGAACACACAAATTTAAAATATGACAAAAACATCTTACATGAAAAAATCTACCACCAATTGATGGTTGACAAATTGCAATAAGTTCATCTAAACTAGCCATATTAGCACTTGCATTCTCAAATGAAATTGAAAATATTTTTGTAAGAATGTTGTACTCTTGCAAAACCGTCATTTAATTTTTAGAGCAATAATAGCGGCGTATGCTCAAGATCAAACTCTCTATATGCAATTAAACGTTTTTGAATTGTCCACGTTATCATCAATCCAATGACAAGTAATGCCCATATAATTATGCTCTTGAAAATGATCACTCCAAATATCCGAACATATAGAAACTTTTTGAGTTAATCTAGAAAACATGCTAGTCATTTCATCTCTTATTTCTTTTTAGCCATTTTATTAATTTCACGAGTAATAGAAGACCGTGAAATTTTTTTTGGCCAAGGATTATAAGTCGTAGTAACCCATTTTTTTCAAAAACGAAGATCATTTGCAAAACGAAAAGGAAGATGTTTAGAACAAATAAGTTTAGCTAATTCTCTTCTAGCAACCTTAACATTATATCTAAATAAACTAGTAGGATTACTTACTTCACCACCTTCAGAAGACGCCGTGAATCCACGTGAGTTGCGTTTGAGATGTAGTCATTCCCAAGACTTCTTTATGTTTTGCCAACAAGTGTTTTTTAAATGTTCCATATCCACCACCTTTCTCAAAATGATAAACATTAGTGCAATAGTTACAATAAACTTTAAATATATTTACCTTTTTAGGTTGCCACTTTTTTTTTTTGAGTGAATGGTGAATATTTCAATGCAAGAACTCTACATCTTCTTTCTCCTCCTTGAGGTGGAATGGCCTCCTCAACATTTTCTTTCGTTTTTCATGAGGACCATGTCCATGACCATGAGTACTTTCTTGAGTACCACCACGAGGTTGTTGAAATTCTTCATTTGAAAAAGTGGCATCCGTGATAACCCGGGACCAAGACTCGCTTCTATTTCCTCCACACTCCATGGAATATTGAATTGTGCAAAGAGGAGGAGGAGGTGGAGGAAAATCGGAAGTCATCGGACTCTTTTTTTTTCCTCCTCTAGAAGATGATGGTCGAGGTGATCCTCCTCTTTTGACATTTTTTTTTTATGTAATATAAAATATAAAGTAAAGTGTATATAATATAAACTATATACTATAATGTATAAAATATATCAATATAGATAATATATGAAGTATGAACTATGAACTATAATGAAGCTTATAAAGTTAGAACTTAGAACAAGAGAATTAGAGAGATGAAGAAGAATTGATCAATTTGGAACAAGTTGGTGCAAGAAAATGAATACAAATGAGGGGGTATTTAGAGTTTGGGAAAAAAAAAAAACAAAAAAAAAAACGGTAACTTTCATATTGAATCTCGACCATTGGATCAAAAAACGGTAACATTTGACTCAATCTCAACCATTAAATAAAAAAAAATAGACGAGAACCGGCGGTTCACGGTTCGGAACCGCGGAACCGCCGGTTCCAACGGGCAAACCGATTTGCAACAGTCATAAACGGTTTGGAACCGCGGAACCGCCGGTTCGAACCGTGGAACCGGCGGTTCCGAACCAGTTGTTACGGTTTTGTAGCAGTAAGAACCAGAACCGAAATGTGTAATACACGGTTTCGGTTTTGGTTCCGGTTCGTCACGGTTCCGGTTCCGGTTTATCCGGTTCCGATTCAGGTTATAACCGCCGGTTCCGGTTCGGATGGGCAACTCTAGCTTCACATTCACATATATGGATTTAATTACTTAACACATATTTTTTGAGAAGGTCTCCTGATCATGTGCACCATTCAACTCAAGTGTATTATTTTAAATATGCAATTTGTTATATTGAAATATACAATTAATTAATACTAAAACATACAACTTGTGTCAGTAAAATTGCAATAAATAGCATATTTTAGTGAAATAAATTATATATTTAAAAGATATACTTGAAATACACGGTCACTCTAGTGGCGGATCCAGAAATTTATAAGAGGGTGGGCTAGAAAGAAAAAAAATTAGACCAACAACTTTAAACAAAATAAAATATTTTTAATATTTATTGAACTGTACTCGAAGAGACTTCAAAACATAAAATTCATCAACAATTGAGTATACATCTACATTGTATAAGAAAAATTAAAAGAATAAAAAAAATTACTTGACCGGCCTTGAAAATTGAGGATGAGTGTTGAAAAAAAAAATCAATAATAAAGAATCCCAACTTTCCTTAGACTCTAATTCCCTACTCTTGGTGAAAATAATTTTTTTGAAGTAAAAATATTTGATTTTTTTTAGATAAAATAAAAGATTAATTAAAAGTGAGTGGACCTGTAGTTGTTTGCTAAGAATATTGATGAGTTTTAAGTGGGTGTAGTTGTTTGCTAATATTTCTACAGGAATAGAGGAATACTGATGAATTTTAAGTGGGTTTATAATTAGGGTGGGCTGGTATAATTAATTTGGGTGGACTGATGGGCTAATTTTAAATTTTTTACATATAATAATTACAATATATAGTGAGCTAGGGTTGGCTAGATCCGACCCTAGCTCACTAATAGAATCACCCCTGGGTCACTCGTTATATATTTTTTATCTAAACAAAATGTCAATTAATTTTCTTTACATTGCATTTCATCTTCCTTCCCCTATATGTATACTCCTTTGTGATCCTTTCAAAGTTTCAAAGGCCCCTTATAAGACGATCTGCAGATACCGGTAGGCAAGACATTCAAATCGAGGTCTATAATCAAACCATGACGTGTATCAAAACCTATCCCACCAATCATCAATTATTTAAATGTTATGGATTATAAATAAAAACGTCTTCAAAAATATATATGGACGACAACTAAAGCATGTTTGTTTCATTTGTAGAAGCCCAAATGGAACAATATATATGGACGACAACTAAAGCATGTTTTTTTCATTTGTAGCTGCCCAAATGGAACATTTGTTTCATCATCTCGAATCTACTAAAGAAACCTACCGCACAATTATTAAATTATTATAGCTTTTTTTAAAAGAAATATTATTGGATTAATTTTCATGAATAAGATAAAGGAAAAAGTTTTTGTGAACCTGATCTTGATAGCCAAATTTACGAGGTGGATTTGATTAGTGTGACTTGAATATTTGATTAACAAATAAGTAATTAATGAGATTAACATTAAGCTCTTATTTTTCTTTCAAAGACTTCAATTTCCCTACATGCAATTAATAAAACACAAGCCTTTTTCAAGTGCAATTAGTCAATTTTCTTGTATAATATGTATAAACTCCTATCAAATCAATCATCGTCATTATTATTATTATTATGTAAACAGCGGGGGACAACAGAATCAATTGAGATCTGTAATCAAACAGCTACCCATGACCTGTATCAACCCTCACAATTCATTATTGTTCAATTATTGAAATGATATGAAAATAAAAATATTAACGTCTTAAAAAAATATACATGGAATAGAATTAAAGAATTAAAGTGTTTCTCATTTGTGGCTTCACATTCACATATATGGATTTAATTACTTAACATATATTTTTTGAGAAGGTCTCCTGATCATGTGCACCGTTCAACTCAAGTGTATTATTTTAAATATGCAATTTGTTATATTGAAATATACAATTAATTTATACTAAAACATACAACTTGTGTCAGTAAAATTGCAATAAATAGCATATTTTAGTGAAATAAATTATATATTTAAAAGATATACTTGAAATACACGGTCACTCTAGTGGCGGATCCAGAAATTTATAAGAGGGTGGGCTAGAAAGAAAAAAAATTAGACCAATAACTTTAAACAAAATAAAATATTTTTAATATTTATTGAACTGTACTCGAAGAGACTTCAAAGCATAAAATTCATCAACAATTGAGTATACATCCACATTGTATAAGAAAAATTAAAAGAATAAAAAAAATTACTTGACCGGCCTTGAAAATTGAGGATGAGTGTTGAAAAAAAAAAATCAATAATAAAGAATCCCAACTTTCCTTAGACTCTAATTCCCTACTCTTGGTGAAAATAAATTTTTTAAAGTAAAAATATTTGATTTTATTTAGATAAAATAAAAGATTAATTAAAAGTGAGTGGACCTGTAGTTGTTTGCAAAGAATATTGATGAGTTTTAAGTGGGTGTAGTTGTTTGCTAATATTTCTACAGGAATAGAGGAATACTGATGAATTTTAAGTGGGTTTATAATTAGGGTGGGCTGGTATAATTAATTTGGGTGGATTGATGGGCTAATTTTAAAATTTTTACATATAATAATTACAATATATAGTGAGCTAGGGTTGGCTAGAGCCGACCCTAGCTCACTAATAGAATCACCCCTGGGTCACTCGTTATATATTTTTTATCTAAACAAAATGTCAATTAATTTTCTTTACATTGCATTTCATCTTCCTTCCCCTATATGTATACTCCTTTGTGATCCTTTCAAAGTTTCAAAGGCACCTTATAAGACGATCTGCAGATACCGGTAGGCAAGACATTCAAATCGAGGTCTATAATCAAACCATGACGTGTATCAAAACCTATCCCACCAATCATCAATTATTTAAATGTTATGGATTATAAATAAAAACGTCTTCAAAAATATATATGGACGACAACTAAAGCATGTTTGTTTCATTTGTAGCAGCCCAAATGGAACAATATATATGGACGACAACTAAAGCATGTTTTTTTCATTTGTAGCTGCCCAAATGGAACATTTGTTTCATCATCTCGAATCTACTAAAGAAACCTACCGCACAATTATTAAATTATTATAGCCTTTTTAAAAGAAATATTATTGGATTAATTTTCATGAATAAGATAAGGGAAAAAGTTTTTGTGAACCTGATCTTGATAGCCAAATTTACGAGGTGGATTTGATTAGTGTGACTTGAATATTTGATTAACAAATAAGTAATTAATGAGATTAACATTAAGCTCTTATTTTTCTTTCAAAGACTTCAATTTCCCTACATGCAATTAATAAAACACAAGCCTTTTTCAAGTGCAATTAGTCAATTTTCTTGTATAATATGTATAAACTCCTATCAAATCAATCATCGTCATTATTATTATTATGTAAACAGCGGTGGGCAACAGAATCAATTGAGATCTGTAATCAAACAGCTACCCATGACCTGTATCAACCCTCACAATTCATTATTGTTCAATTATTGAAATGATATGAAAATAAAAATATTACCGTCTTAAAAAAATATACATGGAATAGAATTAAAGAATTAACGTGTTTCTCATTTGTGGCTTCACATTCACATATATGGATTTAATTACTTAACATATATTTTTTGAGAAGGTCTCCTGATCACGTGCACCGTTCAACTCAAGTGTATTATTTTAAATATGCAATTTGTTATATTGAAATATACAATTAATTTATACTAAAATATACAACTTGTGTCAGTAAAATTGCAATAAATAGCATATTTTAGTGAAATAAATTATATATTTAAAAGATATACTTGAAATACACGGTCACTCTAGTGGCGGATCCAGAAATTTATAAGAGGGTGGGCTAGAAAGAAAAAAAATTAGACCAATAACTTTAAACAAAATAAAATATTTTTAATATTTATTGAACTGTACTCGAAGAGACTTCAAACCATAAAATTCATCAACAATTGAATATATATCTACATTGTATAAGAAAAATTAAAAGAATAAAAAAATTACTTGACCGGCCTTGAAAATTTAGGATGAATGTTGAAAAAATAAAATCAATAATAAAGAATCCCAACTTTCCTTAGACTCTAATTCCCTACTCTTGGTGAAAATAAATTTTTTGAAGTAAAAATATTGGATTTTTTTTAGATAAAATAAAAGATTAATTAAAAGTGAGTGGACCTGTAGTTGTTTGCTAAGAATATTGATGAGTTTTAAGTGGGTGTAGTTGTTTGCTAATATTTCTACAGGAATAGAGGAATACTGATGAATTTTAAGTGGGTTTATAATTAGAGTGGGCTGGTATAATTAATTTGGGTGGCTGATGGACTAATTTTAAATTTTTTACATATAATAATTACAATATATAGTGAGCTAGGGTTGGCTAGAGCCGACCCTAGCTCACTAATAGAATCGCCCCTGGGTCACTCGTTATATATTTTTTATCTAAACAAAATGTCAATTAATTTTCTTTACATTGCATTTCATCTTCCTTCCCCTATATGTATACTCCTTTGTGATCCTTTCAAAGTTTCAAAGGCCCCTTATAAGACGATCTGCAAATACCGGTAGGCAAGACATTCAAATCGAGGTCTATAATCAAACCATGACGTGTATCAAAACCTTTCCCACCAATCATCAATTATTTAAATGTTATGGATTATAAATAAAAACGTCTTCAAATATATATATGGACGATAACTAAAGCATGTTTTTTTCATTTGTAGCAGCCCAAATGGAACAATATATATGGACGACAACTAAAGCATGTTTTTTTCATTTGTAGCTGCCCAAATGGAACATTTGTTTCATCATCTCGAATCTACTAAAGAAACCTACCGCACAATTATTAAATTATTATAGCTTTTTTTAAAAGAATTATTATTGGATTAGTTTTCATGAATAAGATAAAGGAAAAAGTTTTCGTGAACCTGATCTTGATAGCCAAATTTACGAGGTGGATTTGATTAGTGTGACTTGAATATTTGATTAACAAATAAGTAATTAATGAGATTAATACAAAGCAATAAATGTTCTTCAATAATACTTCAAGAATGAATTTAAGAGAGTAAAGGTTAAGAATTTTTGGGTTCTTTATTATAGCTGAAAAGTCTTTATTTATAATACAATTTGGAGAGTGTATCTCACTCTCTGGCTAACCTTAAATCTTGCATTAAATGCACAATACAACACATTAAATGTCTTTGATACCCGACACCTGGATGCCTCGAGGATTCTCGCCTGCCACATTTGATCTTTACCTTAAATAGCTGCATGGCTGTCATATCGTCGTTTGACGGGATATCTTCCCTTTTGAGGAAGATTTTCGGCCCATGTTACCATTATACACACATTTTCGTATCAGGTCTTTATCATCGAGCTCACCATCCTTTTTCTCTTCGATTTGTCTTCAAGGTGAAGCGATCATTATTGGACCAGCTCACTAACATTTGGTCGAACATCGAGCTCGTGAATTGATCGCCGGATCAAGCTCGATGTTTGTGATGTGCAGGTCATCTCTTACATAAAAAGTTGTCATCAGATTTGACCTCGCACAACACCTGAGTAATGGTGCACTCTACTTTTTGTTTTCTCAGAAAAAGACAATACTTTCTCCGTCCCGAAATCAATTGAATATTTACCATTTACACGAATTTAATGTGAAAGTTATTTATTAATGTAAGATTTTTTTTTCTTGAAAAATATCAACATACAACACTTTTGGTGTTCTATTTTGTATTTTAAAATTTAGATGTATGGCACGTGCGTGGATACATCTTAATGATCCATAAAGTATGGTTTTAGTTTATTGCACTGTATTTGTAAGGTTTATTTTTTAGTGTTCAACTAATTAAGACAGTTAGTGTGACTAATCTCTTGATGTGTGAGGGCCTATGGACCACACAACAAATAGTCTTTGTTTACAAATTAAAATAGATTATATTAGATATTAATGAAAAAAAATATTATATACATCATTTCACCATATACTATTAGTATATATTATTTGTAAGTGTAAGCAAATTAAATTTGCACCCAATTAAAAGACGACACGTGAAAATTACGCTTTGATTAAATTTATTATTAGAAATGTAAATAAAGTAAATTCCTAAAATTAATTAATTAATGGAGTCATCGACCCGTTAAATTAATTAGGACCGGTTCAAGTATACGGCCTATTAAATTATATTAGGCCTCTAAAGTCCAATAAATTGAATTGGATCTCTAAAGTCCAATAAATTGAATTGGACCTCTAAAGTCCAATAAATCGAATTGGGTCCCTAAAGTCCAATTAATTAAATTGGACCTCAAAAGTTCAATAAATTAAAATTGGGTTTCTAAAAGTCCAATAAATAAAGTTGGGCTTTTTTAAAGTCCAATAAGATAAATCGTGTCCAGCCCAGATTCTAATAACCCATCAGATATTTCTAGAATATTCTAGAATATTCTGGCCCGCCAGACAAAGCCTATTAAACCAAGACCTAAAACCCTATTCTACACCTATAAATAGGGGTCTTCCTCATTCACTTTTACACAACACACACAACAGACACAGAGACATCAAAACAACAAGAGCAACAGAAGATTCAAGACTTCAGAATTCTCTACGAAGATTTGAAGACGTTCTTCATCGGCTTCAAGCGTTCTTCGTGCAAGTCCTCCAGAAACGGCATCCGATCAGAGATCAAGCTGCTAAGCCCCCGATCAGACGTTTCTTCTTAAAGTTTCTTGAAGATTCACAAGCGTTCTTCGTGCAAGTAATCCGGAAATGACATCCGATCAGAGATCAAGCTGCTAAGCTCTCCGATCAGATGTTTCTTCTTAAAACTTCATGAAGATTCACAAGCGTTCTTCGTGCAAGTAATCCGGAAATGGCATTCGATCAGAGATCAAGCTGCTAAGCCCTCCGATCAGACGTTTCTTTTCAAAGCTTCTTGAAGATTCACAAGCGTTCTTCGTGCAAGTCATCCGAAAACGACATCCGATCAGAGATCAAGCTGCTAAGCCCTCCGATCAGACGTTTCTCTTCTCGAAGATTCGAAGATCTTCCTCCCAAACTCTCGAAGATTCAAAGACGTTCATCATCAAGTTCAAAGACATTCGTCCAGAAAATCTTCCAAGGCCACGTTCGAATCAAAACAAGACATCCAGTCCTTGAATCGACGTTCAAATCCACAAATTCAACCTCAGACAAGATCGAGGCGAGGATTTCTCCAAGAGTCATCCGAGTCAAAGCCAACGTTCGAAGGGAAGAATCAGAGGAATTAAGTTAGAGATCGCAACCCGCAATATTCCAGATTCAAATTCAAAGAAATTCAATTTGTAATTTCATTTCCGTGTTTTATATTTTAAATTCACGAAATTTGTGTTTACAGTAAGTATCAACACTTTTGTAAATAAAACGTTAATCCTTACAAATAATAGTAATAATGGTGTACGGTGAACATGATGCACATAATATCGTCTCAATATTAATTTGAATATTCAATCTGTAAATATATATAATTATTTTATTAAATAAAATTATGATTATTTAATTAAATTTAATAAAAATAGTTATTAGATATTGGACTTTTGAATAAGTCAATAAAATAGATGAACTTAAAGACCTATAGGGCTTAGAGGTGTAGAGTAATACGCTCAATATATTTCTCTAATTCCCTCTATAGAGTTCTTATAGCGAATTATTTTAGGGAATCCAAACTGAATCACAAGTTCAACGAATTATTTTTTGGAATCCAAACTGGATCACAAGTTCAACGAATTATTTTTTGGAATCCAAACTGGATCACAAGTTCGTAGAGGAGACTACATGGACATCATAGTTGGGAATTCTACTTACAAAGTATTGAAAGAATTATTTATTATTTTATTTAATCCTTATATTTATGTTATACAACTAAACTAGATTCGTCGTTCGTGAAAATTTGACTTCCACTGCTACGAGCTTGGTGTTCTTATTTTGTAAAGCCCAACAGCATTTAATGATCCAAAAAATAAAATATATATATGAAATACAAAAAGTAGCATATATATATATAGAGGAATCAAACTATATTTTTAGAGTGAAAACCCCGCGAACATTACAACATAAAAAAAGGCACCCAACTATTAGGGTTATAATTGCTTCGATATCATGATCTTATTGCCTGTAAATCTTAAATTTTGATGTGATTTTGATATCTTTTGCAATTAAAATGACTATTACTATTGTATATTAGAGAATGTAAGAAGTGTGTAGATGGAACCAGTGAAAACGAGTAAGAATAAATGCAAAATTGATCTGATCTACAAGGATATTGAAGAAGAAGATTGAACCATGTTAACCATGTTAATCATGTTAAAAAGAGAACTGCAATAAAAAAATAATCGAGTCAATCGGAGTTCGAAAGCTTAAATAAAATTAATGCGCTAGCTACCAAAAAGTGATTTTGCCCAGTTCACAAACAATGAGGAAGGTCGAAATATAAAACCCAACATGAAATTAACTGCAGCTAAATTTACAACCCATATTCAGATTCATGACCAAATTTCAGCCATTTAGGCCCAGACGATGAAAAGTATGTGTCCGTTGCCCATTTAATTGAAGCTTAACAGCCCATCTAATTTCTATCGTTCCTGTTTTTTTAATATTTTAAATTGAATTGTGTAGTGTTGTACATGATTCTATTGTGTTTATAATCTTATAATTATAATTTTAAATTTTTATAAATGCAAATCTATTTAATTTTTTAGAGAAAATCCTCAATTTTAACGTCTTTTCATTTTAAAAGTGTTTTTTTTATAAGATTCTTAATTTTTTTAGCCAACTATGCTAGAACATGTTATGTTACAAAATTGAGATTTTTTATGTATAATAAATCGCTTTTACCATTAATCATTTTAGCTAGGTATGTTTTACTTTAATTATTTATAAATTACATTTACAATTGATTGATGAATGAAAAATATAGTTAACTCTAATTATATATCTAATTGATTCAAATATATAAAATAATATTTTTATTAATATTTTTTATTTACAAATTATACGTATAATACATTCAAATAGTATTTTTTATGCACAATCGGTTGATGAATAAAAAAGAGAGATAAAAATATATAAAAAATTATTTTTTTATTAATAATTTTATTTACAAATTGTACATAAGAGAGATTGTCTTAAACGGTAGGTTTTGGAGTAATTCCAATGTAGTTGTGATGATCTTTGAACCTCTTATGCGGCTTCTACTCATTTGTGACACGGATGAGAAGCCTTCTTTGGGCTATGTTTATGAGGGGTTGGAGAGGGCAATTAGAGCAACAAAAGAACTGTTCAAAGGATATGAAGTTAAGTATAAGCCATTTGTGGATAAAATTCAGGAGAGGTTTGACAATATGTTGAAGTTGAATCTTCATGGAACTGCTTATTGGTTGAATCCTAGATTTCAGTATGACCCTGATCATCAAATACCTAGTCATGCTTTCACGGGTTTGCTTCAGACAATTCAAGATTATTATAAAGATGTGCCGAATGTGATTGATGAGATTACAATATTTCGTGAGGGTATGGGTTCATTTGCAAATTCATTAGCTAGACCATCATAAAAAACTACTGCTCCGGGTATGTTTTTTTTCCTTTTCCTTTTTTGTTATTTCATTTCTTTTTTATGCTGTTTTTCGGTACGTATATAATATATATGTTAGTGAATTTATTTTAGATGAATGGTGGAGGATATTTGGCTCGTCTACACCAAAGTTACGTGATCTTGCTGTGAGAATCTTGAGTCAAACATCTTCTTCTTCTGGTTGTGAGCGTAATTGGAGTGTATTTGAGCGCATTCATACTAAGAAGAGGAACAAATTGGAGCATGAAAGGTTGAATGATCTTGTATATGTTCATTACAATTTGTGCTTGCAAGATCGGTAAGTCTATATACTTTGTGATTTTGTGTTTGTGGAATGATCTTGTATATGTTCATTACAATTTGTGATTTCCATTGTAGTGGTAAAGATAAGATGGACATGTTTGATCCCCTTGATTACAAATGCATCGATAAGGTGGATTCTTGGATTGTTGACGATGACATAGAAGGTGAAGAAGGTGAACTTGTGGTAACACCTATTATGCAAGAGAATAATGATGTTGGTACTTCACAAAACACAAATATTGGAGGTACTAGTTGATTTTTATTTCACTTTTCGTTTCTTGAATTTATAATGCAAATCATATAAAATTTTAAATCTTATTCTCTTTATTTATAGTCTTCATTTTCTTTATTGGTGTATATGTTTTATATCTAGGTGATGTTAACTTGAATGATGCACCCATTGATAATGATGATGTTGATTTGGACAACTTTGAAAACTTAGGCTTGGATGGCTTGAGCAACTTGGACTTGTTGGATGAGGAACTTGGAAGACAATTTACGGCATAAAATTTGGACTTGTTGTTCACTTTTATTTATTTTGCAATCATAAGACATTTGTGATGATGATTTGAATTTCAAACTCTTGTATTGTATTTGACATCTACTATGTTTGCTTTATGTTATGACTTGTGACTTTTGTATTGTTGATGATATTTCTATTATGTTTGGAAGTCGAAACTTGAAAGTTGGAACTATTTATGTTAATGGGCATTTCTATTATGTTTAGAAATTTAAGTTTGAACTTTGAAGTGACTTTAGATACTTTATATTCACTTATCATACTCTATATTTTGATTTTTTTTAAAAAAATTATGCATACTATATATATATAATTGTTGTACCCGGTTTGATTACCGGTGAACAAACAAAGTATTTGATAATGCTCTGATCAATATAACAGTGAAAGCGATAAGTAACACACGATATGATTACCCAGTTCGTCTGTGGAATAGACTACGTCTGGGGGCACCAAGCCAGGATATTTACTGTATTATTTATGCCTAGGATTTTAAGAGTTCGATCCTTCACAATACATTACAAGTAATATTTATAGACACAGAACTAGGGTTACAGTCTTAATGGGCTTCTTCTCGTGGACCAACTGGGGTTTCCTTTCTTGTCCCGCAAGTCGCGCTTACAAATACATATTCCCCGGTTATATCCCGAGAAATCCGCCTCACTAACTACCCGAATCTTTTCCATGTTTATCTTCAACTGAGCTCGGGACTCAGTCGGTCCCAACTTCCGGGTTCTATCAAGTCGCCCCTCGACCTCCTTGCTGCACCAAGCCGCCCTGTGTTGCTTCACAAACTTTCAGCGACTTACCGACCTCCCAAAATCGCCTCAAATCTTGCTCCAGCTGGATAGAGTCGGATAATGTGTTAACTACCCGGTATGTCGATTCGGCTTCCACCAAGTCGGGTTATTTTCTCCACTACAACAATTGCCCCTCAAGATGAGGTCCTCTTGGTCGCAAGCTTGCTCTGGGATCTTGTCTTGAGCAGATTAACCGTTCTGAGCCTATGGAAAGTCGATCTCGGGACACTATCACAGTCAAACCCTCAAAATCCTTCGGGGAGTCATGATCCGGTTCGTCACAATCCTCGGTTTCTGAATCTGTGTTGGGAATTTTTGACAAGTTTAAATATCATTTAATTCTAACAATTATTACTAGCGATGGTATGGCAACAAATCAAAGTTCGTTTCAAATTCTAAATGAGTCCGTAACCAATGGTCTCGATCACACGTTTCTTCCTCGACAATTTGCCCATGTTGCCTTAATTTTTTTTTTACCGGGGGACCATCCGAAAGTTTGAATTTACACTTTTTTCGTGCCTTGCTCTCTCTATAAATAGGCCTAGGGTTCCAACCTTTAAGCCCTTCCTCTTTTCTTGCTTCGAAACACTTTAACAGAAAATTTAGAAAATATCTTTGCATCCGCTTTCTCCCTTGTATTCCAAAGCATATCTAGAAAATTCAAAGAGATCCGTTTCTTTTTTTATTTTTAAACACCTTTTTAGTTATTGTGTCGCTCTTTCTACTTTGCATCAATGGCATCCGGTTCTAAATCCACTACATAATTAATATTGCACTCCTCCTCCGCTCTCGTTCATGATTTCAACGTCATCCGATGATGACCAAACGACGACATCGAGTTATTATCCATCGTTCGACCAAACGGTATGAGACCTCCACCCCCCCGCCGCCTCCAACACCCGATTTATCGGCGCATCGGTTGGGACGATGATGGGGATGATAACCAATGGAGTTAGATGAAATCATACACATTCCAAATTTCGAACCGAAGTTCCTTCAGATGGGGTGTTCACCGCACCGGTGAGAGGGGGGGTCTTCTAACCAGGCAAAAATATGGGGCCTACGAACGATGATATTTGACTATCACTCATACGCGGCCCAGGCCCCATACAAGAGACCGACCCGCTACTTACGGAAGTCGGTCAAGTCGGACTTCGTGGCATCACATGACAAGAACAGGTCGGTTCTCACCGACGGTTACGCGCAATCCCTCCGACGCCTTTACAAAGTCCCCCGGGATGTGTGTTGGGGAATTATTTTCCCGGATCTATTCGGGATGAATATTTAAATACAAATTTAATTCTAACAATTATTACTAGCATGAATTAATCCTATATTAATTCAAATAATAATTCAACAACAAATCATGCATATAAACAGTTCACGTAAATCCTACGCATGCGGAATTACTACGAGTTTACGTGAACTTACCTCTTGGAATGACAATGGTCTCGTCAATGAAAACACACCAAAAGACCTTGCTCGACAATCCGGTGGAAGGAAGCTCGCGAACAATTAACAAAAGGGAAAACAAAATTTGTTGCACCACCTTTGTGGATTTACTAATTTTTCCAGCACATGGAATTGTACTTGAGAATGAAAGAATCATCCCCTATTTATAGATGGGGTGGTGGTCGAAAATTTGGGGAAAAAATAATGTGGGAAAATCTTTTCTTGATCTCCAAGAAATCTTGAATATATCTCATATATTCTTTTCTCCATAATTAAAATATTCCACAAAAAATCCCACCTCATCTTGTTATGGAATTTTCGAAAAAGTTAAGGATCAAGATTCCAAGATTTGGATCTTCTTGAATTTATGAGATATACCTGTATTACAAGAATACATATATTCCATAATATCTTTTCAAGAAAATCAAGAAAATCTTTCTTTCCCTTAATTATTCAAAAATTTAGAAAATATCTATATGAATAACCAAGTGGGAGATTTCTTGAATTTAATGAGATAATCTTGTATTCCAAGAATACATATCTTCATTCCATAACAAAATTCAAAGAAAATCTTTCTCCCCTTTTATTCATAATTTTTGAAAAAAATGAGGAAAAATAAGCAACAAATTTATTTTATTTTTAAACACCTTTTTCAGTTATTGGACTTTATGTTGGGCTACTTGGGGAGCCTTTAGGAGAATTAAGATTGGACCTTCCAATGGACCTTGAATTATCAATATTGAGCCACAATATTATTCAAGCCCATAAATATTCATTAATCCCACTACATAATTAATATTGCACTATCCATCTTAACCCATATTACAGTTAATATGGCTCCCGGTTTTATTTCCCGTGTTTAAGATTATCTAGCCCATTAGTTAATTCAAGCCACTGAAATAGCTTTCCATTAATTAATATCTTTTATCCTTGGTAAAGGAACGATTCAATATTATTATCCATACCGAAAACTAGTTCCACTTGCAAGATTTGGTATGATAAAACTTATGAACCTCCCAAGGGGGCAAATCGAACAAAGCGTGCTTGCACACGATTCTCCGTATTAAATCTTAGCAATCGACGCCTGTGACCAATAATATTGCCCAAGATATAAAGTATTGAATCTCCTTGATTCTCTACCCGTAATAAGTCAAAGCAATAGTTACTAACCACACGCAATCCTATTTAAGGGGCGAAGATTAAGAAATAACGAACCACCGAGGTCTAATTCTTCCTAGTTCGATCTGAAGAATTTATCCCATTAGAGGGTCCTCTTGATTATCATCGGTCATGCACTAGTGTATTCTCTTGGTCAAGACAAACCAATCCTTTGTGCGAGCCTTACACTTCAACCTTTCACTATGGGTTGTTCATTTCCATCTAGGTCGTGAATGGTGTACTTTTAGTTACAAGGAATCGTTAATTTAATATTCTCGTGATCCGGTATCACTAAATTAACTACAATGTAACACGATCTTATTTATTGATTAATATCAATTTATGCAATTAAAATATATGTAAGCATTCGATGATATTTAAAACATCGATGATAAACAATTTATTTCAAAACAACAAATTAAAATTCATCATTTAAACGATTATACAAAGTAAAAGCATACTTTCGGTTTTAATCCCAACAATGTGCACTTTTACGGGTGACCTCCCCGCGTGAGTGCCGAATGCCAATCGCCGCCCGAGATGATCGCGGTCAACAAACGACAATGGAGGTCGGGATCCTGGGATCCGCTTCACCTCGCACAGGTGATCTCCCACCCTCCTCCTGGCGGCTTGGAATCGTAGTTTCGACCCTCCGATCACTCCTAATGGATGGAGTTACATACTTTCTACAATGACCTGCGTTTTTCTCGGCAAAAACGAATCAAGGTCATAAAAAAGACTTCCAACCCCCGAACACAAGAGACACACAAAAAGATCTAGCTATCGATTTATCGATACTCCATGATGGGTGTCATCCCCGGATCTATTCGGGATGAATATTTAAATACTAATTCTAACAATTATTACTAAAGCATTTAATATATTAATGTTATCCAACAAATCATGCATATAAGCAGTTCACATAAATCCTAATGGATGGGAACTTACCTCTTGGGGATGGTCTCGTTATGGTGACATCTTTCCAAGTATTCCAATAGTCCTTGCTCGACAATCCGGTGATCGCCAAAAGGAAAACAAAATTTGTTGCACCACCTTTGCTAATTTTTCGGCCGAAATTGTGCCCGAATGAAAGAATCATCGATGGGGTGGTAATTAGAAAATTTGGAAAAAAATAATGTAGGAAAATCTTTTCTTGATCTCCAGAAATCTTGAATATATCTCTATTATTTTCTCCATAATTAAAATATTCACAAAAATCCCCTCATCTTGTTATGGATTTTGAAAAATTAAGGATCGAATTCGAAGATTTTGATCTTCTTGAATTTATGAGATATACTTATTCAAGAATACAATTTCCATAATATCTTTTCAAGATCAAGAAAATCTTTCCATCCTTGAATTTAATGAGTCCTTGTATTCCAAGAATACTTCATTCCATAACAAAATTCAAAGAAAATCTTTCTCCCATTTTATTCAAATTTTTAGAAAAAAATGAGGAAAAATAAACAACAAATTTATTTTATTTTTAAACACCTTTTTCAGGGACTTTATGTTGGTATGGACCTTTAGGAGAAATAAGATTGGATCTCTTGAATTATCGCCCACGTGGCGATTTAATTAATCCATTTATAAACGTGATCCATAAATATGGCTCCTGCCGTATTATTCGGCCTCATTATTCGTTGCGGGAAAATCAAAGGTGATGGCATTCCACTTGAATGAGATCCCCTCCCAAGGGAACAGACTCATTAAGACTAGGCGGCCAATCCCCAAGATATAAAGTATTTAAATTGTGATTCTCTACCGGTCAAAGCCACCCATCTATTTAACAAGCTCCCACGGCAATTCTTCCTAGAATTCTCTCTCGCCTCTTCGGAAGGGAATGTAAGTTCCACTAAGAAATCGGCGAGCACGGGCCTTAACTGAATGTGTCGTGGAGCATAAGTCACACCATATTGCCCTAACTCAATGGCCCATTTGAGATATCGGCCGAAGTTAATCCGTCGGTGGAGCATGCTTTCGGTATAATCCCATGGCAGGGAAGTGAGAACCTCGACTCGGTGATCGAAAAAAGTAAGGCCTCGGTTCCTCACACTCCCGCCTCTTCATGACTAATCGATCGCTCCTAATAGATGGATTTTTTCCAAATGATGGGTAGCGTTCCAACCCGGTAGGTGGCTCGCTCAAAGTCTGGCTGACAAAGTAAATGGGCAGGTGGATCTGGCCCTCAGCTCGGACTAATACTGCGCTCAAGGCGATCTCTGAAGCCGGTGAGATACATGAACAACTTTTCTCCCGGGATAGGTTTGGATAGTATGCTCACATCCGCCAGGTACGCTTTGATTTTTTCGAAGTCATCCTGGCTTTCGGGTGTCCATTCGAACTTTTCTTTCTTACGGATCGTGTTGAACATTGGCTTGCATTTGTCCCCCATTCGGGAGATGAACCTGCTTAGTGCGGCCAGGCATCCCGTGAGTCTCAGAACTTCTTTCACATTGCGGGGTGCCCCTTATCCAATACGGCCTTGACCTTCCATGGATTTGCCTTGATCCCCCGCTTACTGACTAGATGTTCCAAGAACTTCCCTGACTCCACTCCAAATTTACACTTCTTGGGGTTGAGTCTCATATTGAACTTCCTGAGGATATCGAAGGTCTGTGCGAGGTGAAATAGGTGGTCCTCCCTTTTCAAGCTCTTGACGACAATATCATCGACATACACTTCTACCGACTTTCCAATCTGATCGGCAAACATATGATTGATAAGTCTTTGGTAGGTTGCCCAGGCGTTCTTCAGGCCGAACGACATTCTCTTCCAGCAATATAAGTTTTTCTCGGTCAGAAAAGAGGTGTGTTGTCGATCCGATTAGTGTGCATGGATATTTGGTGGTAACTCCGCGCATCCATGAGCGACATCATCTCATGCCCTTTGTGTTATCTTATCGTCGTGCTCGATGTGCGACATGGGAAAGAAATCTTTTATTTTTTTTATGATTGCCTCATTGAGGCTCGGTAAAAGTCGATGCAAATGAAGGTTGCCGGGTTCCGTTGGACTTTTTCACCAAAATATTTGCATTGGCCCATCGCGGGTGGTCGTCGGCTGCATGATCAGGTCGTTATCCAGCAGCTTCTTTACCTCTTCGTCTAAAGCGGCATATTTCTCGGGGCCAAATTTTTGCCTTTTCCCGGGCACCGCCCAGAGATGGTCAATGTGAAGTCGGTGACACGCGACTTCTCGATCTATTCCCATCATGTCCTTTTGCGCGACCAGGCAAAGACATCCAAGTTCTTTTTTGAGAAAGTCGATCACTTCCCCTTCAGTCGCTCGATCTTGGAGCCAATAATGACTTCTAGATCCCAATTTTTTTGGGCGATTTGGATCTATCTTGACTTTCTCGAGTTCTTTCCCCGGGATGGCCCTTGGACCCCCTTGTCGGGGGTCATTGATCTCGGCCTCGATTAGGAATTCATCGGGCTCGTTCCCTATTCTTGGGTCGAGGTCGCCATTGAGTTCTTTTTTTTTTTTGGCTCTTTCCTTTATTTAATTCCTCATCTTGTTCATTGCTATCTATTACAAGTGTTTGTTGGATAGGTATTGGTGCGAATTGAAAAGAGACAACGAGTAAATCAAACAACCTCTTGATCAACTTGGTCGCCTCTTAATCAGACCGACCAACCCACTCTTGGTGGGGAATTTTACACAAAAGTAAAAAGTTGAGGACCCGTCAGCCACAAATTCATGTCAGGAATAAGCCTAACTCAAAAGGCCTTCCCTAGAAACCATTACAGAGAGCTAGGAAGGTCGACTACCGAAAAGTCTAAAAGCCTAGCCCTTTCCCCATGTTCAGCCTTAGAAACTAGGGGAGAGAGGTGTATGGGGGTCGAATCATCCCGTGGTCTTCCCTCATTTTATCTACCGTCGAACTACTTTCCAAACCCCTTTTCATAGGTCGTTTTACCCCGATATAGGCATCCCTCGAGTCCCCTATCCCCACTGGGCCAAGGATCGAGGATGATCTCTCAAAGGTTTTTGGCATTTCGAAGGATGTTCTAAGCCCTTAAGGGGCACCCCTCCCCGACTTTCCGCATGCCCCCCGTGTATTTCTCGAAGAATGGTTTGACCTTGTTCGCTTTCGTAGTCCCCTGATGATCGTCAACTAATGGGGCACGGGCGATCGAATTGGCGGGGCCCATGATGGGTGTCATCGATTTCCTAATATCCACCTCGAGGATGGGTGGGGAAATGTCGTTATGGTGACATCTCGGGCCTTGTCTCCACTCCAACTTCAGTATAGTGGATTGATTCAGGTCTTTCGATAGGCAACACTACTTTTGATCTTATATGGTTATGTTTGCCATTACTCTTTCTTTGGATTATTTTCAAAAATCCGGTTCCCATTCCGGATCGGGGGTGAAAATGTGCCCGGTCATGTTCCACTAAGGCGTCCATCGGTCTTCTATAGGAATGCTTTCTTCAAAAGGTTTGAAACTCCCGGTGGCTTGTTTCAAGTGATGGCGAAGTTCGACTTGGTGGCGACCCTCACACTTTAATCGTCATGCTTTTCTTGGGCTCCTCGTTCAAAGTCCGGTGACAAAAAACGATCGAATTTCATATCTGCGCCAAGGCGATCTCGAAGCTCGGTAGATACATGAACCTCGGAGGGGATAGTATGCTCCGTCCGCCCGAGCGATTTTTCCGCTCACCGTTCGATTTTCTTTTTTCACGGATCCGTTTGTCCCCATTGGGATGTATCGGCCAGGCATCCCGACAACCTCTTTTCTTGCCCCTTCCAATCTGGGAGCTTCCATGGATTTGCCTCGATCCACCTTGTTAGATGTTCCAAGAACTCGACTCCTCCAAATTTACACTTCTTGGGGTAGAGAATATTGAACTTCGAAGATGATAGGGCCGTCATCTTGGCGCCAATATCGCCGGGTCTTGCCTATAAAGTTTTGGTAGTCCTTTTTCGGTAGGAAGGACCCCCAAATAAGTTTTTACCTTTTGCTTTGCATTTAGTGAACGCCATTTTGGTGGTAACCGTCCGGGCGGGATCTCCTTCGTTTTTCCCGATCATGTTATCAATCAACGCTTTCGACCTAGGACCAATCTTTTCTATCGGACTTTTTACTGTGTCCCTGAAGCGCGAATTCGGTGGACTTTTCACCGGTTGCATTGGCCACCCACTTTGCTCGTCGTCAGGTCGTTATCGTGAAGATCTTTACCTCTTATCTAATTTCCTGGGGCCAAATTTTTTTGCCTTTTAGAAGTGGTCGAAACGGTGACCGCGACTTACGGATCTATTCCTGCCATGTCCTTGTGCGAGTGTTCTTTTGAGAAAGTCGATCAACTTGGTTGGCAGCGATAGAGGTGAACTATTGGTGAGTTCTTTCCCCGGGATGGCCCTTGGACCCCGCAGCCGGGGTCGACCTCGATTAGGTTAAAGAGTTCCTAAATTTGTAGGATTCTTTTTTCTTGGCTCTTTCATATTTAATTCTAAATCTTGTTTTCTTTATCTATTCAGAGTGTTTGTTGGATAGGTATTGGTGCGGAATTGAAAAGAGATTTCAGTGAAACAACCTCTTGCATCAGATTAGAGGCCGTGTGGGGAATTTTACACAAAAGTAAAAAGTTGAGTTCATGCTCATGCCGGCTACATTGACCAGGGTCCACAAATGTTCCCCAGAAACTCTAAAAAGCGATCCATGTTAATAAAAGCCAGCCGGGGGTGAATCATCCGACATTAATCATGCGGGGATATTCTTGTTCGGGCACCCCCATTGAAAGTCGACCCAATGTTGGCGGATCACGAGTGACGAGGGGTAAAGGGAGTCCGACTCTTCCCCCACCGGGCGGGCGCAAATCTTCTGGAATCTCTCTTATTTTCGGGTCTTTACCCGCTGGCACTGTCGCCCGATATTTTTGAGGCATAGATTTCCCCATGAACTCCATCGTTCTGTTGCTTGACCGTTGATGAATTTGTCAAATGGTTATAACCTCGGTATCCTTTGCTCCTTTGGTATAGTGTCGAGCATCGCAATACTTGTTGGGGTTATGTTTGCCATTACTCTTTATTGTCTTCAGGCATTCGGGGGTCATGCCCGGGCCCCCTTTCTTCATGCATGGTCGATCCTTTTTGGGCTTTTCTTGGTCGTCATGGTGGAGGTTCAATCTCCGGAAAGATCTTCACGCTCCGTGCTCGGATGACATCACTCGGCGAGAGCTCGGATTTGGAGCGGCCCGATTTCTTCTCCTTCGGGAATCCACCTCCGACCTAGGCTTTTCTCGACTCCCCCGGTTGCTAAGCGTCGGTCAAACACGTTGTTCGACCCTACCCGACCTTCTAAGGAGGCGATTATGGACCAAAGGCGTGTCTAGCGGATTGTAGGCGGTTAGCTGCCGAATGCCTTTTTTTCGGCTGTCTTGTGCTTCCTTGTTTTTCGAGGGTCCGACCTCTGGTGGCCTTCTTGAGGAGGCACGTCCCGTCATCAAACGTGAGGCATTTTTGTTGAGGACAACCATCACGACTTTTTTAAGCCCTCGAGTTTGCACGGGTTCCACCGGTCGGTCGTGCTCGGGTCTTCTTTGGCGTCGCGATGGGGCCAACCATCACGACTTTTGCGTTGAAGCTCATAGAGGCCTCGCGCCCATCGCGGGCACCCAGATCTTGCCCGTTCAAGTTTGCTTGATTGCTCGCCATCGGTATTGATCAGAGATGAGATGGGTTTTCCTTTGAACAGAGTGATTTAGTAGGAATTGTAGTTCCCACAGACGGTGCCAATTGTTGTACCCGGTTTGATTACCGGTGAACAAACAAAGTATTTGATAATGCTCTGATCAATATAACAGTGAAAGCGATAAGTAACACACGATTTGATTACCCAGTTCGTCTGTGGAATAGACTACGTCTGGGGGCACCAAGCCAGGATATTTACTGTATTATTTATGCGTAGGATTCTAAGAGTTCGATCCTTCACAATGTACATTACAAGTAATATTTATAGATACAGAACTAGGGTTACAGTCTTAATGTCTTCTTCTCGTGGACCAACTAGGGTTTCCTTTCTTGTCTCGCAAGTCGCGCTTACAGATACACATTCCCCGGTTATATCCCAAAAAATTCGCCTCACTAACTACCCGAATATTTTCCATGTTTATCTTCAACTGAGCTCGGGACTCAGTCGGTCCCGACTTCCGGGTTCTATCAAGTCGCCCCGCGACCTCCCTGCTGCACCAAGCCGCCTCCGCGACCTGCGTGGCTTCCCAAACTTCCAGCGACTTACTGACCTCCCGAAGTCGCCTCAAATCTTGCTCCAGCTGGATAGAGTCGGATAATGTGTTAACTACCAGACGGTCCAATTCCCGGCTTCCACCAAGTCGGGTTATTTTCTCCCTACAACAATAATATTTATTATGACGTCACACCGGCTCAATCAGGTCCAACCGATCCGACCCTGGTCCAACCTTTTTTTGGGGTCGTCCGGTTCAACTTCCGGTTCCGATTTTTAAAACATAGCCTGACCCCGTGGCTCGCGCGGAAAATGAGCTGACCCGGAGAAGTAGCAACCTGTGGCTATTATTACCAATTTAAATTATTTTTACACATGAAAATTTTCACACTAGACATACTCTTAATAAAATGGTGGTACGATCTTCGTTAAATGGTGATGCAAGGTTAATATATTGTAGTATGAACTTAATTAAATTATGGTACAAACTTAAAAATGATGGTACGACGTTAAAATAAAGGTGGTACGGGGTTAATTTAATAGCGGTATGGACTGAAGTGATAGTGGTACGGGCCGGGGTTGAAATAAGTGTGATAAAAGTTTAATTTAATAATATACAAGGTTAATTAAATGATGGTACGACTGAAATGATGTTGGTACGTAATGTATATAAAGTTGATCTCATGTGAAAATTTTCACATGTGAAAATAAGATAATTTAGGCAAATAAAGAAATTCATGGGTCATCATTAAATTAGCGGGTCACTCTCTATCTTGAAAGTACGGAGGCCCGTCTATAAGACCACCTTTATCGGCGGTTTATATGAACTGTTCGGACAAAAATATTTAAAAAAAATTAAAAATGAAAGGAAATTCGAAGAACGATTCGGCAGAGCAAAACCAGTTCGTGAACCATTCACAATTTTCTAGGTGACATGTGGCAATTTTTCATTATTTAGTATAAATTTTATTAAATTAAATTTTGAAATTTATTTTTAAGATATTATTATTCTATATAAAAAAAGAAAAAATTACACCAAAATTCTTAACTTTTTTTTCTCTACAAATAGAGACCCATATAGATATATTTTGGAGTACAATCTCATACACTTTGTTTTCTCTTTTAATTTATATTATTTCTCCATTTTTTAAAATTTCATGTAACTTATTGAGCAATTGTAATTTTAATTCTCATTGTTAAGTGAAAGTTAATTTTTTATTGACAAAAATTCGTATAAGATAGTCCCATTCATGAAACGGTGTATAAATTAGTACAAATCAAAACACAACTCCATTTTCTTTATTATAATTGCTCATTTTGAATATTAAATTATTTAATATATCACTCTATAAATAAATATAATACAAATTGATTATGAATAAATATAATTATTAAATACTGAGAAAAAAAATTTATTTTAGGTTGTGTTGGGTTGTTGATAAAGTATGAAAAAATATGAGAATTAATTGAGTTGTATATTATATATATGAAGGAAAGATAAATGAATTATTTATTAAAAAATTAAATTGTGAGAATTTATTGATATATAAAGATAGTCTAAGGTTAGATCTGTGGAAAGAATTGGACTGAAATCTAAACATATAATTACGCCAAATTGCACGTCCTGTGGGACCAAAAGTGTCAAAATTTTCGGCTTTGGGACCAAAAGTGTAAGCTTTGGGACCAAAAGCGTGAGGAGACGTGTCCTATGAGACCAAAAGTGCAATAAACTCGTATGACTTATATTGCAGAAGGTATCGTAGAGATAACTGAAGGGTGTGACTTATATTACTAATGAGTGTGACTTATATAACTAAAAAGTATGCCTGTAAAAAAAAATCAGTTTCATAGCGAGCAAGTTTCACAACATACAACCTCATAGTTAGTAAGGTTTTTTTGGAACCTATTTTGTCAAATTTTATTTTTTACATTAAAGTTTACGACTTTAGTTAAAAAAAAAAAAGAAAAAAAGAAATAGTGCTTAGTATTAATAATGTTAATTAATATGTGCAGCGCACAATATTCTCTTTCCCGATAATTTTATTAGTTTTCAACCATTGGCAAAGCCATTTATAGTGAACACTAGCTCGTAGGTAATTACGCTTCATCAAGTGATATAGAGAGATTATAGATACGCATGGGTCATGCCAGGTCAGCCCTGGGGCATACCTTTGGAACAGGGCACATGACCTAGAATACATTATATGTTTCAGGAAAATAAATTATATTTTCATAAAATAAATTGAGACACACTTACATGAGGCGATTTCACAGTGAGACGGGATATAAATTGAGCATTAGCGTTTTAACACTTTGAAAAGGGTGAGTGTTATTTGTGCTAAATTGTATCCCGTCTCATGCATGAGACCGTCTCATATGAGTTTTGGTCAAATATTATATGTTTTAGTATAAATAAGTTACTCCATAATTTTAATACAAAAAATTAGATATTATTAAAAATAAATTATAAAGTGCAAAATACACTACGTTTATAAAAGACCCACTCTGCCACTCCTAAAGTATCAAATTAAATAGCCCCAAATAAAAAAGAAAACTGATCCCAATCTGCAGCTGCCTATCCCCATGTTTGTGCTGAAAATTAAATGCCGTTGGAGTCGAATCCCATGTGCTACTTTTATTTCTCTCTTCACTGATCAATTAATTGCAGCTGTCTGATCTAGTCCCATTTTTTCTTTTTAAAAAATCAAAGCCGTGGATTAGGGGGAGTTTGGTTAAAAAATTATTCAATGGCAATAAGATAAAATCTATTTTTCTTTTACACCCTCGTAATGAAAAAGATATGTTGGAGAAAAGATTGTTCCAAACGCCCCCTAAGCTCCATTTCTTCATCATAGATTAAAGTGGGCCTAATAAAGAATTATGATGTTAATGGGCTTTAAGTGGGTTGCTCCTTATTGGAAAATGGGCTGCTATCATTTATGAATATTTTCCCTCTTGTATTTTTTTTTATTTTTAGGTCTTTCAAATTTATTTTTTCGTTTGATTTCGTTAAAAATTAGATTCCTGTTTTGCTCCAATAATTTCAATTTATCTGAAAAAATAATAACACCTTTCTCTCTATTGAGTGTATGTAACTAGCCAAAAATGTGTAATAAAAACATAAATTTAGATCAAAATAGACTTTAAAATCGCAATAAAATCTTGCAAATTATATATCGATAAAACCTAGCTCCAGAAGAGAGCACAACCCACTCCCAGAACACGGTCAATCTCAGCCCGATCGATACAGCACTAGGCGGGAATTGGGGATTTTGGAATTCTTCAATTTAAGCTAGTAATATTGGGGTAAATTGCCGATTTGGTCTCAAGAGATTGGGTCCAAAATAGTTTTGGTCCCTAAGTTTCAAAATGGTCCTCTTTTGAGCAGTTTTGGTCCCAATTATTAGTCAAATGGATGGAAACTGTTAGTTGACAAAAAATTGTGAGATCAAATTTGCAAAATGGAGGAAAATGATACTAAAAATTAATTAATTATATTATATATGTAATCAACATGAATTCATAAATTACAAATTAATTATAAAATCATATATAAGAATTAAATATGACTACAAAATACAAAAAAATGACATTTTTGGGACTAAATCTGCATATTCTGGGACCAAATCTGCAATTTTTTTGGGACCAGATCTGCAATAACGGCGCGAGTGACTCATTTTTAAATTTTTCATCTCGAAAATATCATATATACCCCTCAAAAATTTTAAAATTTTATAAATATTTTTAATATTACAAGAAAATAGAAAATTACCCACAAAAAATTTCAACATGCCTATAAAATTTTCAACGAAAATAATTTTGTTCTTAAATAGTAAAGATTGCCTATGAATTGCCTACAAATTTTACCTAATCATAGACATTTTCAATCCTCAAATTACCTACAAATAATTTACCTATGAAAATGTAATTTATAGGTAAATTTATTTGTAAGCAATCCCAAATTGTTCCAAATTACAAATGTAATTGCTAGTGAAAATGTAAATTGACTACGGAATTATTTGTGTAGATAATTTGTTTACCTACGAAAATTACACGAGTGGCTCACTTTTCAGTCCAAGGCCCAAGACCCAATAACTATAAGGTTCAAGAATTTTTTAAAATTAGTTGCAGATGCAAAATAGGGTTCAAAAAGACTTATCTACCCTTTCTTTTAATTTAAAGTCTTGTGTCCTTTTCTAGTTTTCTTCAGCAGTTTTTATCTTTCTCCGTTTTAAAATTACAGGTTGCATCAGTGTCCTTTTTTTCTTCTTTCACTGTTTCTTTCTTACTCTCCATTTTAAAATTTCAGCCTGAAGGAAAAAACCACCAATATCCAAAAACATGTGAAATTCACTTACGCAACTAAATACTTCATAAATCGCTGACAAAGATGAAACTAAACTAAAAGCAGCAAATGGAATTGTTGGTGTGAAAAACACAAAATTCATACTAAATATACTTTCAAAAACTACACATTCACAAAAGTTAAAAAGTTACAAAAATTTACATATTTAAAATTAAAAAAATTTATATTTATTCTAAAAATCTCAAAATCACATATTTTCATCATCATTTCGATATAAACATGTGAATAAAAAACATAAACATGTTCATCAAATACATGCACATGTTCATCAATTTGATGAACATATGCACATGTTCCCCCCTCTCTCTTTCTCACACACACAAACAGTGACATACACACACATTTACCGCCTCTTTATAGTAAAGTAAATTGAACTAGAATTCATTCATAATTCATTTGTATTTGTGTGAAAATGTAGCAGCCGCCAAGGAATTATCCACCACCACCACCACTTTTCCCCTTTTCATCTTTTCGGGTTTTATTATTCTGATTCTTCTGTTTTTTCTTGTTACCATCATTAATTACCTAATTAAGTGTAAATAAATAAATAGAGAATATTCAGTTAGGCAACTCATATTCTTGCTAACTTATCCCAACTCAAACTATTCACTATTTACAGGAATTTAGTAAATACAAAGTCACCTTAATAAATTAATAATCAAACTTAGCGAGTTTGAATCACAAATGGTTTCATAACTTTGGCCTCAAATAGATTTAGTTCCATAAGTTTTTTTGTCATCGATTTAGTCCCGATAACTTTGACAATGTCCAATTTTAGTCCCAAAACATCCGAAACAACGTCGGTTTGCCGTTTTAATTTGAGGCTTTCCGGAGGATGCTGTGACTGGACTGACAAGTGTGTTTTATTTTTTTAACAACTGAAATTTTAGGCATATAATTAAAATTTAAAACTTCAAATTAAAACAAAATTGACGACAAAAATTAGTCAAACACACTTAAAAATACATGTGACAGTACATGTGTCAGTCCGGTCATAACATCCGCCGGAAATTCCCAAATTGAAACGGCAAAACGACATTGTTCCGACCGATTTGAGACTAAAATTGGACATTGTCAAAGTTAATGGGACTAAATCGATGACAAAAAAATTTATGGGACTAAATCTATTTGAGGCCAAAGTTATGGGACTATTTGTGATTCAAACTCAAACTTAGCACCCATGGCACCACCGCCCACCACCCACCGCCACCAGGTATGTCTTCCCAACCACCAAACATCAGCATATCTGTCGCCCAAAAACCAAACAAAAACCAGATATGTAAAATATAAAGAAAAAAAACCAGATCCGTAAAATATGATGGAGGATGGCTCGCGGCGGCGCGTGTGAATGGGTTCTGTGCACGGCTATGTGAACGGGCTCTGCGTGTGGCAACAACGTGCCACGGTGGTTGCTGGGTGGGGGAGGTGGGCCGCGGCGGCAGCGGTGAGTGGAGGATAGTGATGGTGGAGATGGTTCACTAGTTTTCTTTCTAGAAGCGTAGTGAGAGGATAGAGAGAGTAATGAGAGGAGAGAGTAATGAGATCAGAATTTGTGGTGGGGGGTGGGGATGGCAGGCGTGAATTTTAAGAGGGGCACTATGGGTTTTTAACACTAGTCTTGTACCTATAGGTAATTTAAAAAGCATGTTGGATCTAAGAGTAACACTAGAGGGGATTTTGCACCTCTTAGTGATTAATTCAAATTACAAATGTGTAGACAATTTACTTGTAAGTAATTTGTTAATCTGTCTTTAAGAATCCGTAGGGAATTCGTAGAGAATATGTTTGTCTACTAGAATGTTAAAAATCCGTAGACAATATTGCTCACTATTTAAGAACTAAATTATTTTGTTGAAAATTTTTGTAGCAATGTTTAAAATTTCGTAATCAATTCTTTATTTTCTTGTAATGTAAAAATTAGACGAGGTGATGAATGAATGATAACTTAAGGAAAAATTGATCCTTTTGTCCTATAACTTTGACCAATTTTGATCTTGGTCCTACTAACTTGCGATTTTTTATCTTGGTCCTATAACTTTACAAAATTCGATTTTTTTGTCCTGTCACCGGCTATTGCAGGTGACAGGACTAAAAAGTCAATTTTTTCTAAGTTACAGGACTAAAATCAAAATCCGTAAATTATGATCTTGGTCATGTAACTTTACAAAATTTGACTTTTTAGTCCTGTCACCTGCTATTGCAGGTAACTAGCTGATGACAGGACAAAAATGTTGAATTTTGTAAAGTTATAGGACCAAGATCAAAAACCGTAAATTAGTAGGACCAACATCAAAATGAGTCAAAGTTACAGGACAAAAAAAAAAGTATTTTCCCCTTTTTTATTGGTTATTTTTTTGGCCTGGATGGACTATGGTCCTGCGTCCGCACCTGGACTCACTTCCATTAAAATTGACGGAAAATATTATAGGATCAAATTTAACGAAAAAAGGACAATTTTGCAATTGACTCATTCTCTTGGGACTAAAAGTGCAATTTATCCAATAATATCGCCAATCTGTAGAGTACATTTTGATATTTAGTTTCTGTTTTTCATTTACCATCTCCTAAATATTTAGGTTTTCATGTTTTTTCCTGTGTTTTTCATAGTTTGTAATCGAATTATATGTATCAATTTATCATTTCTGAGATGAATTCTAATAGCATAACATAAAAGTGTGATATGCTTCCACTAGGGATTGTATTCGTCACATTCATTTTATAGCTTAGGAAAGTTCACTCTCTCTAGTGTATATAATTATGTAAATCATATATTGTAATACGAAAGGTAAATATAATATTTACATTCATAAATTCAACTAAGTGTAATATTGACCTGTCATAACAATTCAGATTTTTAGATGAGATGAAATTCTTTCAGTCATTACACGCAAAATGTTAATCGAATTTGCGCTTGAGCATAGCAAGAATCACGATGGATTTATCGTTGTTGGGATCTAGAAAAACGGGTGAATTAGCTGCAGGTTTCTTCTTGTAGAGGTCGAACAATTCGTCAATGATTTCACCTCCAAAGTGATAAGTGAGCATTCTTTCAAATATAACCCTGAAGAATGCTGCGCGGGCATTTACATTGGCCACGTTGTACATTTCGGGGTTGTCGAGAATCTCCATTCTTTCGATGCTGAAACTGTTGCTCTTCTCCAGTATGGCCTTCAACTGTTGTGGGGTGGCCACGTACGATGGGATGTTGAATGAGTCTATTTTCGCTTCACTCAATCTTCCCAACAACATTAACAATATATCATTCACTTAAAAATAATACAGAACACCTGTCAAAAAAAAAAAAAAAATTAATACAGAACAAATATTAATTATTAATGTATAAAAAAATAGACAACGAATAATATTCATTATAGCAATTCGAATAGACAACATATATTTTCCATTGTCTTAAATCGAATAAATAACATATATATTTTGTTGTCTATGTTTGTTTGAATAGATAACATAAATCTTTGTAAAAAGACAATATTTTCGGTTGTTTGTTTGAGAATAACATATATTTTTGTTAAAAGACAACAAATATTTTTCCGTTATCTATTAGCGAAGGTCTACACCATCCCACACACAGATAAGGGATATATTCAAGAATGCCTCCACATCCTTACTATATTGATCCAAATACGCATCACAAACCTCCCTGTTGCTTCCAATATAATAAATGGCTCCTTTGTTCCATGCCGGAGAACTACTGTCCGCCACGGCCTCTGGCACCCGTGTCAGCCATTAATGGAGAGCGTAGGAATTAGAGTAGGGCAAAGTGAAGGGACGATTTTGGAAGGAGGCGGACGTGGAAGTCCCCTGGCACCCCAGTCCCATGGTAAGTCCTGTGGGGTGGAAGTGAATTAAAAAGGGTGTTGAAATCGTTGGTTAAATAACATTTTTTTGGGAGAAAACCTTTAATTATACTGTAATTTCAACTTTTCATACTTTGCTATATTGTCATATATCGATTCGAATAGAAAACGAATTGTTGATGAATTTTCCTTTTAAAATCCATTTTATTTGTCTTACTGGATGAGAATTTACTCAAAATAATTGTAATTCTCCACAATTCTTAGAGAATTTAATATACTATATTTCAATTTTATCCTTCTATTTGTTTTTGTGATAATATAATAACTAATCAAATATTTGTTTATTTAACGTAGGTAAAATAAAGGAGTAAATATGTCACATTACACGTATTTTTATAATTTATTTTTTCTTAATTTGTGTGAAATAACTTTAAACCGCAACTGAAAAAGGATACGATCAGGGAGCCCATTATTTGTCAAGATCGATGATCCTCAAGATGACAGATTCTTGAGTCCCTAATTAACAAGCTAGCAGTAGCTAGGTGAGAACATTACGTAATAAGTATGCCCAATTGTGAAGCCAATATTACGAAGTTAGTTACGTACAAAGAAAATATACAAAATCAAAGAAATAAAGCAAAAAATAAAATAAAATCTGTTAGAGTAATTAGAGGAATATTTTAAGGAGTTAGTTAATTAGTAAAATTAAGATAGTATCGGGAGACGAGTCCTACAATTAAGGGGATGAATGACAAGGTTTTGAATGTTTCTTACATTAAATATTTTTATTTTATTTTATAATTAATTTTATTGGTGGGTTGGTGACCCACTGGGTAAACCAAGCATACTCCGACAGAAAAATAGATTCAAGAAATCCCACAATGAAAGTTGTTTTCAATGTTTTAAATGTACCTTTTATTTTATTTTATATTTAATTTTATTAGTGGGTTGTTGACCCATTGGGTAAACTAAGTTTTTTCCTTATCAAACAATTCTGCACTCCAACCAACACATTTGTTCCCTAATTACAAGAGCAACACAAATCGAAATCAAAATTACATTCTATCAGAATTTAAAAAATTATTTTACCCTTCCAACATTAACAAAGAACAGGAATGCAAAAAATATGAAACCAGTCTTTAACACCATGAATCTCAGTAATCCAAACCAAGAAACATCAAATTAAAGAAAATTCACAACCCTAATGAAAAAATTAAACCCCTTCCTTAAAACTCACCTGACAAAATCAAAGCACCCGAATCACTTACTCTCATTAAACTCCAACAACAAGAAACACAAAAGCATATGTCCATATTTCATTCAAGCATCAACAACAAAAATAACAACTAATTTCTGGGACCCATTCCAGAATCCGAGAATAGATCCGAGCACAATTACAATGACCCCAAAGGGACAAATCTGAGCAAATAAAACTTCAATTCACATAAAAATACAGTTGAAAATGAAAAAAGATTAAAAAAAATGAAAAACTTCAATTCCCCGATCCGAAAAATAGATTAAAAAAAATGAAAAAAGATATGCGTAACTGAAAAACAGATCCGTGAAAAATTATGCAAAATAAATCGAACAACCATAGATAAAAAATTGAGTTTTGACTCCAAAATTAAAAAGAAAAGAAAAACAAAACTTGGGACATACCAAGAAGAATTTTGAGGCGATTCAGAAGAGGAGCGGTGGTAAGGGGAGGAGGTGCGGTTCGCCGTCGACGGGATCGACCTCATATCCATCGGAGTCCAGCCTCAAAGATTTGTGCGGTGCGACGGTGACAAACGGCGGCGGTGTGGTTGGTGAAGACGGGCGACGGTTCGACTGGCGAAGAGGGGCGGCGGTGCGGTGATTACAGAGAAAAAAATTACAACTAGATACAAGATTGAGTAAACCATTACAACTAGATACAAAGTGTAGGAATTTGAACTAAAGTACCTGGCACTTTAGTTCAAATTTGAACTAAAGTGCATAAATTTTCTCCACTTTGTATCTGGTTGTAAGTTTTTGGGTGACTTTGTAGTGGAATAATTTTCTCCCATTACAGAGTGAAGAACATTTAGAGTTTAGAGAGAGAGAGAGAGAGAGTAGAGAGTGAGGGAGATATTAATTTTTGAAAATGAGTGGTAGAGAGAGAGGTGGGTGGATAAATTTGACCGATTACTTTTTCAGAGGAGAGAGAAATGTGTAAACAATTGAGGGTAAATGAGTCATTTAATTGTCCTTTTTATAGTTGAATGTAATATGAAAAAGTAATTGTATTAAGTTGTAAGGGTACTCAAGATCTTGTATTAGGTTGTAATTTTCTCATTTTTTTTATGGTATTTTGTTAGTTTTCAACTTTTCATCATTGCTTAAGCCCCTTAGACTTGAAATTAACTAACATGTAATGAAAAAATTACAACTAGATACAAGATTGAGTAAACCATTACAACTAGATACAAAGTGCATAAATTTTCTGCACTTTGTATGTGGTTGTAAGTTTTTGGGTGACTTTGTAGTGGAATGTTTTTCTCCCATATGTAATTATTATTTTTTTTTTTTTTTGAAAGCAAAGATGAAATATCATTACAGAGTACAAGAGGTACTCTAATCCCATAATATACATACATGACAAATTGGTTTAAAATTTATCGGGTAAACAATCGAAAGGATAATGTTTCCAAGAGACAAACGGGGCGTAAAAGGATATAGGGTAGTGTGCTCTTATCCATTTCCATGAACAAAACTTAATCCCGTCTAAAAATTTCTCCCATGAATAGATACTCTCTTTGAAGATGATCTCATTTCTGGACTTCCAGATCTTAATTCTATATTGTTCCTTGCCAAATCAAACTCAGAATTTTCCTTCGGTTAGCCGATTGCTCCGACACAACAAATTCCGAGAAATGGTCCATTAGGGAAGACGAATAAGATGCTGATTTCCCCAACCACGAAGCAACACCTTCCCAAACTAGAACAGAAAATGTGCAAGTAACAAGGAGGTGCATCGAAGACTCAACCGAAGATGAACAAACAGGACAAAGTGCCGAACCAACCACACTGGACATACCACGCATAAGCAGATTGTCTTTAGATGGTATTCTGTCCCGAACCGCTTTCCACGCAAATGCCGAGACTTTTGACGGGATGGCCTTCCACCAGATCTTCAACCATGGGAAATCGTCGGGCTCTCCATCGAAAGTAGCCTCCACAATCGAACAGTATATCTCCTTAGTAACGAACCTTCCACTAGGATGTCCAACCCACTTCCACACGTCCTTCACACCTGGAATAAGTTTCAACCTGCAAATACATGACTATAAATTCAAGAACTCTATAATTGCATTCAAGTTAGGAAAACATTCCCACTTAAACACCCAACACCCCTCTGACACCTAGAAAAAATCACTGACCCGACCCTCTTTAAGAGATCACAAACGAAATAGACTCGAATAACGATCTTTTAAACTCACTCTATCAACCCACGGATCCCACCAAAATCTGACAAACTCCCCACTCCCAATACAAAGAGCCAGCTTATCCCTAAAGATACATCCCTCCTGGCCCCACCATAACGCTTGCAAATCCTTCCACCACAAGGACCACTTTTTTGACTCACCTAAACTCACCGATCGACTCGACCACTGAAGGACCTATATCTAGACTTGAGAATACTGACCCATAACGACTGCTCACCCGACACCCATCTCCAAAACCACTTACACATAAGAGCCACATTAAATCGTCTAATATATCTCACCCCCAACCCACCTACAGACTTACTCATGCAAACAAAACTCCATTTGACCCATGCAATTTTACGAATTGACTCTTCCCCCACCCCCATTAAAAAATTTCTTTGCATTTTGGTAAGGGTTGTAATGATACCCTCAGGGGCTTTGAAAAAGGAGAGGTAGTAGGTAGGAAGAGCTGAAAGAACCGATTTCAATAAAGTGATCCAACCTCCGAGCGATAAATTTCTTCTTTCCCACCCAAATAGTTTCCTACGAACACGATCCATAAGCGGTTTCCACACTTCTTTTTTCCTGAAGTTTGCACCAATCTAAAGGCCCAAGTAAGAAAATGGCATCTTCTTCACCTTACAACCAATCAATCCTGCAAACATCTCCAGATGATATTCCTTCATACTAGTACCATGTAATTATGCATTATCTAGTGATAGACTAAGGAACTTCACGCTTGGGTCCAGTTAACGGTATAAATAAATATGACAAAGACAAGTCATACGTACCCTATAGTAGAACGAAACTATAATAATAAATCATACCCTTCAGTTATCACGATTAATATCTTTAATCATATAAGTCAAACTCTTAACAAGTTTTACAGATTTCTTGGGTGAAACTTGTTCAACTTTACTTTGCCTATTTGGGTATATACATCTGCACTTGTCGAACAAACTGATGATGTTCAACAACTACTTGAGGAACAAATCTAACATGCTTAGTAGATTTTTGTTGAACATCTTATTTCGTACGTGCAGTATGAATATTGAGGTAAAACATATTTTTTTTCGAGTATCGTGAAGATATTGCGATATGTCGCAATATTGTATTTTTTTATTTTTTTAATCACAATTTTTAGGGAGTAATGTATTTTTTCTTGAGCATCATGAATATATCACAAAATATAGATATCACTATCGGTTCATTATAGTATAAAATTAGATGAAATTCGAGAAATATCGCGGATAAATTGCAAAATACTGCATTTTAAAAAAATATCGTAAATCCTTTTTAGGAAAAAACCTCAACTATAAGGGTAATGCCAATAATATAGTATTCCTATAATATGTTGTCAATTTATTTCATAATTACTTTGCTAGAGATATATTGTATACTTTCAAGGTAGTGAATTAGTAGTGCAATACATCTAGCATTGTTTGGACAAAGATGTTATTAAATCTTTAATATTTAAGCGTCATAGGTCATCATTTAGGGATGAAGTGGAATAACTCAAGTGGTTTGAGCATCACTACCTATGCCGTGAGGTCATGAGTTCGACTCACCATTTGCCTGATAAAAAAAAAATTGATCATCATTTGGTCATCATTTAAGTACTAATTGTACTATAATATGTAATTTTAGATATTTTGTGTTGTATTATATACTCCCTCCGTCCCAGAAGACTTAACAAACTTACTTTTTGCCCGTGTTTTTGCGTGCGAGTTGTTTATTAGTATTTGAAATAATAAAATGACTTTTAAGGTGAGGTATGATAGTTTTACCCCTCATCTGTCATACGCATTTCTTAGAATTATTTTATCATTTCAAATAGTAATTAAAAACTCGCTCGCTAAAACACGAGGGAACAGTAACTGTGCAAAGTCTTCCGGGACGGAGGTAGTATTATATTGTAAATTTTTTAATTTACATCAGACAATATTTATATAATCTATTATTAATACACTTGATTTAAACATGTCATTTTGTTGTGATATTAAATTAAATATATGAATAATAATATGTTATAACAACCTATAAAATTTCATGAGAAATTTTTTTAACATAATTTCCGTCATTTTTCTAAATATTTTGCGATATAGATGTGCAATATCGATATATCCATCGATATATCAGTCAAATTAAGGTTGTGATATCTCTTGCAATAGCGATATTTTCATCCTTGCATATCATAGACATGGCTCGTAATACAATAAATTTATTTTGAGCATGATTTTCTCATTACAGTACTTGAAATGTTATTCGAATTTGCGCTTGAGCATAGCAAGAATCACAATGGATTTATCTTTGGTGGGATCCAGAAAAACAGGTGAATTAGCTGCAAGTTTCTTCTTGTAGAGGTCGAACAATTCATCAATGATTTCACCTCCAAAGTGATCAGTGAGCAATCTCTCAAGAGCAGCCCTGTGAAATCTTGCGCGATCATCAACGCTCCGCACGCTATACTTTCCGGGATTGTCTATGATCTCCATTCTTTCAATGCTGAAACTGTGGCTCCTTTCAAGTATGGCCTTCAACTGTTGTGGGGTGGAAGTGAAGTAAAAAGGGTGTTGAAATCGTTGGTGGCCACGTCATTAAACAACACGTGAAATTCCGCTGATTCATGTATATGCTTAATGGCTTGAGTGATGATCTGTATTGACGGGAATGAGTTGTGGCCAGTCGAGCACCCAAAATCTGCAACGAAGACTACCCCATTTCTCACCAAGCGTTTGGCGTCGAATTTTGCGACGATTTCTTCTTGGATGATTGAAACAGCAGCATCCAATGCTCCTCTCTGGAAATTAACAGCAGTGAGTTTTACCAAATTAAACACCATAGAGAGTTGTTTGGTTTGACACCAAATTAAAGTGTACCTGCAGGTAGGAGGAGTTTTGAACATAACTATGAGCTCCAATCCCAGCGTTTATGGGGAAACTATGCTTGGAACCCATCTTTTTTAATAAGCCTGCGCCTGTGTTCAAACTCAGGTACGTACTTATAAAACGAAGGTTTTGTTAGGAATAAGCTAGCAATTATAGAGAATTTGATATGAACAGAATAACAATAAAGGAACACAAATTTGGTTACCCAGTTCGTCAGGAATGACTACGTCTAGGGGCACTACCAAGCCAGGAGATCTACTATTTTTGTGTATTTCAGTACAAGAGGCAAATACAATGAGTCAAAAGTATTTAAATATGAGACTGGGCCGAAAAACCCTAAATCCTTGAACAGGGCTTCGGAACCGCTCGACCTCGGGCCTTGGTCGAGCGGTTCTGCTCGAGCTTCAACATGGTCGAGCGCCTACATGGCGCTGCAAAGGGGGGGTGCTCGACCGAGCACATCTGCTCGACCAAAGAGCTTGGTCGAGCGCCTCCTCTGCGCTGCATCCAGTCTCCACAACCCAACAATCTCCCACCTGGAGACTGACTCCAACTGTAACTTGTCTCCTCCGTTTCAACGGTTTCTCTCACTGGTAGTAGTGTCGGGCCTTCATCTCAGTTTCCAAGGCCAGTTGAAGTCATGCATAACTTCAACTTCTCTAAGGTCACAACCTCAGTCAACATATCAGCAGGATTCTCACTTCCTCGGATCTTCATCAGCTGTAAGATCTTGTTCTCAATGAGGTAACGAATGTAATGATACCTCAACTAGATGTGCTTCGTCCTCGAGTGAAAGACCGAATTCTTTGCCAAGTGAATAGCACTCTGACTGTCACTATACAAAATACTATCCTTTTGCTCCTTCCCCAACTCACACGAAAGGTTCTGCAATCAAACCATCTCTTTACTAGCCCCAGTAATTGCAACGTACTCTGCTTCTGCAGTGGACTGAGCTACGATCTTTTGCAACTTAGAAGGCCAAGAAGTTGTTGTACCACCAAAAGTAAACACATACCCGGTCGTACTCCTCCTCTTATCAAGATCACTTGATGCCAAATCTGCATCAACATACCCTGCCAATTTAGTGCTTTTGCCCTCAAAGCACAATGCTTGTTCCGTAGTACCTCTCAAGTATTTAAGGATCCACTTCACTGCCTCCCAATGCTGCTTGCCCAGATTACCCATAAACCGGCTAACAACTCCCACTACATGTGCAATATCTGGTCTTGTACACACCATGGCATACATCAAACTGCAAATTGCTGAAGCATATGAAGTGTTTTACATGTGTGTCCGCTCCTCTTCGCTACTAGGTGAGTCCTTGTTGGATAGCTTGAACTGACTTCCCAACGGGACCCGAACCGGCTTTGCATCTTCCATACCGAATCTCTTCAGGATCTTCTTTATGTATTCAGCCTGTGAAAGATGCAACTTTCCTGCCACCTTGTCACGATTGATTCGCATACCTAAGATTTGCTTAGCCTCTCCAAGGTCCTTCATAGCAAACCTTTCAGACAACTGCTTTTTCAACTTGCTCACTTCTCGAGCACTAGAGCCTGCTATCAACATGTCATCAACATATAATAGAAAGATGATATAAGCATTGTCATACCTCTTGAAGTAGCAACAATGGTCAGCCTCACACCTATTGAACTCAATCTCGTTCATGAACCCAACAAACTTCTTGTACCACTGTAAAGGAGCTTGTTTCAAGCCATACAAGCTCTTTCTCAATTTGCACACAAGCTCACTGTTCCCCTTAGACAAGTATCCCTCTGGTTGCTTCATGTAGATGTCCTCATCTAAGTCACCATGAAGAAATGTTATTTTTACGTCCATCTGCTCTAACACCAAGTTTTCTGCAGTTACCAAACTCAACACTAACCGAATAGTAGTTAATTTCACAACAGGAGTAAAAACATCAGTATAATCAATACCATGTTTCTGTTGGGGATTATACTGAAAAGTATGCTTTTTACTTTGTATAATCGAAACTGAATTTCCAGACTTATTTACTGAAATAAATTGTTTATCACTGATGCTTTAAATATGATTGAATGTTATATATATTTATTGCATAACTGTTCAATATTTTGTACGTGTTACACTGTAGTTAATTTAGTGATACCCGATCACAGAAGATTAAATTAACAGTCCCTTGTAACTATAAGTACGCCATTCACGACCTAGATGGAAATGAACAACCATCGCGAAAAGGTTGAGGTGTAAAACTCAGATTGGTTTGTCTTGACCAAGAGATTACACTAGTGCATGACCGGATCTTGTTGAATAGGACCTACAGGAGGATAAATTCTTGAGCCGAAACAAGGAAGAATTAGACCTCGGTTGGTTCGTTGTTTCTTAACCTTCGGCCCTTAAATAGGATCACGTGGGATCGATAACTATTGCTTTGACTTATCATGGGTAGCGAATCAGAGAGAGATTCAATCGTGCTTTTATCTTGGGCAATATTATTGGTCACATGTGATTGCTAAGATTTAATACTTAAGAATCGTGTGCAAGTAATCTTTTGCTTGATTTGCCCCTTGGGAGGTTCATAAGCTTTATCATACTAAATCTTGCAAGTGGAATTTGTTTCCTAGGTATGGATAATAATGTTGAACCGTTCCTTGACCAAGGACAAAAGATATTAATTAATGGAAAGCTATTTCAAAGGCTTGAATTAATTAATGGGCTAGATAATCTTAAACACGGAAATAATGACCGGAGCCATATTGATTTGTAATATGGGTTAAGATGGATAGTGCAATATTAATTATGTAGTGGGATTAATTAATATTTATGGGCTTGAATTATATTGTGGCTCAATATTAGATATTCAAGATCCATTAGAAGGTCCAATCTTAATTCTCCTAAAGGCCCCCGAGTAGCCCAACATATAGTCCAATAACCTAAAAAGGTGATTAAAATAAAATAAATATTGTTGCTTATATTTCCTCATTATTTTTAAAAATTATGGATAAAAAGAGGAGAAAGATTTTCTTTGAATTTTGTTATGGAATGAAGATATGTATTCTTGGAATACAAGATTATCTCATTAAATTCAAGAAATCTCCCACTTGGTTATTTCATAATAGAGTTTCGAAATTTTTGAAATTTTATGGGCAAGAAAGATTTTCTTGATTTTCTTGAAAAGATATTATGGAAGATATGTATTTCTTGAAATACAAGAATATCTCATAAATTCAAGAAGATCCAAATCTTGGATTCTTTTGCTAAATTTTCGAAAATTTAATCCATAATAGAGGAGGTGGATTTTTGTGGAATATTTTAATTATGGGAAAAAGAATATATGGGATATATTCAAGATTTCTTGGTGACCAAGAAAAGTATTTTACCACATTGAAAATTCATCAAAATTTCGTGCCCCCCCTCTCCTATAAATAGGGGATGATTAGTTCATTCCCAAGTACAATTCCATGTGCTGGAAATATTAGCAAATCCACGAAAGTGGTGCAACAAAGTTTATTTTTTCCTTTTGTTAATTGTTCGCGAGTATCCTTCCACCGGATTGTCGAGCAAGGGCTAAGGGAATACTTGGGAAGTCCTTTTGGTTAGTCCGTCCGGTCCGACAAGTCAATTTGCCATCCCGGAGAATGCGTTCACGTAAACCCGTAGATTCCGCGTCGCGTAGGTTTTACGTGGCTTTTTATATGCATGATATGTTGTTGTAATTATTATTTGAATTAATATAGGATTAATTCATGCTAGTAATAATTAATGAATTAAATTTGTATTTAAATATTCACCCGAATAGATCTCGTGCAAATCATTCCCCAACAACCGTATCAAAGCCACTGTTTAAGCTCAATTTTTAAATTGTAATTTAATTCACGGACATTAAATTTGAAATTGGATAGTAGAACCTGTTAGATCTGCTTTTGCGGTATCCAATTGTCATGGATTTTAATGTTTTATTTTGCATGCATATAAACCGTGGTTTTTTAATTCGATTCGCTTCGATTTGTTTTGCTCTCGCGAGAAAATCCACGGTAGACTAGGATTTGTTTGATTTGATCAATGTAATAGGACTAGTCTAGATCTAGGTTTATTTATTTTTGTAAATAAATTGTAACCGATCGGGAACAAAGAGATGAAGAATTAAAAGGACAAAAATCCGTAACTCAGCGAGGGCGGGCGGGCGCTGCCACCGGGCACGCAGGGCGCAGGGCGAGGTCGGCGGCCGAAGCGCTGCTGGAAGGCGCCACAAGACGGGCGCGCTTCCAAAGCCGTAGGACGGGCGACGCCGCTGGCGGCTGGCGACGCGCGCTACGGCGAGACGCGACGACGCCGAGGTCAAAGGGCGTAGGCGGAGGCGAAGCGAAGGCCATACGATGGGCGGACGCTGCTGCCGCCGAGATCTGCGACGACGACCGCCGCCGAGGCGAAAGCCGAGAGTCAAGGGGGATAGGCCGCGGGCGGTGCCGAAGCCGCCGAGGGTCAAGTGGCGCCAAGTGGATCTTGATCGTCGCGTGCATCCCTCCCTACCAAGGAAATGGCGTGGCGGTTCGAGACGAAGTTTTTTTTTCGAGACGAACGAGTGGGAGAAATTCGAGACGTGTTTCTTCAAGATCAAGCCAAGAAAAATCAAACCATGACAATTGGATAATTTGTGCCCAATATGTTTATTTTTCTGTTATGCTTGATTTATTTGTGCTATCTTATGCTTTATTTAATTTGTTTAAATGTGTTTGCATGAGGTTGCCAAATTGAAAAATCTCAACTTCAAAATTACTAAGTATGTTTTAAATAATTAATTGACAATTTTATTCCGGATAATAAAATTGAATTAATTTTGACCTCCATGATTTATTTATTTGTGAATTCTTTTGGAGAAATTCCCCAACGGGACGGTCAAAAGATAGGTTTCACATGAATGAATTCCAAACGGATGTTTGTGGGTTATTACTAGTGGCGACGATGACCCTCCCAACGAGGCTCGATCAAAGCGAAATAGTAATCTCAGATTTAATCATGGTTATTACTTAGGTATAAAATTGATATGCATATACTTCTCCGAAGTCCCTGTCAATTTTATATTGGTCAAGTGGGAGCCAACTATTAATCTGGATATTAAGGGTTTGTAACTATTCTTGTTTGTAACCCGCTTGAATGTGTTTAAATAATGACCCACCCAACGTGGCTTATTTAAACTGTTTTGAGATGTTGGCTGATGCATTGTTCATATTTTTTTTGAGATTTTAAATATGATGGCATGTGATCGAATCTTGTGATATGCTTGTGCTATTGCATATAGTTGTTTATTTCAGTTCAGCATGTCGTTACCTTTTAATCTACTGTTATTATACTTAAAGTCAAATACAATATGTATGGAAACTATATTGATTGGAAAATTATAATTGTCCTAATCGCATAAAAAAGCACAAGTGGATTTTGACACACAAAAAATCGAGATGAGCCAACCGACGAGTCAAAACATCGCGGGACTCGTCGGATCACCTTCGCGAGAGATGTCGCCGCATTGAAAATGGTGGAGGAAAAAAACCCGTAAGGGATTACGTCCTCAAAATAGATGGCACATCCCGAACAAACTTGAGATTCTCGAGTCAGATTATGATCCGGGGACTCGGATGAATTTGGTACTTCATTCATTCTCTTGCCCGAAAGGTTTTTGAGCATTTTTGGCCTCATTAAATTAATTTGTTGCAAACTTTTGGACTCGGCGAAAATGATGATAAGGCACCAAACTCAAGCTTTGACGGCAAGTGGTCCGTCTTCATCTTCTAGGCCAAGGGTAGGCAAGATAAAGAAGAGGACCAAAGGCCATAAGCAATAAAACTCAAATCAATTGCCAAGGGCAATGGTAAGATGAGGAATGCTTGTTGAGTCAAGGAAAATCCAAAGAGGAAGTGCTTAAGTCTGCGGTGAGAAAGGACATTGGAGGTCGACTGTTCTCCGACCTAAGAGGGATGGAAAGAAAGGTAATTCTCACGCCTTTAGTTGTTGAAACTTGTTTAGCGGCGTATGCCTCCCATTTTGTGGGTGGTGGATACGGGATCCACTAATCATGTTTGTTTCACATTACAGGGTTCAAACGGACCCGAACTTAGTGGAAGTGAGGTCCTCTCATCACACCGGGTGATGCTTCTGAGTGGCAAAATTGAAGCGATGGGAGAAGTGCACCTGTCTTTTGAAGACAGTGCTTTAATTTTGAGATATTCTTTACGTTCCGGATTTTAGAAAGAATTCATTTTCAGTTTCTAAACTTTTATGATGGATATTTTGGTTACTTTTTAATAAAGTTGTTACCAATTTTATTTTTGATAAATTTATCTGTCATGGAACGTTGTTGAATGATCTCTATGCAAATTAATCGGTATGCCACTCACGAAATATATCCTATAACACATCAACTGTTTCCGAGAAAAGAAAACGTTCATCAGACGTGAACGAGACACTTCTTTAGCATCTATAAATTAGGCCATATAAATCCAAAGAGGATCCAAAGGTTGGTAAAAGATGGTTCACTGGAGCGTCTCCAAGTTGAATCGATTCCAACCTGCGAATCATGTTTGGAGGGTAATATGACCAAGATGGCATTTGGAGCCAAGGGGAATGGGGCTAAAGAAGTGTTAGAGATCGTTCACATAGATGTACGTAGTTCAATGTTAACCAAAGCAAGAGGAGGTTATGAGTAATTTTATTGATGATTACTCAAGGTACATTTTCCTTATGAAGCATGAATCTGAGACCTTTGAGAAATTCTAAAGAATTTAAGGCTCAAACAGAGAATCATAGGGAAAAACGTATCAAGTCTCTACGATCTGATCGTGAAGGCGAATACCTCAGCAATGAGTTTTTGAACTACTTATCTGATGAAGGGATTGTATCCTCACCACCGCACCGGAACCCCTCAACAAAACGGGGTTTGCAAGAGCGAAGCAACATAATTCTTTTGGAAATGGTTAGATCAATGATGAGGTTATACGGATCTTCCCGAAATCGATTACGGGTCATGCCTTGGAAAACAGCGACTTACATTCTGAACTTGGTGCTATCCAAATCAGTTCCCAGAACCCCAAAGAATTGTGGACCGGACGCAAGTCTAGTATGAGACACATGAGAACTTTGGGGTGTCCGGCCTACGTGTTGGACAAGGAAACCGGTAAATTGGATCCTCGATCAGAATTAAGGCTGTTTTTTTTTTGGATACCCTCGGGGAACAAAAAAGGTGAATGTTCTATAGTTCAAAGATCAAAAAGGTGGACATCCGCACCCACTTTAGATTTTGGAAGAAGACTATATGAACCAAAGAAAACCCAGTAGTGAGATTACCTTAAATGAGCTTAGAGGGCAAACCTCAATTGCCAACTTTACTAGATGATATACCAAACGATACGTTTTCTGGCCCGACCTCGTTATAGTGGGAGGGTTGTTAGATAGCCCGAGAGATTCATGGAATAGGAGAGTCCTCGGACTTGATTCCCGGAATCAAACCCATGGACATATGACGAGGCACTCCAAGATATGGATGCAGTTTCTTGGCAAACAGCAATGAAAGACGATATGTGTTCTATGTTTCATAATAGAGTGTGGGAGCTAGTCGAACCACTTAATGGGGTCAAACCCATTGGATGAAAGTGGGTATATAAGAGGAAAAGAGGACCGGACGGGAAGGTTGAAACCTTTAAAGCAAGACTAATGGCGAAAGGTTATACTCAGAAAGAAAGGGATCGATTATGAGGAAACTTTTTCGCCCATAGCCATGCTTAAGTCCATCCGTATTCTCTTATCGATTGCTGCGCATCTCAACTTTGAAGTCTGGCAAATAGATGTCAAGACAGCTTTCCTTAACGGAAGTCTTGATAAAGAGATCTATATGCAACAACCCCATGTTTTCATTGAAACAGGCCAAGAACACCTAGTTTGTAAGCTCAAGAGGTCCATTTACGGACTCAAACAGGCATCCAGAGCTTGGAACCAAAGTTTTGATCATGTAATAAAGTATTATGGGTTTGATCAAAACGAGTTTGAAAGTTGTGTGTATAAAAAAGCGTTTGAACCGTGCATTGGTATTCTTAGTACTATCGTAGATGACATTGTGATCATCGAAAAACGATGTGAAGGTGTGGTCGACGCGTAATGGGCATGGCGTTTCAAAACAGTTTGATATGAAAGACTTAGGGAAAACCGGACACATCCTTGGGATCAAGATCACAAGAAAAGGATGGTCGGGTTATCGCAAGTTTCATACATAGACACTGGTTTTTTGAAACGATTCAAATCTGAAGATTCCAAGAAAGGATTCGTGACCTTTTCGGACTTGGAATCCATCTATCCAAGAAAATGTTCCCAAGACGAAAAAGGAGATAGATGACATGAAAGGTATTCCTTGTGCTTCTACCGCGGAAACCTTATGTATGTATTCTTTGTGTACAAGACCCGGATATATGCTTTCTAGGCATGATAGCAAGATATCGAGTAACCCGAGGAAAGCGAATTGGACGACGCTTAAAAAAACATTCTCATCTGAAGAGAACTTCGATAGAATGTTGATTTATCGATCGATACTCCAATCCCCATCGGGCTACATGGACTCGGTTCCAATCGATTTAGATTCCGAGATTATCCGCCTCGGTTAGTGTGTTTCCATTTGGGAAGTGTAGCCATCCAATGGACGAGTGTGAAGCGTAAATGCATCAACGACTCAACCATGGAAGTCGGGTAAGTAGCTGCATGTGAAGCGGTGAAAGAACCGATTGGGCTCTAGATCTTCTTAGTGGACTTGGATGGTGTTACAATTTGTCTAGCAATATCTACTAGGGCGTTGCAAATTCAAAGAGAACCAAGAGTCCACGAGTCAACAAATACATTAAAGGAAAGACATCTTATCGAGAAATCGTTAAGAGAGGAGATATAGATGTGGCAAAGATAGCGTCGAGGACACGACTGGCGAGATCCATTCACAAAGCGTCTGCCTCTGAATACATTCGAGAGACATGTGAGTGGAATGGGTGTCAAGACCGTTGCTAACTGCTTTGAGTATAAGTGGGAGAAATTATTAGGTTAGTGTAGGTGACATTAGATGTCACGGACTACTCGAGCGTGTTGTAGTATACTTAAAAGCGGACTTTGAGTATAAGTGGGAGATTGTTGGGGATTATCTTTGAAAAGTATGCTTTTTACTTTGTATAATCGAAACCAATTTCGGACTTATTTACCGAAATAAATTGTTTATCATCGATGCTTTAAATATGATTGAATGTTATATATATTTATTGCATAACCTGTTCAATATTTAAATGACGTGTTACATCAGTAGTTAATTTAGTGATACCCGATCACGAAGATTAAATTAACGGTCCTTGTAACTATAAGTCGCCATTCCACGACCTAGATGGAAATGAACAACCATCGCGAAAGGTTGAGGTGTAAGGCTCGGATTGGTTTTGTCTTGACCAAGAGATTACACTAGTGCATGATGATCTTGTTGAATAGGACCTTTTCTGAGGAGGATAAATTCTTGAGGCCCCAACAAGGAAGAATTAGACCTCAATGGTTCGTTGTTTCTTAACCTTCGTCCCTTAAATAGGATCACGTGGGATCGGTAACTATTGCTTTGACTTATCATGGGTAGCGAATCAGAGAGAGATTCAATACGTACTTTATCTTGGGCAATATTATTGGTCACATGTGATTGCTAAGATTTAATACGAAGAATCGTGTGCAAGTACGCTTGCTTGATTTGCCCCCTTGGGAGGTTCATAAGCTTTATCATACTAAATCTTGCAAGTGGAATTTGTTTCCGGTATGGATAATAATGTTGAACCGTTCCTTGACCAAGGACAAAAGATATTAATTAATGGAAAGCTATTTCAGTGGCTTGAATTAATTAATGGGCTAGATAATCTTAAACACGGGAAATAATGACCGGGAGCCATATTGACTGTAATATGGGTTAAGATGGATAGTGCAATATTAATTATGTAGTGGGATTAATTAATATTTATGGGCTTGAATTATATTGTGGCTCAATATTAGATATTCAAGATCCATTAGAAGGTCCAATCTTAATTCTCCTAAAGGCCCCCTGAGTAGCCCAACATATAGTCCAATAACTGAAAAGGTGATTAAAATAAAATAAATATTGTTGCTTATATTTCCTCATTATTTTTGAAAATTATGGATAAAAGAGGGAGAAAGATTTTCTTTGAATTTTGTTATGGAATGAAGATATGTATTCTTGGAATACAAGATTATCTCATTAAATTCAAGAAATCTCCCACTTGGTTATTTCATAATAGAGTTTCGAAATTTTTGAAATTTTATGGGCAAGAAAGATTTTCTTGATTTTCTTGAAAAGATATTATGGAAGATATGTATTTCTTGAAATACAAGAATATCTCATAAATTCAAGAAGATCCAAATCTTGGATTCTTGTGCTAAATTTTCGAAAATTTAATCCATAATAGAGGAGGTGGATTTTTGTGGAATATTTTAATTATGGGAAAAAGAATATATGGGATATATTCAAGATTTCTTGGTGACCAAGAAAAGTATTTTCCCACATTGAAAATTCATCAAAATTTCGTGCCCCCCCTCTCCTATAAATAGGGGATGATTAGTTCATTCCCAAGTACAATTCCATGTGCTGGAAATATTAGCAAATCCACGAAAGTGGTGCAACAAAGTTTATTTTTTCCTTTTGTTAATTGTTCGCGAGTATCCTTCCACCGGATTGTCGAGCAAGGGCTAAGGGAATACTTGGGAAGTCCTTTTGGTTAGTCCGTCCGACCGAAGTCACTGCCATCCCGAGAGGTACGTTCACGTAAACCCGTAGATTCCGCATGCGTAGGTTTTACGTGGCTTTTTATATGCATGATATGTTGTTGTAATTATTATTTGAATTAATATAGGATTAATTCATGCTAGTAATAATTAATGAATTAAATTTGTATTTAAATATTCACCCCGAATAGATCTGTGCAAATCATTCCCCAACAGTTTCTGCTGAAACCCTTTTACAACCAGTCTTGCCTTGAAACGCTTGCTTCCATCTGCCTCCTCTTTGATTCTGTAAACCCACTTATTATGCAGTGCCTTCTTGCCCTTAGGAAGCTCAGCTAGCTCCCAATTTCAGTTGGTCATCAATGAATTCATCTCATCATCCATTGCAAGTTTCCACTTGTCAACCTGCTCACTACGTGTAGCCTTTGCATAACATTCGGGCTCACCACCATCAGTTAACAATAAATAATAAAGAGAAGGTGAATACCTATCAGGAGATCTATGTTCTCTCAAGGATCTCCGCAACGGAATTGTTGGTGGTGGTGTACTTGGTTCTTCCTCAACAATCTCTGGATTATCTTGAACCTCCTTACTCCCACCTGAGTTCGTAATGTCCAACTCAACAATCCGTTTCTCAGAACCACCTGCTTTGGATGTACCCAACCTGTCTTTGTACAAAATCTGCTCATTGAACACGACATCTCGACTACGAATTATCTTTCGGTTTTCCTCATCCCAAAATCGATAGCCAAATTCATCACCGTCATATCCAACAAACATACACTTAACAGATTTAGCATCCAATTTACTTCTACTCATAGCATCAACATGAACATATGAAACACACCCAAATACTCGAAGAAAAGACATATTTACCTCCTTACCCGACCAGGTCTCCTCTGGTATGCCATTTTTCAAGGGGGTTGAGGGTCCTCTGTTTACCAAATAAGGTGCAGTGTTGACTGCTTCTGCCCAAAACATCTTTGGCAGCCCACACTTCAATCTCATGCTTCTAGCACGTTCACATAGGGTCCTGTTCATACGTTCTGCCACGCCATTCTGCTGGGGGGTTCCACTCACAGTTTTCTCCATACGAATTCTATTTGCCTCATAGAATTCTTTGAACTCACGGAGCTCGTACTCTCCACCATTATTTGATCTCAAACACTTCACCTTGAGACCCGTCTCAGTTTCTACAAGGGCCTTCCACTCCCTGAAAGCATTAAAGGCATCAAACTTATTTTTCAAGAAATAAACTCATACCTTTCTCGTAGAGTCGTCAATGAAAGTCATGTAATATGACGCTCCACCAAGAGATGTCACAGGTGCTGGACCCCATAATTCGTTGTGGACCAACTCTAGCTTCTGTTTCTTCAAGGTTCTGCCTCCCTTCGAAAAACTCACCCTTTTCTGCTTTTCGAGTACACAGTCCTCACATAACCAGATGTCAACTGTCTTGAGGTCTGGCAGTTTACCCTTCGAACACATAACTTTCATCCCTTTCTCACTCATGTGGCCAAGACGACAATGCCACAAATCTGCATTTCCCTTTTCACCTGCAAGAGCAATTCTGTCCCGGGTGTTGCCTGTCATATACAACGTTCCCTCCTTATTTCCTCGAGCCATCACCATTGCACCCTTGGATATCTTCCACATCTTGCAACCAAAAGTCACCTTGTAACCCTCATCATCAAGTTGCCCCACTGAAAGCAAATTCCTCTTCAATCCAGGAATATGTCTCACATCTCTCAACTTCAAGATGGTCTCATTCGGTGTCTTGATCCGAACATCCCCCTTCCCTATGATTTCCAAAGGCTCATCATCCACAAGATAAACCTTCCCAAAATTCCCGAAAGTGTAGTCTTCCATTACGTCAGCCCTGCTGCACGAATGAAACGATGCTCTAGAATCTAACACCCAAGACTCCAGTGGATTGCTTACACTCAGAATCAATGCATCTGAGTCCTCATCAGTGGTTGCGTTTGCTGAGTTTATATCCTTCTTCGGTGCATTCCCTGGTGCCTTTGCTGGTGCCTTGCACTGCCTCTTGTAATGACCAAGTTCATGGCAATTATAGCACTCAACTTGACTTTTGTCTTTCTTGGGCTTATCTTTGCCGCTAGACTTTGATCTACCCCGATTATATTTTCCTTTGGATTCTGATCTACCCCGATTCCCTGCATTCAATGATGATCCCGTGGCCACACCCAATTCTTTCCTACGAATTTCTTCGCTCATGATCAGATCTCTCACCTCGTCAAATTTCAGTTTCACTTTACCTGCTGAAGCACTCACAACTGTTACCGTCCCACTCCAACTTTCTGGTAAAGAAGACAACAAAATTAAGGCTTGAATCTCATCATCAAAATTAATCTCAATCGAGCTCAATTGGGCTATTGTCATATTGAACTCGTTAAGATGATTGACTACCACAGTATCCTCTGCCATTCTCAGGTTGAATAGTCTCCGCATCAAGTGAACCTTGTTCGCTGCGGACGGTTTTTCATACATCTCAGTCAGAATCTCCAATATCTCCTTCGTGGTTTTTGCTTTTACCGTGTGTAGGGCGACGTTCCTGGATAGCGGTAAACGGATCACACTCATCGCCTTCCTGTCCAGCAACTTCCACTCATCATCCTTCATGTCTTCTGGCTTTAAACCCAAAGGTTGATACAGATCTTTACCGTACAGGTAATCTTCAATCTGCAATTTCCAGAATCCAAAATCTGTTCTATCAAACTTCTCAACAGGCGATTTCCCTTCAGCCATCATAATTGCTCCCACCAGATCCTATGAACCCAAAGCTCTGATACCAGTTGTTAGGAATAAGCTAGCAATTATAGAGAATTTGATATGAACAGAATAACAATAAAGGAACACAAATTTGGTTACCCAGTTCGTCAGGAATGACTACGTCTGGGGGCACTACCAAGCCAGGAGATCTACTATTATCATGTATTTCAGTACAAGAGGCAAATACAATGAGTCAAAAGTATTTAAATATGAGACTGGATTTGATTTGGTTTTTAGATTAATTATTGCTGCATTTGGTTTGGTCTCTCCACCGGTTCTTGAAATCCAGATGGGTCCAGTTGTGCCACCAAGAATCGTCAAACAAATCATTCTCCGGCGGGTTCATTGACGCTGAAGGCCAGATTTTAGAGGAGTTTTGCAGCGAAAAACAGAGGATTTTCAGCTATTCGGAGCTCTACATAGGCTCTAACGAATTCAAGAAAAGCTCGCTCTGGTATTCAAGGATATCCTGAAAACTCTGCTCATAAATTTTCCCCATTTCCCCTGCCTTTCTTTACTGATTTTAATTCAAGGATATCCTGAAAACCCTGCTCATAATTTTAGAGGAATTATACTGGCGGTGATAACTATACTGGTCGCATTCGCGGTGGTGAGCGGGCGGCTCTGTTCGTGCTCCGCGTCTGCGTCGGAGAATTGGGTCGAGACCTAATGAGCGGGCGGCGATGGAGGCCGTAGAATTGGTGGGTGCGTTTGAGAGAGGCGTAATGGAGAAGGAGGAGATTGTGGGGGATTTGGTGGAGTTGATTAAGGGGGAGAAAGTTGGGAGGCGGAGTGAGTAGGAGATTACTGTGTTTAAATCTGTGGGTACTTGCTTAGTGTTTAGTGTTTGCAGATGTGAGTGTTGTGTTGTTAAGTGTGTTTTTGTTTGAATTAGAGAGAAAGAAGATGAAGATTACAATAAACCCGACCTGTAAAAACCCGACCCAGATACATTAATAAATAATTAAAAAAAATTAAACTAGATCCAACCCGTTTAAACCGACCCGGAAACTGACCCAGCTCTTAAACCCATTTACAATTATTGATTAAATATATATTTATAATTAAAAAGGAAATACACACGTGGCGGCGAAAAAATAAAGGGAAATTGAAAATTAAAATCCACGTGTACTATTACTGGTTGACCAACCGGTTGACCTGTTTTGGAGACTAAAATAAAAAAATATGGAAACATACAGGGGATATATCACAATCTGGTATGTGCAAGACCAATTTCAAAATGGGCCAAAGTTATTGGGCGGTAAAAAATTAATCCCTTTATTAAATTTAATTTATTCCTTAAAATCGACCCATCAACTTGATTCCTATATTTAAAATTCAGCGTAGTAGTTCTATACTTAGTTAATATATTATTCGGATCCGATAAAAAATATATTGCCCCACTAATTTTCATTTTGTCTACTTTAAAATGGATTTGGATCCTGTACTGTACACCACCATGTTATACAGTAAACTCGCGCGGGTTTATAGTTTGTGTTTTAATTGAATATCACAGTCAGAGACGGGCGTACGTTTTTTTTTTCGTATAGTAGTTTTAAATGTATATATTATAATTATATTATTAGTTATATTATACTACCTTCGTCCCAAGATAACGTGCACGCTAACTTTTTTATCGAGTTTTTGCAAGCGAGTTGTTTATTAATATTTAAAATGATAAAGTGACTTTTAAGGAGGGGTATGATAGATATACTTCTCTTCTATTATATGCATCTTTAAAAAACACTTTATCATTTTAAATACTAATAAAAAACTCGCTCGCTAAAATATATGAAAACAGTAAACGTGCACTTTATTATGGGACGGAGGGAGTATAAATTATAATTTAAATGCAAATCTCAATCCCTATTTATTATTAGTATTAGTTTTTTTTAGTGTTGATATAATGAGTTAATTATACAAATATTTATATTTTTAAAAATTCCCAAGTTTCAATTAATTGTACTATCTCCGTCCTAATTTAGATTGATCACTTTCCGTAAATAGACGTTCTAATTTAGATTAACCATTTCCTAAAAGGGAAATAAAGCAAATTTCTTTACAAAACAATACCCCTTACAAACAACTTCCTTCGTTGCCACTTGCAGTAACCCCGACTCACTTATTTACACAACATTTCACTCTACTACATACACTAAATTCACTTTACACCATTTAATATTAATAATCAACATTTTTCTTAAAGTTGAATTGATATTCATACCCCTCCACCAAACCCACTTTACACCATTTAATACTAATATTTCCCAGTTTTCTTAAAATGCAGATCTACAGTAAGTGGCCAAATAAAATAAGGATGAAGGTAGTAATAGATTTGAGTTATTATGTACTAAAGGTTGGGACCAAAATTACTCAAAAAAATGATCATTTTGAAACCTAGGAACCAAAACGGTTTTGGACCCAATCTCTTCGGACCAAATCTGCAATTTACCCAATATTAATTAGTTAGCCTCTAACTTGTAGTAAGTGTGTGAGTAAGAGTGGGGAAGCAATTGAGAGAAATTGTAGAGTGAAGTGATTTGTGTGTCTTCAAATAGAGAGTGTTTCCAAAAATGAGTTTGAGAGCCCACAAAAATTATAGTCTTGTAAATTAATTGAGTATTTGAGGCTTGACTATTGTAGTTTTCATTGTAATTAATCTTTTATTCTAAACAAAAGTAATTGCATTACGTTCTAAGTGTTGCTCCAGGATTCTCTTTTTTTTTTTTTTTTTATCAGGCAAGGAAAGAATATATTAATGAAATTCAGTTTGAGTACAAGAAGTATTCCACCATTACAACACCAAGTACATGAATCGACTCCTGACTTACACCATAACAAACGCATATAGCTAACACTCCTATCCTATGATATGGACTCGCCTAGGATTAGGATTTTCTATTTTAATTTAATAATATTAATATGTTTTATAGTGTATCCATAATGATGTTTCATTTTATTTTTCTTTACGGTCGACACAAATTTATCTTCATTTCTGCAACACTACCCCTAATAAATAAACAATTACTTGTAATCTTGAGATACTACTTATCTCGTAATTATTAATGAGAAATATAAGAATATAAGGTTACGTTTGAATAAAGAGTTTGTTGTGTTTCGAGGTCACCGTCTCCAGCACGAATTGGGATTTATCTCGGGCTCAGGTATTCTTTTCCGGCAACGGTGTAGGCAAGAACACCCCTTTCCCTCTTCTCCCTCAATTTCGTATAAAACACTGAATTCTTACAAAGAATTTGAATTCTCACCACACCTAATGCAGCCCTAGCATCAAGACAATCAACACTAATTGGCGTCCGTTGTCAATTGCCAAGAAATCAGGGCTGCAGAAGGTATGTCAAACGTGTAATTGAGATTGGAACAATTAGCGTATCACTGAGATTAAGGAGTATCAGGAAAGAGGACATGGAATTATGGAATGAGCTTTAAGAATTACTCTTTGGCCAAAACCCAATTACCCAACAACATTAGCCCATCACATCTCCACCTTTTTGGTCCAATGTCAATACACCGTTCCATATCTAGGAAATTAGGATTTCATCATCACCCAACCCCGCTCCCACATACCTGTACAGAAAAAACACAAAGGTAGTTCACATACGTGAGAGCACAAACACAAAAGTGGTATCAAAGCCGGGTTTGCCGCCGTCACATCACGCGCCGCCGCGTCGGCTCCCGTCGCCTCTCTGTGCGCGACTTTCAGAGCCGTTCCCGTTCGTTATTGCACTTCGCCAGATCGTGAATTCACTGAGTGCCGGTCTCACGATTGGTGTTTCTAATTTTTTCGCCGCCGCCTTGGGAGGAGATTTGACCGCCTCTGCTCTGTTACCATCCGGTGCTACCCATACTCAGGTAAGTGCAGGTAAGTTGCTCTCCCCTTTTCTATTTTTTTCCATTTGTTTGTATTGGGTTTGCTGGGATACAGTTTCTTAATGCTTGTATTTAATTGTTTCAAGTTATTTGAATAATTAATATAATTTATTGGAGTTGAGGAGTACAGGCTGTCAAGCGGTGGAGGATATTGGTTCATTGCTGTCCATCATGGTTTGTTTGGTCCTATAACCGGGCCTTCTTGGTGGGTATTTTTGGAATTCTTATTATAGGATTCAGCTCTGGTATAAAAGCTTATTCCTAATGTTTTATTGCTTTCTTAGTGTTAAGTTGGGATTGCTTGCTGTAGAGCATAGGTTTATTTGTTGAACCTGATATTCTTTGTTTATTTGCTTCCGCTTAATTGTCTTTGTGTGTTTTAATTATGTTTGCTAATATGGCTTCGCATTTCTCTTTTGGTATGCAACCTTTTGATGGAAAAACTGATTTCAGTATGTGGAAACAAAAAATGAAGTATGTTTTGATTCAACAACGTGTGTTTAAGGCTATTGATGAATCTTATGCTTCCACTGATACTGTTGATAAAAAGAAGGAAATGAATGAACTTGCTTTATCTGCTATCACCTTGCATTTATCTGATTCTGTGCTTAGAAAAGTATGTGTTATGGACTCTGCCAAGGAGTTATGGGACAAATTGGCAGAGCTGTACACTGATACTTCGTTGCCTAGTAAACTCTTCCTGCTTGAAAAATTCTTTCGTTTTAAGCTTGATTTGGACCGTGATATTGAAGAGAATTTGGATGTGTTTACTAAATTGATTCAGGATATTAAGTTGACTGGTGATAAGCATATTGATGAATATTCTCCTGTTGTTTTGTTGAATGCTATTCCTGACTCTTATAATGATGTTAAATTTGTTATAAAGTATGGCAGAGATTTTGTGACGCTGGATATTGTGGTAAATGGCCTAAAAGAGTAAGGAATTGGATTTGAAACATAATGGGAGTAAAAATCCTTCGGGTGAGGTCATGCATGTTAGAGGAAAGGGTGGTAAGAAGCATGATAGTTTTAATGGTGAGAATGATGAATCTGGTAGTAAGTCAAAACCTCGTGGTAGGCCCTGGATTAGGAAGTGTTATAATTGTGGTGATCCTGGTCATATGATTAGGGAATGCACTAAGCCTAGAAGGAACCAGGAGCCTAATAATGATCAGCAAGAGAATCGTGCTAATGTGGCTACTACTTGTGAAGGTTATGAGGACTTCGGTGTTGTTCATTGAGTTTTGTTTTTTTTGGTGCTCTTTGTGCTCGTTTGTGCTCTCTGTGCTCTTTGTGTTCTCTGTGCTCTTTGTGCCCCTTTGTGCTCTCTGTGCTCTTAGTGCTCCTTTATGCTCTTTGTGTATTTTGGTGCATGTTTCTTTGTGCTTCGTTGTGTGTCTTTGTGCATGTTTCTTTGTGTGTTATTGGTGCATGCTTCTTTGTGTGTTTTGGTGCATGTGTCCCTGTGCTTGTCTTTATGTGCTTTTGTGAATGCTCCGAGTAAGGTGGAGCTTTTGTGTCTTTGTGTTTGTGCTCCTACATTTGTGAACTAACTGTGTGTTGTTTTGCAGGTACGTGTGGGTGTGTGTGTGTGTTGGGCAGTGATGACAAAGTCCTAGGTAGAAAAAATTTGGGAGATGGTGTATTTGGTTGTTGGACCAAAGAGGTGGAGATGTGATGGGCTTATACATTGGGATATCAGTTGATAGCCCATAATAATGCCCATGATTCTTTGGCTCATATCCCCCAATCTAACGTCTCTTCCACTCACCCTAAAGGCTGCCTCAATTTCAAATTTTTTTCTTTCCTTTTGCGTGTGATCTGATTAGCTCCCTTATTGCCTGAAATCATGGGTAATTGGTTGAGAATATTGGTCTCCTCCTACCTATTTATTAAGGCTTGAAGGTTGCGATTTCAGTATCCGATTATTGAATAACCGATTTTGCAGAAATAGAGAAACGGAGAAGTGAGTGTACCAAGGGTGGGGTCAGGAGACGATCTTTGTGAGAACTCCAAATACACCGTGTGATATCCCATTAGAGAACAGAAGGTGTTCTGAGCTCGGTTATATTCTCTATCTTTTTTGTTCTTTGTGTTTTATTTCTGTTTCAGGATCTGGACGAAATCGGAGGTGTGAAGACGGCGGATCCACCCAACAGAGTTTTTAAAATGAATGGATTTAAAAATAATAAATATAAAAATACATATATTTCAAATCATGAATTGTCAAGAGATGAGAGAGAAGTGAAGACAATGAATGGGGGAGAGAGAGAAGAGGTAGTGAGAAGAGGATTTCAAATGATATGATTTTGGTGAGGATTTGAAATCCCTCCATTTTAAAACTAGACTCAAATTTAAGTATTTGAAATTCATTCATTTGAAACTCTTTCACTCAAATCCACGAATTTCAAATTCATCAATCCATACAAACGGAGCCTTTGAGTTTTTTATATCCTAATTAAAATAAAAATTAATTTGTGTGAATAGATAAAATTGTACAGATAATAAAAAATAGAGGGAGTATCAAATACAACTCTATTTATAATGTTAATTAATATGTACGCCGCGCAATAATATTTTCTGGAGATTTTGTTAGTGATCAACAATGCCAAATCGTTTGACTTTTAATTTCCACAGTTTGGTTTAGTCGAGTTAGGATAACTTATCTAATCACATTATGTCTATTAATTATAATGTTAATTAATATTTGCGGCGCACAAATTTTTTTTTTCCGAATAAGTTTTCTATAAATCCAGATTCACGATTCTCTTTTTCGAGTGTTACTATTATATATACACAATATCATTATTATGGATATAAAGTGTCATTATTTATGAACCACTTGGTATGACTTGCAAATAATAATGGTAATGCGTACAATTGAGAGGTCAATCACTTTGGAATAATTGATTACATGACTAGCTGTTGTTTGGTTAAAAAATTAACATTGGGTACCCATGTGAAAACGGTTGAGTGAGTCATGAAAGTATAGAGAATAATCAACTTCTTACTTCTATTTTCATTACAAAACTGATAAGCAGTATTAATAGTAATAATTAATTTTCACTACCCCAACCAAACTGTCCTTAAATATATATATATATATATATATATATATATATTTTTATTATTATTATTTTTTTTTTTTGACAAACCCTTAAAAATATATTGACTACTAAGACAAAAATTTGTATAGACCTGATTCATGCTATGGACATTTGAATCTATCCAAGGTATGATACGAATCAAGTTTAGTGAGTAAATGTATTAAAATGAATAAAATCCATCAAATAATTTAAATTCATGACATAGAACTGATTCATGGAAGACCACCCCAAATAATAATATGCATATCTACAATACTGATATTAACACTTTATATACATACTGATATACATAATATTTATACACTCTTTATTATTTGTCCAAATTATAAATTTAAAATCCAGAACTTCATTTTCAATATAAATGATACCGTGTAGTAAAGAGGCCGAGATTATCACCATATTATATTATTTAGATACGAATCTATATCATATATACAAAGTTTTATGTGTACTTGCTTCAATTTTAAATATGTATCCACAGATTATATCTAATATATTCAATAGGTCAAATATTTTTTTTAATAAATTATTCAGTTGCATGAATGCACGATTCACTTGAAAACACAATACGACTCTATCATCTATATTTGCTTAAATAATGGCAAAAACTCAAAAAGTATAGGCATGGCAGCTGCAATTAATAGTCCAATCTTATCCATTAAAATCTCAAAAAGTATAGGCATGGCAGATGCATTAATAGTCCAATCTTATCCATTAGAATCTCCACATTCCCCCTTTCAATAAAAGTTAGATGCTTTTTTTTTTTAATTCGTAGGTAGTATTAATTATATTTCTCTTATTATTTTTTGTAACATTGTACAACATTATAGGTATTTCAAAATTTAAATTTAATATTATAAATTTAATTATTTTTTCATCTCAGTTAATAAAAAAAATTAGTATTTGTGGAAAGCATACTCCACCACATAATAATTAGTGCATACAGTTTTGTAATAATTTATATTTTTGCTATAATTTAAATTTCCGTTCTAATTTTAAATTTTCATTGTAATTTAATTTTCATTGTAATATTATTAGGGTTAATTGCAGAAGTGGTCCCATATAAATTTTGTATTTGAAGTTTAAGTCCCATGGTAATTTTGTGGTCCTTTTTGTGCAGAAATGATCACAACTGTTAAGTTTCTAACGGTTTCAGTTAACTTTTTGAAATAATACTAAAAAAATTAATTTATATAATAAAATAAAATTTTAAATTAAAAATTAATTGTAAACTTATATAGTGAATTTAAATATAACTACAAACACAATAAATATTTTTTAAACTAAATAATTTATTTAAAATTTGAATATTAAAAAGAAATATAAAATCTGTATATAAATAAAAATAACATTTTTTCAAATCAAATAATATTTTTTTAAAATATAAAAATAAAAAATATATATAATTAGTAAATAATATAAAATATACAAAAATATATGTGTGTGTGTGTGTTTGTATAGAATCTGTAAATAAGTTTAAAAAAATCAACCAAAATAATAATTTATGTTAAAAAAAATCAACTAAATAAAAAAAAAACATACATAAATTTTGACGTAATAAAAAGAATAATTATTTTCCAAACTAAATAATAACTTATATAAAAATATAAAAAAAAATTATATATAATTAGATTTTAATTATTAGAATATTAAAAAAAATTATAAAATATGAATATTAGTTAGGATTTTTATTTGAAAATTCTAAAATTACTCTAAAAACTATGAATTATAAATTAATGAAAAAATTTTGTCTTATATTTCACAAAGAAGAAAAATTAACATTCACTAATTTCAAAGTGTTAAAACTACATTCCAAAATTGTTAATATTCTTAAATAGTAAAAAAAAATTGAATTTTTTGAATTAACACTATAAAATTATTAAATAAAAACCTAAAATTACTCAAAATACAATTAAAATCTAATAAAAAGAAAAGTAAAACTATAAAGCATAAAAGAATTAAAATTTCCTATACTTTCTTCAATCAAATAATAATTTACATAAGATCTAAAAACATAAAAAAAATAGATATACTAATTTTTTGGGACCAAAAGTGCAACTAACGGCGCGTGTGTACCATTTCCGTTAGAAATGGACGAAAAAATTTTATGGGACCAAATTTATCGAAAAAATGACCATTTTAAATTCTGTCAATTCACATGGGACCAAAAGTGCAATTAACCCAATATTATTATGAATTTTCAATTTTAATTTGCATGAATATTTATGAATCTTATATATTTTTTTAATTTGGTCAAATTTAAATATAAAATAAAAACTTAATACTTTTTAGTTTATATTAAAATAAATTTAAAAATATGTTAGCATAATAATTAATAATAAGAAAACCCATTCTTTTTTTTGGTTAAAGGCTAAGGATAGTATCATGAGAGGGAATTCTTTTATGGTATCCGAGCCTCTAGTTCAGCCCAGATCTTGGGTTCGATTTTCGCGGAAAGCACTCCACCAATTTAAATTGTCCACCTGTTGGACCTCCTCCCCAAAGGGCAGATACAATGATTCGGCGTTATTTAAATTGTTCACTTGTTGGGCCTCCTCCCCAGAGGGCAGAGACAATGATTCGGCCCACGAGTGAGAGGGAGTGTTGAGGGAAATTAAATAAATGAATTGATTTTCACCCTCTCTATAAGTTCGGACTTTAAGATGAGACAAAATTCTTTCAAGACAACATTTCAATTCAAAATAGTCATATATCTATTTATAATGTTAATTAACATTTGCGGCGCACAATTTTTTTTTTCGGTAGGTGGTCTTTTATACACCCGGATTCACGTTTCTCTTTTTTCGATAATTTTATGGATATGAAGTATAACTATTTAAAAATTTCTTAAGTAATGAACAATGATACTACATATGTTTTTACCCTTTTTATTTTTTATTTTTTTTTGGAATTTTTTGTTAATTTTCAACCAAAGCCTAGGCCACTTAGACTGGACACTCGTAGCTAATTATGCATCGATCATCAATACAGAGAAATTTTACGCATGGGTCATGCCTATGCGCTATGCAGCCACACAGCTATGTTGGGTTTGTTCTAACTTGTGAGTGCGAAAGCCATTTTATGTACATGTGAGAGAGTTTGTGTTTAATTATTCTAATTTTTTTTTTTTTTTTTAAAAATCGTTCTTAATACGACAAACGTCCTACAAAACTTATCATATTCTTGAATTAAAGAGTTTGCATTGTTTTCTCATAGAAAAAAAATATCCAACTGGACATGAAAAAACGTAAGAAGAAAAAAGAACACACATAAATAATGAGGACCTAAATATATTATTAGAAGGGTGTTCAGCTTAAAATTCTTCAATAAAATTATAAAGAGAATGTGTGCAAGGTAATTGTACTTTAGTCATGATCAAAACAAGAGACGATATATTCATGTCATGATCATCCTTACTCAACCATACCCAATGAAAGAATTTCATCTCGTCTAAAAGTTCAAACTTGTAAAAAGATGTGGAATCAATTTATTTATATGTCAAATAATCAAATCTAGCATATATTTTTATTTTACATCAATTTTAGCACATATTTTTCTCTCTTTCCAAATTTAGCACATTTTTCTCTCTCCAAATTTAGCACATACTTTAACATAATACTTAAAAATATCCCGAGTCATCATTTCTGGTAAGGTCCGTCTAATGTGGTCGTCGGAGGTCACTTGTTTTGCTAACATGTAAATATTAAAAAAATTAAAATATCACCACCTAAAATTAAAAAAATATGCAGAATATAAAAATATTTCGGATCACTATTTTCTAATTTTAGTCGGTGATATATATTTTTTAAATTTTAATATTTACACGTCAGCAAGATAGGTGCACTCTAATGACCACATCAGACGGACTTTGCCGAAAATGATGACCCGGGATGTTTTTAAGTATTAAGTGAAAGTATATGCTAAATTTGGAGAGCGAAAAAAACATGTACTAAAATTGATGAAAACTCAAAAGTATGTGCTAAATTTGATCTCACAGGACACGACACCTCACAATTTTGGTCTCAATACTCACCACTTTGGTCCCGTAAGAATTTTTTTCATGCAGTTTTGGTCCTTCCATTACGGAATCCGTTAAGTTCAATTGCAGTTTTGGTCCCAAACCTTGTCCTATGAGACCAAAACTGCAGCTGAATTTAACGAAAAACGTAACAGTGACACCAAAACTGGATGAAAAATGGTTTTGAGACCAAAGTGGTGAGTGTTGGAACCAAAATTGTACGAAGTGCTGTGTCCTATGAGACCAAAACTGAATTTTACTCTGAGAATGTCATAAGAACACTATCAATTTTAAAGCTTAAAGTTAATGTCCACATATACTGAAATTATATCTGGTTAAGCCGGCTTCAGACATCATATTTTATTTATTGCTTAACTTGCATTCCAAAGTATCAGGATCCACTTAGTATGAGTTGGGAATGATTATAGTAATAGGTATTATTAAAAAAAAAAAATTGGGTCACTTGGTATGATTACATTATTATTGTTTAGTTAGAAAACTCAACAAGAAGTTATGACTCCTTCATTCTTAAAATTGGGCAATAAAAGTAGGGTATTAAATAAATTACTTACTTTTATTGTGGTATTAATGGGAGTAATTCTTATTACTCACCATCATTAATCCCAACCAAACATGCCCGTACGCGCAACACACTATTTAATAACATCACTAATTAAATGTCCCATAACTTATATCCTGTCCATTTTTCGTCCTAAAAAAAATTAAATATCCAATATTGGTCCCATTAATAAATTGATTGTCCAATTTTGGTCCAATTTCCATCGAATAATCGCGAAAGACGTCATTTTTTATCATATGGAAGTCCTATACAGGTAAAATTTAGTTATTTTAAATTTGTAGATTTTAATTTTAATTTTGAGTTTTGATTTAATTTATTATGTTATTTATACATGTATAATTTAATTGATTAAAAAACGTAAAAAAATAAAAAGAAAAAGAACGTCAGCATCCACGTCTATGACGCTACCAAAAACCCTCAAATTTTACTGGCACGTAACTAGCTGGGTGTAAAAGCTTTTTTCAGGTTAACTCATGGACTATGGAATTTCTCAGTAATTTCCTATCTGTGTTTGTAAAAGATCCACATGATACTATTGATATAGATCTTTGCACGATCATTATGTTAATATGGTATCAGAGTCATGAGAAGTAGGGTATATATAAGTTATATGGTTAATGATTCAATACAATTTGATTCGTATAAATCTGTTCCGTTTGAAAGATACCGTCAAGAATAGTATTACTCAGGAATACGATATTCCTGAAAATCTTGATTTATTAAATAAATGGACTATATTCCTAGAATTGAACCTAAAATGGTTTATAAATTAGGAGCTTTTGAAAAGATAGGTTTTAAACAAATTGTTAAAACCACTTAATCTTCCATACCTCTTCATGAAGAAGAGATGGTTATTAAATTACTTAGTAAAAATGATATTTTACCTTACAAAAGAACTCATAAGTTATTACATATTGGATGTGTTCAGGTCACTTTTAGACCACTCACCTTAAATGGCTTACCAGAAAGCTTTCTAGCTTCTCTTAGAGATGGCAGAAACCTTAACTGGACTCAATCCCTAATAGGAATTATAGAGTCTAGCTTGACTTTAGGACCTGTCTATTTTGACGTCTATCCTAATTTATCTCTATCTTTATCTGATAGTAATATTCTTGAAGCATTAACATTAAATGTTAAAACTCATGGTTATAATTACATACCAGATACTGAAGTTATGTGTATCTGTTATCGTATTTGTTATAAACCTTTATTTACACTAAATCCTATGTGTAAAAGAATTGAAAAAGATAATAATGATAATATTCTTATTGAAACAAATTTTGGTAAATCAAACATTACTACCAGAAGATCTATTAAGTGGGAAGAAATTATTTTTTCCTGAAAATTGGATTATAGAACAATCTGTTCCTAAAAATCATATTATTAATAGTGATTTTAAACATATTACTCAAAGTAATGATGGTATTATTAGTATTGGTTTTCAAAATAATCAAAGAAGACATTCGACCTCTTATTCTAGATCAATGTGTAGTCATTCTTTTATATCTCCTTTAGATTATGATGTAAAATTACCTTCTGACTCTAGAGCTTCTACTTCCTCTTATAGAGAAAATACTTATTGTAAACTAATAATTATAACAATGAGAAAATAATTATTAATGAAAACAATATTATCCACAAAGATGGATTTGATCCCGAAATAATTTCGGATTGTAACTTTAAAATGTAATTTTATGGATATTACAAACTTTTTAGATTTTTCTAAAGGTTCCTCAACTAGAGCTCATATTAATGATGAGTTTAATAATCCTAAATGAGATAATTTTAGAATTTGGTATTTTAAATCATTTTCAAAAGATGATTTAGATTACTTTGTTGACAGTTTTTTTGAATTCTGTGAAAAGCATAATGAAATTACTTATTATGTTCCTTGGTTTATTAAAACCTTTTATATTAACTATATTTCAGTTATTGAACGTGATTATAAAATAATTTCTGGAGGAAAACAAAATTATGTTTACCCTCCTCATGTTCGTTTTCAAATTGAGAAAAATGGGAGGATATTTAATTTTCTTCCATTCTCCAAAATCATAGAAAATGATGTCTTACAAATTACTATTAAAGATGTCAATCAAATGATTGAACAAAATAATTTTTGTAATCTTTATCTTTCTATTCTTGGAGAAGAAATTATTTCTTTACATGATAAAGTTGATAAAATCATCTCTAAAATTGATTCTCAGAACAAATCTGATAATAAAGATAATATTAATAATAATGTTATTATTAAAACTGCTTCGTCTATTCAGTCTCCTATTGAGATAATGGATTTTAAATCTGAAGCTTCTGTGTCTGATCTTGAAAAGATCATTAATGAAAAATTTGGTAACCTTAATATTTCGGTTTTAGATGATGACTTAGATAATAGTCACATTACTCAACCTGTTGATATTGGTTCTTCTAGTAATATTGATACTTATAGTATTAATAAAATAAAATGGGCTGATAGACCTACTATGTCTACTTACTATTATAAGAGACCTACTCCTATGGATGTTCTTAATGAAGAACATAAAAACTTTTTCAGTAATTCTTATTCTGGTAAAAGTATTTATGAATGGAATATTGATGGTGGGAGTGACAATCATATATTTACTCAATGTCATCGAATGCTTATGTATAGTTCTGCATGTAGAACTAGTGGTATAATGATTTTAATACTGCACAGGCTATTAATGTTGGTTTTACTGGTCAGTTTAAAGGTTGGTGGGATAATTATTTAACTCCCCATAATAGAAATGACATTTTTAATTCTACTAAAATTGAAAATGGTGAGACTAAGACTAATGTTGTTTATTCTTTCATTCTTACTATTTTAGATCATTTTACTGGTCAGTATACCAATAAATATGAAAATACTAGAACTCTTCTTTTAAACATGAAGTGTAAAACTCTTACTGATTTAAGATGGTACAAAGATACTTTCTTGTCTCGAATTTATGAGATTCCTGAATGTAATCAGGATATTTGGAAGAATAAATTTGTTGATGGTCTTCCTCATTTATTTGCTGAAAGAGTTAAGAAGATTCTTAGAAAAGACTCTAATTCAATTTATTATGAGTCTTATACTTTTGGCCAAATTATTAGTATTTGTGTTCAGGAAGGATTAAATCTTTGTAATGAACTCAAATTAAGAAATCAAATTAAAAAAAGACATTTTTTTGGAGAAAAAACAATTAGGTCAATTATGTGATCAATTTAGATTAGATAATCCTAATTCAAAAAATAGTTTGTCTAAAACTAATAAAAGATATTTTAAACATAAATCTACTTATAAGAAAAGAAAACATCATTCTAATAATAAGCATAAAGAAAAAGATCATGAAAATGATAAAAATAAAAGAAAATTTTCTAAAAAGAAAAAATATAATACAATTATTTGTAAAAAATGTAATAGGCCTGGTCATTATGCTAATCAGTGATATGCTAAAGACAAGATTAAAAATCTTGATATTAATGATGAGCTCAAAGAGACTCTTTTTAAAATTGTTATGAATTCTAATACTGATTCAGAATCAGATAAGTCTTATAATGACTGCTCTTTTATTGAATCTACATCTGATGATGAAGTTTCTGTTAAGTCTGATAAGGAAAAATGCAATGATTGTGTGCTTGAAAAACCTTGTCTTAACTGTATCAGGTAATACTGATAATAATACAGATAATGAGTTTTATAAACTCATGAGTCAATTTCAAGATATGAATATTAGTGTCTTGACTGATAATAATATTCTAGAATTTCTTAAACAAATCAAAGATTCTGGTTTAAGAGATAAAATTATTGAACAATTGCATGATTCCTCTTATAAGAATGAGGATAATAATAAAACTAGTCTTTCTAATAAGATTGATAGTAATTATTATAATATGGGTGAATTAGAAAAACTTCTTCGCCTTAAGAATATTAAAAATAATCCTGTAACTATTAATGATTTAGTTCATGAGATTAATAATCTTAAGACAAGTGTCAAGATTCTTCAAAACCAGAATTCTGACCTTTTTATTCGTCTTTCTTCTATTGAGAAAGGAAAAGAGAAAATCGAAGATAGTGAAACTAGCTCTAATGCTCTTTCACGATTCTTAGATACTAATAATGATGTTAATATTAATAAAAATCATTTATTTACTATTAACATGATTATATCCCAAAAATGGTATACCAAGATTTCTCTTCTTATAAATAATTCTTATAAGAAAGATTTTATTGCTATGATTGATAGTGGTGCTGACTTAAGTGTCGTACAACTAGGAATAATTCCTACTAAATTCTTTGAAAAAAACTACTCACTCCCTTTCTCATGCAGGTGGAGGATCTTTAAAAATTAATTATAAGCTTAAAAATGCTTATGTTTGTGTTGATAGTTGTTGTATTTCTAATGACTTTCTTATTGCTGAAGACATTACTAGTCAAATGATTATTGGTCTTCCTTTTTTATTTAAAATCTATCCTCTTACCTTTGTCAGTGAAGGAGGTATTACATGTACCTATAACGGTAAACCTATTACTTTTAAGTTTATTACTAAACCTATTCATAAGGTTCTTAATTTGATTCAAGATCAAATTAATAATAAAAATTATCAAATCAATTTTCTTAAAGATGAGCTTAATTCTATCACTATTAATGATAGATTAAAAAATCCTAAGCTTCAGGAAAAAAATAAACTTTTAAATAATAAATTTTCTATTGAAATTTGCAATGATTTTCCTAATGCTTTTTGGGATAGAAAGAAACAAATAGTTTCTCTTCCTTATGAGGAAGATTTCAAAGAGAATAAAATACCGACTAAGTCCAGACCTTGTCAAATGAACTCTGAATATTTAGAGTTATGCAGAAAGGAAATATCTTCCTTATTACAGAAGAAGCTTATTACTCCTTCTAAATCCCCTTGGTCTTGTACTGTTTTTTTATGTTAATAAGCATTCTGAGCAGGAACGCGGAGTTCCTAGATTAGTTATTAATTATAAACCTCTTAATAAGGTTTTGAAATGGATTAGACATCTTATTCCTAATAAGAAAGATCTTCTTGACAGATTAGTCAATGCTCTTGTCTTCTCCAAATTTGATTTAAAATCAGGCTTTTGGCAAATTCAGATTAATCAACCTGATAGGTATAAAACTGTCTTCAATGTTCCATTTGGTCATTACGAATGGACTGTTATGCCTTTTGGTCTTAAGAATGCTCCTTCAGAATTTCAGCAAATTATGAATGATATTTTTAATCGTTATAGTGATTTTATTATTGTCTATATTGATGACATCCTTGTTTTTTCTAAGGATATTGAAATACATTTTAAACATCTCGATATGTTTAAAAACTTAGTCATTAAAAATAGTTTAGTCATTTCAAAACCTAAAATGGTTTTATTCCAAACTAAAGATAAATTTCTTGGTCATATGATTGATAAGGGTAATATTATTCCTATTCAACGTAATATTGAATTCGGTAATAAATTTCCTGATATTATGACTGATTAAACTCAATTACAGAGATTCTTAGGAAGCCTTAATTATGTGTCTTCTTATATTAAAAATCTTGCTAAAGATTCCGCTATCTTATATGATAGACTTAAGAAGAATCCTTCTCCTTGGAATGATAATCATACTAAGGCTGTTATTAAAATTAAAGAAAAGGTTAAGAATATTTGTCTTATGCTTGCTAATCCTTTATGGGTAAAAATAGTTGACTCTGATGCTTCAGATTTGGGGTATGGTGGTATCTTAAAACAGATTAACCCTGATAATAAAATTGAATACATTATTAGATTTTATTCTGGTAAATGGAATAATGCTCAAAAGAATTATTCTACTACGGCTAAAGAAATTCTTGTTATTGTAAAATGTGTCCTTAAATTTCAGGATGACTTATACAATCAGAAACTTACTATTAAAACTGATTGTACGGCTGCTACTTTTATGCTTTTCAAAGATTTTGAACATAATGTTTCTAAACAAATGTTTGTCCGATGGCAATCTCATCTTGCTTATTTTGATTTTGATATTGTCTATAAGCAAGGGAAAGATAATAATCTTTCAGATTTTTTAACTCGTGAATTTATTTCTTCATAACAGAAATGAGTCACTCTGGAAGAAGTCCATATTCCTCTTATAGAGGAAGAGGAGGCAGAGGTCATCCTCCTATTATACAGCATGGGAAGAAATCCCTTTTCAACCAGAGTATTTCTGTGGCTCTTCTTCAAAAGGAGATAATGTTCATAAGGAATTTCAAGAATTCCTCAGACAACGTAGTAAAAATTTACCAATAGAGGACAATTCCTCAAAACCAGAGGATGACAAATCATATTCTTCAATCGCTCAGAAGGAATATAAATTATTTGATTCTCCTAAGAAAGAATTGATTCTTATTATTGAAAATGACGATGAAAAGTTCAAAGAGTCTCCATGGACTCTTATGGAAAAGTATTTTCCAAATTCAAATTGGAATGTGGAGAATTATAAATCCAGAGAATTTTATGAGAACATTCTCATTAGTCTCGGAAGTGTTGAAATTCAGCATTTTCCTCCAAAGATCATCTTCATCCAAAAATGGGGAACTTCACCTTTTGCAGAAAGGAGTATGACTAATGAGGTCACACACACTACTTACCAGTATAATTACTGGGATTACTTACAAAGTTTTTATAAAACTTTATAATAAAACTTTATTATAAAACTTGGCTAATAAAAATTTGTGAAAATATTAGCAGGAATCAAATTCCTAATTGGTTTTTTTCCTGGTGGGGAAATTTTGGGGCTTTGGCAGATATTTTGCCTGAAGAGGTTAAAAATATCTTAGAAGAATATTCTATTATTTATTCAGACTTAAAGTCTCATAATACAAGTGGTAAAACTACTTGCATGTTTTTTGTTGATTCCGGAATCCCATGGGTCTTGAAATGGAGACCAGAGTTCGGTTATACTGAATATGGTACACCTTATTTATGGAGAATCCATACAACACGATTTTGGAATAACTTAAATGTTATTACCCCTGGCTCCAATGAGTCACCATTGCAAGAAAATATTACACGGATTAAATCTAAAATGGAGGAATAAACAAAGAATTATGTTGACAAAACTTCTGGTTCTCTTCCATCATTCTCTGAATACTCTAAGAAGTATTCTGGTATCTTTCCAAAGGAAAAAATTATGGATCTTTATATGGACCATATTAAAAATGATTTATTCAAGGATATTGATTTTTCTGATTCAAAATCAGATGCTTCTATGATTTGTGGATCTAACCTTCAAGATGCTCGAGATCCGAATGAAGATGATCAAGAATTTTCTATTCAAGAAAGTTTTAATCTCTTGAAGAATTCTCTTAAAGGGAAAATAAAAGAAAGTAAGTATTGATGGGATCTTATCCAAATGGTTTCTTTCCATCTATTTCAACGGAAGGATGGGACATCCAACATGGTATAATTCGTTCTAGGTTATTCTACCTCTTGAATGATACAGGAGGGCTACATTATAATATTTGGAGAACTCCTTCTGATATTTTCATTGATAATGAAAATAATGTTATTAAAAATAAGAATTATCTTAAAATTCTTAAAAAGAAGATAAGAGCTTTGGAAGAATGGATTCCAAGGATTGAAGCCTCAATTAGAAGAAATGAAGGATGGTTTAATAATCGTCAACAATTAGCAGGATTTAAGGAGACTCTTATGCTCCTGAAGAAGCAAGTCTCTTTACTGGCGATTTAAAGGCTTAAAGATATAATCATATGGTGCAAGATATGATTACAGATAACAGCGAATAAAATTCGTCATTGCATGCGTCACTTTACAGACAAAGTACTGTTGATGAATAGTAATTACTATTCAAATTTTTTTTTTGTCTTTTTGTGGCTTTTTTCTGCACTATTTCTTTTTTTTTTAATCCGGGGTTTGATGTTCGGCTCTTTCATCTATATATAGGTTTGTATTTTATTTTCAGAGGTAAACTGGAGTTTACTCGCCCTCTCTTTTTCTCTCTCTATCCCTCTCGTGTGTAACCCTTTAGCCTTGTAATAATTTTGTTTATAAACTGGTTTATGGTTGTGGAACATTAAGGTATATTGTTGTTTATTTAAATTCTGTATTTAAATTTTTATTTTTGATAATCGCCGCCTCAATGGTCGGCTAAATTACTTGTATTGAATCATGACCTGACTTAACTATACTCTACTATCATGTGCATTTGGAATTATATTCCTATAATGATCTGTAATTTAATATATCAAAGGTAGAGTTGGTTTAACCGGTAGGTTTGAGCTTTCCAGTGATATTCATGAGTTAACCATGTGGGCTAGCCCTTTTTGCCGTTATATCGATGAATAGGCGCAGGCGTTTTCTGGGTGTAAAAGCTTTTTTCAGGTTAACTCATGGACTATGGAATTTCTCAGTAATTTTCTATCTGTGTTTGTAAAAGATCCACTAATATATTAACATAAGGATCGTGCAAAGATCTATATCCATAGTATCCTATATATATATATATATTGTTGTGAATTGAGACTCCAAACACTCAACAATGAACCAGTATTAGTTGACTAACAGAAAAGTATTAATTGCTAAACTAAAAGGTATTAGTGCAGAAGAAGTGTAAAACTGAGAAAAACACCAAGAATTTAAGTGGTTCGATCTTTAATGATCTACATCCACTTCTGAGAGCCCAAAACTTCCACTAGATCAATGACCTAAGGCTATACAAGATCATATAAATGAGCTAGCACTCAGTTTTCACAACTTGAACTTGCTTGTTTTCCTCAACTTTATCTCACAATATCTGGAGAAAGTCTGAATGAATTAGCTAACCCCCATTTGAAACATGAACCCTGGTATATATAAAGTAATGCTATGGGAATAATCATCTAGAATTAACAAGGGAAATCGGCAAACCGTGGCCTTCAACATGCATCAGCAGTGCCTTCAATTAAGAGTTGGTATGCTGTGATACTTGTTTACAGTGAAACTGATTTTTTTTACACGCATACTCTTTAGTAATATAAGTCACACCCTTTAGTAATATAAGTCACACCCTTCAGTTATCAGTACGATATCTTCTGCTATAATATAAGTCACACCCTTCACTTTTATAAATATTAATCTTTATAGTAAAAAGTCACACTCTTTATAATAAAAAAATCACACTCTTTAGTAATATAAATCACATTCCTTAAACAGTTTCACCGTGAAACTTGTTCACCCTATACTTTGCCAATAATAAATTAGGTGAAATCTAAGAAAATAAAAAATATAAATAGTATGTATATATATTAAACTACAGAAAATGAACATTTTTTAATCAAATAATAATTTATATAAAATTCGATAAAATAAAATATATATAGTCTTTATATATATTAATGAATTATTCTAATAAATTATAAATTTTAATTTTAAATTATATATTCTAATAAATTATGAATTATAAGTTATTTATATAAAACAAATTGGATAGTTTGAATATTCTAAAAAATAATATCAATATTATTTTTTGGGACCAAAAGTGCAATTAACAACATATGTGAACAACTTCTGTTAAAAATGGGCGGAGAAATTTTATGGGACCAAATTTGTCAAAAAAAAGACCACTTTGAGTTCGATCAATTCACATAGGACTAAAGTGCAATTTACCCTGTTGCGACCGCTTCTCAGCATAATAAGATATCCTCTCTTCTGGTCCTCTTGAATGTTGCTATTGTATTGTTGGTGAACTACATAATTTTTGTGTAATTGTTTGTCGATATATTTTATCTTTCTTGCATCCGTTATAACATACTCCCTCCGTCCTGAATTCGAAGGCGGGGTTTACAGTTTGCACACGTTTTTATGAGGGAGTTTTGTATTAGTAATTGAAATGATAAATTGATTTTTAAGGAGAGTATGATAGATAAGAGGCTCATCTATCGTACCCCTCCTTAAAAATAAATTTATCATTTCAATTACTAATACAAAACTCGCTTGCAAAAACACGTATGAAAAGTAAATGTGACTTCAAATTCGGGACGGAGGTAGTATTATATTCTAGAAAAAACTAATACGCACCTCATGTATTAACTAATATCAATTAACACGTGGCGTGTAATCGTAAATGATGAAACCATTGAACCACTATAGAGAATTCTAACTCGACACAGAAAGCCACCCTCATTTTAATATGCTTTACGCTTGAGCATAGCAAGAATCACAATGGATTTATCATTTTCGGGATTCAGAAGCAAGGGTGAAGCTGCAAGTTTCTTCTTGTAGAGGTCGAACATTTCATTAATGATTTCACCTCCAAAGTGATCGGTGAGCAATCTTTCAAGAATTGCCCGGTAGGTTGCTGCACGGGCATCGACATTGGGCAAGCTGTATTGTCCAGTGTTGTTCAGAATCTCCATTCTTTCAATGCTAAAACTGCTGTGACACCTCTCCAGTATGGCCTTCAACTGTTGTGGTGTGGCAAAGTAGTATGGGAGGTTGAAAGAGTCTATTTTAGCTTCACTCAATCTTCCCTGCAACATTAACAAATATTGGCATCATAATTAGATTGTAGGTTTGAACAGCTAATAGTTTTGGTTAAGCGGGGAGTTTATCCCAAAGCTAAGGTTGATAACCATAGATCGAGTCATGTTACATAATGATGTAATATCTTCTATTAATTATATGTTAGATCAGCTAGATGAATAAAGGGGAAAAAAAAAAGAATATTTGTAGATGGCTGTATAACAAAATGTCCCATCGCTGAATTCTTGAAATGAAATGAGAATAAAATGTTACTCCCTCCATCCCTTAAAGATAACCACATTAGACTTTAACATAGATTAAGAAATTAATATTAATAAATGTGATCAAATTATAATATGTCTATTGAACCCCCATTAAAGTTTCATAATTCAGATTTCAAGGTAGCTATATTAAGTTTTATTAAGGGTAAAATTGTCAGGTAAGCATTTATTATTTAAGCAAAAATAAAAAATGGGACTATAATTCGGAGCATCCAGAAAAGAAAACTGTGGTTATTTTATAGGGACGCAGGGAGTAATACTTTAGAGGAAGAGTGGATCTCCTGTGTACTAGGTGTACTGTGCACTCCATAGCGTATTTTAGAAACATACAACTTATTTACACTGAAATGTGCATCCTGTGTTCGTGAAACAAGTTGCATGTTTCAGTTTAAATAAGTTGTATGTTTCAGTGCTACAAGTTGCATGTTTCAAAAATACACAATAGAGAAACGCTGCACCTGGTGCATACAAGACCTAGGCTTCAAAAATTCGATTCACGTGCGGTGTGATTAATTACCATTTTGGCCATGTCCATGAGGCAAGACCCCAAAAGTTATTCTCACAATGGATAGTGTACTCTGTTTGAGGGTCCCAATATTGAGGGAGTGCAGGGATTAGAAGGGCCATAAGCCCTCCACCCACCATTTCTACAGCCCCGAGATTGCAAGAACGCCTCCACATCCTTACTATATTGATCCTAATATGCTTCACGGACTTCATTTCTCTTATCCGTACAGTAATGAATTTCTCCTCTGTTCCACGCCGGAGAGCCACTGTCCGCCACCACCTCTGGCACTTGCCTCAGCCAATGGAGAGCCCAGGAACAGTAGGCAAAATGAAGGCACGATTTGGGAAGGAGGCGGCCGTGGAAGTCCCCGGGCACTCCAGTTGCATTGTAACTTCTTTTGGGTGGAAGTGATGTGAAAAGGGTGTTGAAATCGTTGGAAACGACGTCGTTAAACAACACGTGGAATTCTGCGGATTCATATATATTGTTAATGGCTTGAGTGATGATCTCCATGGCCGGGAATGAGTTGTGCCCAGTTGAGCACCCAAAATCTGCAATCAACATACCATTTTTCACCGAGTTTTTTGTATCTAATTTTGTCGCGATTTCTTCTTCGATAATTGTCTTTGCAACATCCAATGCTCCTCTCTGGAAATTAGTACAAAGGTTTTTTACCAAATTCTATAAGAGAGAGATTTTTTTTTATGCAACATATGTATATTAATTAACGAGTATACCTGGTAGGAGGAGTTTTGAACATAACTATGAGCTCCAAGCCCAGCGTTCATCGGGAAACTACTCATGGAACCCATCTTTCTTAATTCATATAAGCGTGTCTTTGCCTGTATGATTAATTATTATGCAAGTGATATATTGGGATTATAGTTATTTATACTTGCACATGTACGAGAACAAACAATTTTTTTTTTTAAAAAAAGGCCTTCACCTTGTGGACCAATTAATAGTCGTTGAAATTGAAATTTCTAGACTTTTCATACCTGGTTGGCTCGCGTTAGGTTTCCCTATTCCAATTTAATAATTTACATTGTAGTTTACTAGTATTTCGTCAGCCCGTGCGCACGGAAGTTATTAGTTTTTACAAATTTAATTAATTTAATACTCAATACATTTCCATTTGTTATCCTCAAAGTTCAACTGCAAAATATCCTAAAACTTACGAGTATCTCATTACCATTTCATAAATTATTTTTGTAAACAATATTTATTAAGCATAAGTAATTCACATTTTCTAATTTATAAAACACGCATATAGCATCTTGTTTTATTTTTTAAAATAAAAGTAAAATGACAACAACCATTTGTTAAATAAAATAGCATTCAAACTTTTAAAGAAAAACAATGTAGGAAAAAAAATTATAAAATAATTCAAAAAATCTAAACATTTCGGAACACTTCTTGAAATACAACATTCTTTGTTGTATTATGTCCAGAACTGCCATTGGTACACAACATAATCCTCAAACCACGTCGACTGGTAACCCTCGAAACTGCGACATAAAGCTGGCCATGGCTAAACACCTGATTATTAAGAAATACTCCAACATGAGAAAATGACTGTCCTTGACTTTTATTTATTGACATAGCATACGAAACAATCAACGGGAATTGTCTGCGTGTAAACTTGAACGGTAACCTAGTATCGGAAGCAGTCAATGACAATCTAGGTATCAATGCTAGTTCACCAGCACTGCTGCCAGTAAGAACTTTACCTTCGATCAATCTATCACTCAACCTAGTGACAACCAACCTACAATAAAAAATAATTATAAAAATAATCTTAGAAGAAATGGTAAATACTTGTAAAAATTTTTTTTTACCTGGTTCCATTACATAATCCCCTTGAATGATCTATATTTCTCAACAACATAACAGGCGTTCCAACTTTGAGATTAAGTTCATGGTCGGGCACACCGGAAAATTTCAAAGTGTTGAGGAACTCGGGAGTATGAACATCAGCAAGAGAATCAAAATTGGAATCAGACCTGCAAAGACTATCGGAGCTAAGATACTTGCGAGACTCCTTTTGATTTAACCGAACCATGTAATCATTAATAGATTTAACAGAGTCAAGTGTCGGCGCAAGTATAGCTCTGTCCTGTAAAAATTCGTGATCGTACATCCTGGATTTAAAATCCGGATAAATACAATCAACTATGGAAGCAATTTGATCATCACCACATTTCAACAAAATATCATCAGGGACGATAATATCTGAACCATAATCAGTTTTTGTCCCTATACTTCCATCACCAACTGATTCAATCCATTCAGAAAATAATTTCATTTCATTCATCCCCTGAACCGAATTGAATTGCATCAACCTCATGTTTATTCTCAACTTCAAAATAGTGCATGCATTCCACAAATCGGATGAATTGATAGTGGCATGTACAATGTCTTGTCTCCTTCCTTTTGGAATGACAAGCAGTATCTGTCGAAAATCTCCCCCAAAAACAATTGTTTTTCCACCAAATGGTATTTCACAGCGCGATGGATCAGACAGCTGCATGATATCTCTTAATGATGTATCTAATGCTTCAATACAATGTCTGTGAGTCATTGGAGCTTCATCCCATATTATGAGCTTGCACTTAATCAAAAGTTCAGCAAGATGACTACCTTGTTTGATGTTACACGTAGAATCTTCCAGACAATTGATTGGAATGCAAAACCTAGAATGCGTTGTACGTCCATCAGGAAGTAAAAGTGATGTTATGCCACTCGATGCTACATTCAATACAATCTCACCTTCAGATCATAATCTAGAAGATAGTGTTCTCCACAAAAATGTTTTCCTAGTACCTCCATAACCGTACACAAAAAACACTCCACCTAAATCCGACGAAACAGATGTAATTATTTTTATCAAAAATAACACGCTGCTCATCATTCAATCTCCCTAGCAAAACTTCATATTCCATTCTCAGGTCAGCTCTATTATACGATAACTCAGTCAAAATCATCCTATTACGGGATGCTATATTGGTATTAGCAACTGCCACAAGCATACCATCAAAGTCATGCAAACTCTTACCAAGAGAACGTAACATATTATCAATTTCCAAAAGACAGCAGTTCTTGATCTCATCATCCGACATTCTCAACTCTAGAAATATAAGAAGAATAAAAAAAATCATAATTTAAAAAATCATACATAAATTATTAAATGATATTTTTAATAATAAACTTAACAGTTACATATAATATATATATATATATATATATATATATATATATGTGAAAATATACACACCAACAATATAAAAATGATATTTTTTCTTTCAAAACACTTAATATAATATAATATAATTATATAATTATGATTGATTATATAAAACGCCTAAAAAATAAATCATGCAATAAACTTTGGTGCGGAAGAATAAGGAAATTTAGCGAGAAATAATTGGGCGGAGGGAATTAAATTGAAATAATTTATAATTTTTTAAAAAAATACCTGGATACCGCATTATTATTCTTCTCTTGTACAAAATATCATCGGATAAATATTTCCAACACTTATCCCATATTTCACCCGGATTATTTAAAGATCCGGAATTGAGAAGAGTAACAAAAAGAGATCTCATCGAAGATGCAGAGGCCCAAAAGCTAGCCTGTTCTAGTCCATCAACATATTCTCTATCATCGTCCAACAACCCTCTAGCAAAGCAAACATCATGGAATGTGGAATAAATTGTTCCTCTAAATTTTTTGATATCATCAAAACACGTAGGTCCAGTGACAACGTTCAACAGAATCCTCAGATAATATGCCTCACCAGTACCAGGTGGTACATAAGAAATACGACCAACTAAAAATCCCCTCTGTCTTGGTTCCCACTTCCTTGTTTTTCTTTTAAAAACAAACAACTGAGGAATTTGAGCATATGTCAACTTAGCAGCATCATCAAAATGCTTATTCAACTCAAACCAAGCTAAAAACATGCTAGTCTTCACACTCGGTCTGTCCAAAATAGAATGCAAAGAATCGGTGTCCCTGAACACAACATTCTGTTGTTCTGGTAGATGGAATGCCAAACGTTCAACAGACGGATTCCTGTAATTAATTTCTAAACCAAATAATCTCCAAGCAGCTTCACACGGTGAAATATACCTACAATCATAATACATCTTGATCTCATCAACATCAGATGCGTGATTAGACTCCCCATTATTTTCAACAAAAGTAGCTGTCACACGATCATGGCCCTTGTTGATATACTTGAATAAGTATTTAATGGTTCTGGATTGATTGCACCATTCAACATTAATATGTGCACCGTATTTCAGGAGAAGATATCTGTTATGAGGAACAACAAATCTGTTGTCCAAAACAATACCCTTTTTCTTCATGGTTTTTCCATCATCCCTCCGCCTATAAATAAGATATCCATCATCATCAAATGAACTCTCGGACGAAAATTTCTTTGGAAAGTGCTTTGTGTTGGGGATTAATTGCCCGGATCTATTCGGGATGAATATTTAAATACAAATTTAATTCTAACAATTATTACTAGCATGAATTAATCCTATATTAATTCAAATAATAATTCAACAACAAATCATGCATATAAACAGTTCACATAAATCCTACGCATGCGGAATTGCTTCGGGTTTATGTGAACTAACCTCTCGGAGTGACAACCGTTGAGAAGATGGATCCCGTTCACACGAACACACCAAAAAGTCTTCTCAAGTATTCCCTTGCCCTTGTTCAACAATCTTGTGGAAGGAACTCGCGAACAATTTAACAAAAGGAAAAATAAAATTATGTTGCACCATCTTTGTGGATTTCTAATTTTTCCAACACATGGAATTGCACACTCACAATTGAGGTTTTTCGAAAATACACAATCTGTCGACGTTTCAAAATATTTGATATTTTATCGACGCTGATATTTTTCCGAAAAACCAATTTTCGTGTTCCCCTGGGATGAAACATTCATCCCCTATTTATAATGAGGGGTTTGTCGAAATTTTAGGTGGAAATAAAGATGGAAAAATCTTTTTCTTGATCTCCAAGAAATCTTGAATATATCCCATATATTATTTTCTCCATAATTAAATATTCCACAAAAATCTCAACTCCTCTTGTTATGGTATTTTTCGAAAAATAAGGAGTAGGAATCCAAGATTAGGATCTTCTTGAATTTATGAGATATTTTTGTATTCCAAGAATGCATATCTTCCATAATATATTTTCAAGAAAATCAAGAAAATCTTTCCTCTCCTTATTTATTCATAAATTTCGAAATATGCTTAATAAATAACCAAGTGGGAGATTTCTTGAATTTAATGAGATAATCTTGTATTCCAAGAATACTTATCTACATTCCATAACAAAATTCAAAGAAAATCTTTCTCCCTCTTTTATTTATTTTCGAAACTTTTAGGAAAATTAGGCAACAATAATTTACTGGACATTATGTTTGGGCTACTTGAGGGGCCTTTAGGAGAACTAAGATTGGACCTTCTAATGGACTTTGAATATCTAATATTGAGCCACAATATTATTCAAGCCCATAAATATTAATTAATCTCACTACATAATTAATATTGCACTATCCATCTTAACCCATATTACTGTTAATATGGCTCCCGGTTATTATTTCCCGTGTTTAAGATTATCTAGCCCATTAATTAATTCAAGCCACTGAAATAGCTTTCCATTAATTAATATCTTTTATCCTTGGTTAAGGAACGGTTCAACATTATTATCCATACTGGAAACAAATTCCACTTGCAAGATTTGGTATGATAAATCTTATGAACCTCCCAAGGGGGCAAATCAAACGAGCGTACTCGCACACGATTCTTCGTATTAAATCTTAGCAATCGCATGTGACCAGTAATATTGCCCAAGATATAAAGTATTGAATCTCATTGATTCTCTACCCGTCATAAGTCAAAGCAATAATTACTAACCACACACGATCCTATTTAAGGGACGAAGATTAAGAAATAACGAACCACTGAGGTCTAATTCTTCCTGGTTCAGTGCTGAAGAATTTATCCTCCTGTAGGTCCTTGTTCAATGCATTAGTCATGCACTAGTGTAATCTCTTGGTCAAGACAAGCTAATCTGAGCCTTACACTTCAACCTTTCACGATGGATTGTTCATTTTTATCTTGGTCGTAAACCGCATACTTTTAGTTACAAGGGACTGTTAATTTAATCTTCTGTGATCTGGTATCACTAAATTAACTACAATGTAACACGTACTTTTATTGAACAATTATGCAATAAATATATGTAACATTCAATGATATTTAAAGCATCAGTGATAAATAATTTATTTCAGTAAATAAGACAGAAAATTCAGTTTGGTTATACAAAGTAAAAGCATACTTTCCAGTATAACCCCAACACTTTGTACATTCACCTTCTTCAGAGTAGCACGGAGAGTACTTAACAGTTAGACCACAAGGACCATGCATCATAAAATCACGGACAGCTTCAAAGTACTGCTTATCATTCGACTCATCTGGTAATTCAGCTGAAATTATTCGATCAATATCATCACCTGAAGGAGCATCGTTATACTTTTCCAGAAAAACCAAGATATGTGCATGAGGCAGACCACGCTTTGGAAACTCAACAGTATACAAAACTGCAAAATAACGTATAGATTTTATTACAAATTTCTACATTTAATTTATGATTATATACTATTATTATAATATAATTTATTAATAAATAAAACTCTATACAAAAAAAAAAAAATTGTACCTGATTTAACGTTTCCAAATATTTTATTTTGTCGAATGTCACAAATCAGTGCATCCAGTTTGATCTTAAAGATGAGACATACAATATCTGGTCGATCTTCGGGATTTTGACCTCTATGAGACATATAACGAACAATTTCTGGCCATTTCACGTTGCATGTAAACGCTATAAACAATTGTGGATAATCAGCCCAACGACAAATAGCCATAGCATCTTGATAATTCTGCATCATGTACCTCGGGCCTCCAGTAAATGAAGGAGGCAAAACAATGCGTTTACCAATAGCTCTTCCTTCCCTCTCCCCATTCAAATAAGCATCTTCAAGACCGACATACATATCACATCGAAGTTCCTTCTGATGATTTTTTATGTACAAAAGCCTTGAAGACTCAACCATCGTATATGCACCCACAATGAATTATTGCGTCAACCTCTTGCAAGATAGTAGTGTAGGTAGCTCCTCATTCCTTTCCTGAAGACGATATGCAAAAAACTCTCTGATGCTAATACCAGTCCTTTGTCCAACCCTTCCCAATGCAGATTGAGAAAATGGTATATCTGAGAATATGGTATATCTGCCCTGTACCCATCCTCACCATAAGGAAAAAAAAGAGGATATTGCAAAGCAAGATAAGACGGGTTCAACTCTGTAATACGTTGCAGTATACCAGAATATGTTTGAATTATAATGTCACGGACCCCAATAGTACTGTCAAGATCACCAGTAACCACAGTTACAACTTCTGAAACTGTAGGTAAGTTGTGAGTCCTTGGATCGTAGCCTCTACTTCCGATTAATTGCATAGTTACTTTTCTGTGACCAGAGCTGAATTTATCTCTAGCATATCTAAACCGCTTAACCAGAACATTGTTGTTGTCCAGCATTTCTTTTAAGTCGGATACAATCTCAGCTTGTATTGTATTTATATTTTCCGCTGACCTGAATATATATATATATATATATGGAATGTAACTAATTTGATTGAAGATAAAATAATACGTAGATAACATTTTTAAAAATTAAAAATATCATACCTGACAGATCGAATCCTGTTATATATTTCATTATTTGTGTCGTATATGTATAGTTGGGCATATGCAGGAGGATCACGACCACTTGGAAGCAAACTGCCCAATCTATGATAATTCTGACCATGCATTCGAAACATCGGGGGAGATTTACCTCTATTTAAATTTCTATCGATATTTCCGCCTAAAGATGTAAAAGAAAACATATTGTTGAATGAACGAATGTTATCCAAAAAATGTTTGCTTCTATCACTTTGAACCCATATCAAATCTTGAAGAAGTAATGGAGGCTGAGGCATTAGAGGTAACTGAATTTTTCCTTGCATACAACACAATGAAAATTTTGGAGCTAATTCTTTTTTTGTAGATTTCAATCGTTCATCAAATCAAAACATAGCACCACAAAATCCACATCGATGTATTAGATCACCAATACCCCAATATTCGATATCTGAAATAAATAAATTATAAAATAAGTATTTAATTTAAGAAACTAATAAAAATACAAATTTTAATAAGATATTCTATTTAAAAAAATTTAATAAAAAAATATGAACAAATAAATTAAACAACTTACAATCAACTTCATTATCATAACAAATTAAATCGTCGGGATTTAAATCAATTATCTCCAGACTATCATCATTATCATCCGGTAGAACATCGTTAAATATTGGCTCTCTAGACTTTAATTCATCAACATGAATATCATCTCTAGCTAAATGATCAGGAAAAGAAAATTTTCCAACATTCTGATCATTAATGTGCCGATTGCTAGATCCACTAACTGCATTTGAGATAAAATAATAATTATATAACAAAACAAATGTAAAATAACTAATAATACTTATAATAATATATAGTATTAATGAATTTTTTTAATAAATATAATAATATAATATGAGTACCATTGGTAACATCGGGATTTTGTTGTTTTGCATACATATCCTTGCTTTAACTATCAACTTATCTCCAAATACATAACAAAAAATTGATGACGAAGCGGTGTTTGTAAGTCCATTAATTTGAGAATCTTTATTGCCTACACAAAAAATTGAAATATAAAGTAAGTAGGTTAACATTTAAGCAAAAGAAATTATAAAAAAAAATTGTAAACGGCAAGTTTTAAAAAAAATATCACTAAATAAACTTATAAAATAAATATAAAAAAAGTACTGTGTCCTAAATAAATAATATTAAAATGATACGTGAACAATATAATTATTTGCTTTAATTATCAACATAGTGTAATATTTCAAAAAATCTGTATAACTGATAGATATAATATTTTTGGAAAGTGTATGTAAAACAAAAATAAAGTAGTTATGGTCTTGAAAATAAGTCAGTCCAATGAAAAATAAATTACCAAAAAATATTAATTATAATGACATTTATTCAAAAAAAAAAGGAAAGACTTTGGACAAATTTCCAAAAATATGATATATTACATAATATATTACATGGTCAAAATAACCTATGATAAGATTAATATATTATTTGATATAAGTTAACAAATTATAAATTGCACATTAAATTATTGGTCATATTAATAATAATTGTAATTTTAAGAACATTTATCCCAAACTTTATATTATCTTAATATAAAACTAATATTGATCTTGAACATGATTACCCAATAACTAACATAGTTAATCAGTCAATAAATTATTGAAATAAAAGAATTGTTAACAAATAACCAGGATTAAATTATTGTACATTTTAAAGTATAAAAAACATAAATTCATATTTAATAAAAAAAACATACCTTGTGCATTTTCCTGATTTGGAGATTGATTTCGGCTGATAATTTCTGAACTTAGTAGCTTCCTCATTATTCAAAATAGCTCAAAAATAACACAAAACAAAAAAAGTTAACAGCATAATAAAACAATTTAAGATTATATTATTATTTATTTAAACATAACAAACAATCATGATTTGACGGTATGAGTAAAAAAATGTAATAGCATATATATAATAAATAAGAACCTTAATACTAAAAAATGTACACGTAGTTTTAAGAAAATATAACTAAATGTTACATATCAACATATAAAATTATTATTAATTTAGGAAATGATTATCTAAGACCTAATATAATTAATCAATCAATAAAATATTTATAAAGAAAAGTGTAGTTAAAGACATATCGGAAAAAAAAAAAGATTTGATGGTATTAGACATTGATTGTTTCACACAATTATATCAATAATTTTTTTTAATAATACATTAATATAAATAAATAAAATTTTAAATATACAAAAAAAAATTAAAGCAATTTATATGAATGCAATATGTGTTTTTCATAAACAACACAACTCCCGACCTCTATTCTAGTAATAACATATTGGTCATCTATAATGTGTTCAATATTATTAAACTTGATAGTAACATGTGAATTGAAAATTGGATAATGATCAATACCTTCTCTATCAGCGAAATATGTTGTCGTACAGAGATTCTGTTTATGCAGCAATTTACTGAGAAGAACTTGAAAGTGAACTGTTAAATATCTCATCCAACAATAATCTGCAAACATAACAATGATGAATCAAATACATAATACGTAATTGTAAAAATTCACTTAATGACTATTTGAATTCTAAGGAATATATCATCTAATCCAAACAATCACGGATAAATTATAATAAAATGCAGGTTAAAATAAAAAATAAGAAAAAGTGTGTTATATAAAAAATATATGAGTGAATAGACAATAACAATACTTAAACATTTTATCGTCACTCACCTAAAATGATTTGATGATGAAGAACTTCAAAGTTATATTGATTTAATGGATTTGTGGAGTTTGAGGAATTATTTATACACAAGAAAATGATGTTGATTTAGAATTAAGAGAAAAAGGAAAGGAGAATAGAAACTTCAATTAAATTACAAAAATTTAATGCTTTTTTTAATTAGTGAGCTTGGGGGATAGTACCAAAATATATGAATCTCTACACATTTATATTATCATTAAATGACATTTAATTCAGATAAATTTATCCTTTTTAAATAGTTTTCATATTTTCTTTAAAATCTCCATAATTATCGTTGTTTTTAAAAAGTTGCTATAATTAAATTTATGTTACCTTAATTTTTAAGACTAATCATCATTATTCCAACTAAAAAAAAATCATGAGTAACTTTTATTATTTTTTTCATAAATAATCTGTAATTTAATACTAAGATTTTATACTAATGGATGGAATTAGTATGATTATATTGGAATTATAATTTGAATTAGGAATTTTTATTCACTGTTACATAAATTATGAGAATATTGATAAATTGGTATGCAAGATTGTGAATCTAAATTAGTGTCTTTTAATTCCACCTGAAATTCGTTTTAAATTAATAATAAATAGAGATCCAATTGTTTTAAATTTGATTTCTACCAAATTCGTTTGAAATAATTTACCTTTTTATTCAGTCAATTATATCTTTTTTTTTTAAATCATACATATTTATATATTAAATGTCTCATTCTATCAGTTAAATTATATCATAAAAAATATTTGAATTTTTTATACGGAAATTACAAAAATTTAAATTTTGGAATTTTTTCTTAAAAAAATTAATTAAAAAAATGGAACAGGTTATGAGCATATTTTCAATTAATAATTAGAATGAAATACGACAATGTAATTATATTATTCCATAATTATACATTTTTTATTAAGATTTGTAAATTATAAAATAATTATATATTGAATAATTTGAATGAGGATTTTTTTTAAAAAAATTTAGTTTCACGGTTGATACGAAAATTTGAATACGCTACTGATACACTAAACTAATGATTGCATAATTATAACGGAAAAAATTGAATTACAATATTTATGACTTATGTTGTGAGTTCCGAATTTTATTTATTTTGTGGGCAATCCAATCAATATGTTTCATTGTGTTATATAAATTAAACTAATTAAAGTCAAAGGATTGCATAATTGATGCAAATTATACAACAATATCTCCTTGTCCTTGTCTATGCTTCGATCTTTATGTCGATGTTTATGCTTTTTGTGCTCTTTATCCTTGTCTCTGTCTTTGTCCTTATGCTTTTATGTTTCTTCTCCTTATCTTTAGACTCGCCTTTTGATTTCCCAGCAACCGTAGGAGCACCCTTCGCAGACTACAAAACATCATAAGACTACAACACTAATTGTGGACGAATTCTGTGTTTCTTAATTGTAGCCCCCCGAAAATCGACGCCACTCAGTTAGGAAAAAAAAAATCATTTGAGATTGGAATAATTTTAACTTTATACTTAAAGTGAGTAAAGCGGAAGACTACGTTTATGAAAACACGAGTGATTTTTTTTTATATATATACATATATATAATGTCGTATTAAGGTGTCTAACTTTATTTGTGCCTAACTCGTGTCTTACCCACATTTCTAAGCCAAACACTTAATATATGACATTTCCAAAATTAGGTTAATATGAACATAAGTATGTTATAATTAACTTAATATAATAAGAGTTTATTTAAAGCAGACCCATCATACGTGCAATTTTAATATTAAAAAGGTCGGCACATTATCCTAGCACTTTCAAAAAAAAATTGATTACTTGACCTAACAATGTTTGCACAATTATGAAACCAAACATTTCAAACAACATTTTAACATTTCAAAAGACCAACTAGTAGTTTGCAAAAGATTGAACCACTTATCCTAAAAATTCATACATAATTCAAAACCATAATTTAAGACAAACTAATACTTAATCCACTTCTTACATAAGTAGTAAACCACACTAAATAGATTTAACGGAGTCTCCCCAGTCAGTCACACGTCCGTCTCGTCATCAACAGGACCTGAAAATATTAAAGTAGCATCATGAGTCTTCCCCCGGAGAAGAGGCCCAGTGGAATAACACTTAATATGCAACTGTATTAAGAAAGTCATTTGATGCGAAAGAAATGAGTACATGCCAAGGCCCGTCGACCCGGCTATTCCACACAGCGTAATCCACATAGCATAATCCACATAGCGTAATCCACATAGCATAATCCACATAGAGCAAAATCCGAAGATCTACTTATTTGCATCTTACACACAAATTAAACTAACTAATACAAAGACAATTAAATGTTACCCACTTTCTTGACGTTTGAATGTTGTGGGATAGCTCCTTCAGAGTCCGGCCGTCTCGCACTGCACTCGACACATTCATCTATCTTTCAGTCTTTTAAATCTTTGAAAGTTTCAATGCACACATATTATTTTCACTATCTCATGTAATTTAATTAACACATATGTACCTTATTCCCATGTGTTATTCATAAGAGTATAAATATTTCTACTAGCTTAATCATACTTCGAGAAAATTCGAGTTGCGGAACTAGGCAAATTCACATGGATCACGTTGAATCGTAACACTTAAGTAAGTATCCCACACCTAAAAAATGAATCACAATAGTATTTTAAAATGCCCATAACAAGTTCAATTGGTTCATTTTGGAGTGCTAATATTATTATTTAACTAGGTGGTTACATAAAATAATCTACCAACTTACTTCTATATGTTAAACTTTCTCAAAAGACAACTTGTAGTAGATAATTTACAAACAAATACAAACACAACAGAATATTATGAAATTTATACAGTAGGTTAATGACACGTATATCTTCATATCATAAAATTTTTAATTCAAAATGTATTGTAGATCTTTTCTTGTGATTTTCACAAGTGGACTGAAAAACAGATTACGAATAGGGCCTTCATCAAGTCATTTTCTAAAATTTGGTAGAAATTGTGTATTTATCATAAAAATTCAAGAAAAAATAATGTGTAACCATAAGAGTCAGTATTAATACCATTAAAATAATCACAATTTAAATCTTTGAATTTCCTATTTAATGGTATAATGTTCTAGAGCTTTAAAACTGCTCGTTTTTCACGGTAAAAGTACTGTTTGCTAGAAAAATCTTTAAAAATATAATATAACTCCAAATTTACCCAAATAAAATTCATATGAAAGTTAAGTTGTAATAGAACAACATAGTCGAAATTCAATTTCAAATACAAAGTTATCTGCACCCAGTAAATTCTACAATCTTAGTCAAAAACAGGGCCAATTTTTCTGCTGTGCAACAATTTAATAGAAAATTCATATAGAATTGAAAACAACTCCAAAAATTCCGAAATATTTACCACATACCCTAGACTTCAGATCTTTACTGTGATAAAATGGTTTTATAAAATTCTTTCAGAAAAGGTCAGAACAATTCTCGAAATTAACATGCAATTCATGAACAAGCATCAAATAGTCACATAATTGGTAAATCCCACAAGAAAATCAGAAAATCCAACAAAATACCCAAACCCTATGACCAAAAACGTTTTTAGACTTAAAGTACTAAATCTTAAACACCACAATACCAGAAATCATGGGAAAAGTATGGGGAAAAGCCAAAATACCTTGTTGGAAAAATTAGCAGATTTTCTTTTAAAACCTAGTTTGGAGAAAATGATTGAAAGAGAATGCTTGTTCTCCTCTTCTCTTGGAAGGATCTTTAATCTTCAAAGCATCTTGGAATATGCAGAAATTGATTGTTGATTGAAGGAAATTTTAGAGAGAGGGAACAAAATAGAGAGAGGGAGAGAGACGACGATTGAGAGAAATGCATAAATGATGAGAATTGATTTGGGTGTTCTGAGCGTGAGTTTTTCTTTTATTAAGCGTGAGTTTTTGTTTTTTGTTTTTTTTTTTAAATTATTATTAAATTATGTAGTATTCTTAATTTAATTAATTAATATATGAAGATTTACACATATATGCACAAAAAAATATAATAAGGATCAAGATATGGAAACTATATAATTAAATCCCTTGATAATAGGAATTTTTGTGACTAAATAATCCGTGTAAAATATTTCTTGATATGGGATATGTTATAATTAAATATTATAAATTTTTATTACTACTAAATGTATTATCATTATTATTCAATTTTGTCACAATTAGTTCAAATAAAATAACTTATATCTTTTCATTAATTACTTGTGTCGAGTGAGTCGCGATCAAGCTCGGTCTCCTCCGTACGCTACCCTGCAAAAACTCTTTAAAACTCCATTGAAAACATTAGCTCTTAAAATTCATAAATTTTAAGCTTGCACAAACTCGAAATAATTCACAACTTTGATACTTAAATAAATAATTTAATTGTTTAAAACATGAAATGCAAGTTTTCTAAAAATGGGGTGTTACAGTTCCCCCCACCTTTTAAAAATTTCGTCCCCGAAATTGGACTGACTATGCGAAAAGCCCAGAGTATTTGCTCAAAATATTTCCTTCGCTCTCCTATATTGCCTATTTTCTCTATGTATATTCCACTGCACTAAAAATTAAAGGTATGACTCTAATCATCAAGGTCTTAATTTTTTTTTTCTAGAATGCTTATGGGTCGCTCTTCATACGTAAGATCCTTATTGAGGTCTAAATCCTCGAGTCTTATATGGTGACCGGGGTCGGGTATATATTTTTGAAGCATTGATACGTGAAACACATCATGGATTGCGGATAACTCTGGGGTCAAGGCAAGTTGATATGCTACGTCTCCAATTCGCTCTAAGATTTCGAACGACCCCACATATCTAGGTCTTAATTTCCCTTTCTTCCCAAACCTGACTATCCCTTTAATAGGTGAAACCTTCAGAAATACTCATTCACCTTTCTCGAATTGAAAACCATTCCTTCGTGAGTTTGCATACGACTTCTGTCGATCTTGGATAATCTTGATTCCTTCCCAAATCTTACTGATGGCTTCCACAGATTTCTATACAAGTTCAGGTCCCAAAAATTTCCTCACTCCAACTTCATCCCAATGAATTGGTGTTCTGCATCTCCGTCCGTAGAGTGCTTCATATGGAGTCATTCCAATGGTAAACTAATAACTATTATTATAAGCAAATTCTACTAACGACAGGTAATCTTCCCAGCTTCCTCCAAAGTCCAGAATACATGTCCTCAATAGATCTTCTAGTATCTGATTTGTCTTCTCTGACTGTCCATCCGTCTGTGGGTGGAAGGCGGTACTGAAATTTAGTTTAGTGCCCATGGCCATTTGTAAACCCTTCCAAAATTTTGAAGTAAATCGCGGATCACGATCGGATACGATGGATATCGGCACCCCATGCAATCGTACTACTTCATCAATGTACAATTTAGTCAATTGATCCATCGCGTAGGTCATCTTAACTGGTATGAATCAGGTTACTTTTGTCAGTCTGTCGACAACAACCCATACTGCTTCATGTTATTTTGGACTTCTAGGCAATCCTGTCACAAAATCCATTGTCACATGTTCCCATTTCCATTCTGGAATATCTAATGGTTTCAACAACACAGCAGGTCAATGATGTTCAGACTTGGTCATTTGGCACATGAGACAAGTTCTAACAAACTGGGCAATTGACAACTTCATGCCCCTCCACCAGAAACTACTTCTGAGATCTCGGTACATCTTTGTCTCACCGGGATGTGTAGTATATGGTGTGTTATGAGCTTCTTTCGTTATATCATCCCTCAGCTCCTCCATCTTGGGCACACATATTCTTCCTTTAAACATCAATGCTCCATCTAAGGTTATGGAAAAATCCTTAGGTAATTTCTCCTTCACCTTGTTGCTCATTAATTGCAGGAACAGATCATCTTTTTGAGCTTCTATTATTCGTTCTCTCAGTGTTGGTTGAATTGTCATTGTAGCTAATATTGAGGTTGACTTTCCTGGGTTGACGATAGTCAACTTCATCTTGTCAAATTCCTCAATCAAATGCTCTTGTTGAGTGGGCAGTACAGCCAATTGACATTCTCTTTTCCTGTTGAGTGCATCTGCCACCACATTCGCCTTGCCTGGGTGGTAAAGGATAGTGCAATCATAATCCTTGACCAATTCCAGCCATCTCCTTTGTCGCATGTTCAGTTCCTTCTGTGTGAAGAAATATTTCAGACTTTTATGGTTTGTGTAGATCTCACACTTCCCGCCATACAGATAATGTCTCCAAATTTTCAGTGCATGTACGACAGCGGCTAGCTCCAAATCATGCGTCAGATAATTCTGCTCGTGCACCTTCAATTGTCGTGATGCGTAAGCTACAACCTTCTCGTGTTGCATCAACACACAAACTAATCCTGATTTAGAGGCGTCCATATAGATTACGAACCCTTCTGATCCTTCAGGCACTATTAGAACTGGTGCTGTTGTTAACTTCTGCTTTAACTCTTGGAAACTGGCCTCACATTCAGGCGTCCACTTGAACTTTTCATTTTTCTTTGTGAGATGCGTGAGTGGTTTTGCAATACGTGAAAAGTTTTGAATGAACCTTCGGTAGTACCCTGCCAAGCCAAGAAGACTGTGAACTTCATTCGCATTGGATGGTATTTTCCAATTCAGAACTGCCTCAACTTTAGCGGGATCAACTTCGATTCCCTGCTCTGTGATCTCACGCTCCAGAAAAGCCACTCTGTTGAGCCAAAATTCACATTTACTGAACTTAGCATACAACTTTTCTCGACGCAATACTTCCAAAATGGTTCAGAGGTATCCCTCATGATGCTTTGTGTCCTTTGAAATAAACCAAAATATCATCAATGAACACGATGACAAATTTGTCTAGGTATTCGTGACACACGATTCATCAAATCCATGAATAATGCGGGTGCATTAGTAACCCCAAATGGCATTACGGTAAACTCATAATGACCACATCGGGTCCTAAATGCGGTCTAAGGTATATCGCTTTCCTTGACCTTGAGTTGGTGATGCCCAGACCCGAGATCAATCTTAGAAATACCCCTGCATTCTTCAACTGATCAAAAAGATCTTCAATCCTCGGTAACGGGTATTTATTTTTTTATTGTTAACCGATTAAGTTCTCGGTAATCAATTCACATTCTCATCATCACATCCTTCTTCTTCACGAACAAAACAGGTGCCCCCCATGGCGAAGCACTAGACCGGATAAACTTCTTATCCAAAAAGATCCTCTAACAGTTTCTTCAATTCTTGCAACTCCTTTGGTGCCGTTCGATATGGAGGCTTAGACACTGGTGCAACCTCATGCACTAAGTCGATAATGAACTCTATAGACCGATCGGGTGAGACTCCGATTAGATCTTCTAGATATACATCAGGGTAATCCTTCATTATCAATACATCAGCTTGTGTCAACTCCTATTTCTCAATATTCACCATATTTACTAGGTATGCTTGACACTCTTCCTTATTCAACAGTTTAAATACCTCTATTGCAGATATAACAGGTATGTGTCCACATGTATGTCTAAAAATTAAGGCGTTTGCCCATTCTACACATTGGATCACATTTTTGTGTTTGCCCAATTAGCCCAACTCTAAAATGATATCAAAACTCTTCATTCTATCTCGTGCAAATCAATAGGTAGGTCGCATCCACCGATATTTAACCTAGTGCTCCTAACTAAACTCTTATTCTAATGTTTTCTCCTGTGGGGACTCTAACATCTAAATTGTAATTTTTTTTTAACACGACCTAACTTTGGTTCATTCTTAAAGGTATTAGATATGAACTATTGTGGCGCACTGGTGACAAATAAGACATATGAAACATACTCCAAATGAGTATCATACTCGTCACAATTTAGTTTGCACGTCACCTTTCTCTGGTTGTTCCTCTTCCGAGTACTCCTTTTCCTTCGCGAACTCAACATTGGGCATGCATCAGCTTGGTCTTACCATTCTGGTTCACACCTCAAGGGTTTAATACCTTTAGCGGTTGTAGTCCAACATTCTTACAACTCTCGTTTGAGTACCTACTGAGTTAGGGTACACATTGGTGTATGCCTTGGTTGTCGGTACAGATAGCACACTACTACACATTTGTGCTTGCACAGCTGCACTTGGACAGCCCTTTTTCAAACAGCTCTCCAAGTTATAGCTTGGAGAGCGGTTTTAATTAAAAAAAGAAAGAATAGACAGCGGTTCAAAACCGCTGTCCAAGTGTAACACTTAGAAAGCGGTTGAGAACCGCTGTGCAAGTGTTTAGACAGCGGTTTTGAACCGTTGTCCAAGGGTAGAGTTTGGACAGCGGTTACAAACCGCTGTCCAAGTGTTCAGATATTAATATATATACACCCAAATCGTGAATATATTGAACCAGCTGATATATATCGATCGAAGCCCTAGCCTCCTCCTCCCTCTCCCCCAAATCGAACCATCCGCCGCCGTCCTCCCCTACCGCCACCGCCGTTTTCAGTTCTGTTCACCAAAATTTCTAGATATTTTCTCTATTTATCTCTTATTTGATGTCTTCTTCGTTAGAGTGGAAGCATTTTCCCTAATTGAAGCTCTTGATAGTTTGAATTTGTTGCAATATTTGGGTATTATTTTCAGTATATAATTATGCTAGGTTTCAATATCAACTATATCTCGAAAAGTGTCGGGGATGTGTAAAATTGGTTTGGGGAACGATATCTAAAAAAGCCTTGTGACATGTTGCAGTTGTCATAAGTTTTAACTTTCTAAGTAAAATTGATTCACGATCTTGATTTATCATTTGGTTCCAAGTTCTTATGCTAAAGTAATAATTTGGATTATTGAAATGTTAAATGTGGGTCTCCATAATAATTATTTTTTTTGGTGAATTAAGTTTATGGCGTGAATGATGTTGTTTGTTGACCTATATTGGATTACACTACTTGGTTCTAGATGGAAAAATTCTTAATTTTATTTGTATTACATCAAGCCACACACTTTTTAGCTCTATATCCTTCTTTTCCTTTTCCATGTTAAGCTAGCTATATGTTATCTTTTAAAAAAGCAAGCAGGATACTTGTTTCTCTACTTCTTATTCAATTCATTCTTATGGACTTGCATTATGTGACAAAGACCTATAGGTATTGCTTTTGTGCTCCGGATTTGAGTTTCTTGATATGAATTTTTATCTTCTGCTTCTTTATCTAGTTACAGCTTCTTTAGCTCCTGTTTGATAACTATTTTGGATGGTTAATTTAGTGTGCTTTAGCTTGTTTTCTGTATGGCTCATGAAATTTAAACTAATGCCTTTCAGATTCAGTCACATTTTCATGTACATATGGACGAAAGATCTCTAGCATTTTCCTACTTCACAACACTATATTGGTTGATTAAGACCTTTTATCTAGGGTTGCATTTATTCTTTGTTTCATTGCATAATACAATTGGTATTAGGTGTTGTAATCTCACTCATGTTGCTCTTGTGGTTAATATAATATCTTATTGTTCTCGAGCAAGTTATACATGTCTCATTGTTGGTTGCTAATGAGTTTTTGGCATACCAATTATGTATATTTATAAATTGGCATTGTTACTCTTACAAACAATGAATATTTAGATTTAACACTCATACTTTGTTTATCTATGTATTGGTGTATGTTTCTTCTGCTTTACAGGATCATGTCTCGTTTGCCATATCCCGGAGATGATGGAGATGATGATGGATATTCTGATGGAGATCATGGCGCATATGATCATGGTGCATATGATCGACAGCATCCTGATGACTTGAGAGAGTGTGACACTGATGCTCCCACCACCACTAGCAGCTCCGGGGAGAAGCGCACTCGGGGTATAGTCACCATGTCATCTATTAAGAGAGCTCGTAGCAAGGGGAAAACACTTCAGGTAATTTTATTACAATTGAACAGTTTGAAATCGATAAATATATTGATTGATCGTTGAACCTAATTAAATACTATGTTATTGCAGTTATCGTTCAATGAGTTTGGACAGACAATAGGAAAAGAGAGTGAGTCGTTGTCTTTCTACATTGGAGCTGCAGCCAGGAGCGTGATCCCTATCGTGCTGTCAGCCAAGGACTGGCGTAGCCCCAAACTGACTCCTTTGAAGGAAAGATTATGGGACGAGCTTACGGTATGTTAATTATATATTTCTTGAAAGTTGTAGTATGACCCTTAAATTTACTAAATTGTTATGTTATATGCGTATAGACTACATTCAGAAGTCTTGACCACACAAAGAAGAAGCAAATATTGTCGCAAGCTGGAGTAATGGCCAAGAATTTTTGGACTTGGTTGAGAAGTAACACACGAGATCCGAAAATTGGTCTTTACTCGGCTAGTCCTCCTCCGGCGTATCAGAATAGCCCTATGGTGGCTCCATACTGGGAGGAGTTTGTGAGCAGAGCTATGGAGGATGATTTCCAGGTAAAATTGATCAATGTCATTTCCTCAATTTCTAATGCCCTAAATTTTTCAGTGTTTACCATATTTCTATTATACTGTAGAATCGAAGTAATAAAAATCGCGATCAAGCCAAGTCGATGGAGGCGCGATATCGTGGATCGAACAAAGGTTATGCACGAATAAGAGAAAATATGGTGAGATCAAAATCCTAACTTTTAATTTTTTTTATATATTCACTTTTAATATATCTAATAAAGGGACACGTTCATCACTATCGTAGAAAGAAGAAAGAAGAAAAGTTAGAGTGAGTGAGCCTATTGTTACCCATTTCGACTTATTTCAGACTACCAGAAAGGGTCGAGACGGGAATATTCACGATCCCAGTGCACAACACATCATCGAAGAAGTGGTAATCTATCCATTAATTTACCTTTCAATTACAAACTATTATTTATAAACAAATAATTAAATAATAATATTTTGTTTTTGTGATTCAGGAGCGTCTATCTCGCACCATGGCCTTGGATGACATCTGCATGTTAAATTTCGATGATCTGTTTGGGCCGGGCTATGGGTCGCCAGAGCATCCCGCCTCTTCTGTGTCGGATATGGCGTGATGAAGACATCTTTAGCAATGGCACCTGGTCTTCAAGCCATGAATATGGTGGGTATATTAACGAAACAGGTTGCCAAGTTGTCTAAAGATGTGGAACATTTGAGGTCCGAGAGAAGAACGAGCCACGGAATGTCATCGAGTGGAGCAAGCTGTGAACATAGTGTCGCTAATGCTATGTTTTCAGCTAACCCTAGGGACAACTTTATTGAGGCACTTCAAAACGTCTCTCGGGTATCAGAAACACATGTCTCACATTTTTTTTAATTAAAGACTAGTGTATTAAAATTTTCTAACTAAATATCTTATTCGAACAGCCAACGACCTTTTTGCTACCTTTATTTGGAGGATCCCGATCGGTTGGTGGCCACAGGAACGTTGCACAGCTCCTATGGAATGATTCATGGTCATCCCATCACTCCCCGGTTTCGTGAGGGTCACACTCGATGTACCCGTAATCGGACAAGAGGATTCAATAATGGTGCCAAAACCAATCGATGAAGCCGCCCGGTTCGAACAACGGCCCGCACTTCATCGAATGGCCGAGCAACTTGGTCTCTAGCACCATGAGGGTAAAATATATGTTATTAAAGTTCATTATCTTATTTGTGGTTCTAAATAATATTGCAAATTAATTGTAGAATTTGCCGACACCATAAAAGGCTAAAGAGAAATCGAGGGGTGTCGTGAGCCGATCGGAGGGAGAACGAGGGACTCCATCTGCCGGACTTGGTTATCCCATGACCGAGACTTAGATCACGATGATCATGTACGATCTAGGGTGCACCGGATGGTATCGTCTAATGCTTTTGAGATCGCCACAGTTCCCATGCTTGCTCACTTTCATCGTAAATACTTTTCAAGAATTAAATCGTTGAGAAACATGTCTTGAAGTCTTGAATGACGAGTGGTTGAGTCGACCACCATAGCCCTTTACCTTAGGTATGTGTTTACTAATTCTCAATATTCACTTTCTCAGATAGTTTAATTTTCTTTTTAAATATTAATTAGCGTATATATGTTGGTTAAAGATATTTGGGTGAGGTATATCTCTCCAGAGATAACCGAGCAAGTGGAATGTACTCCTTCGTCTCCCACCAAGTGTCTTGCATAATGGGTGATAGGGTACAGACCATGGATGAGTTAGTTAATCATATGCTGAATCTAACTAGAAGCGATCATCTCATTTTTTGGCCAACAAATGTGGGGTGAGTGATAAACATTTCATTAAAATTTGTATTCATGTTTATAATATTTGCACATATATATGCTAAATTTGCAGTTAATTTTAATATTCTCAATATAATATAGGAACCATTGGGTGTTGGTCGTCATACACATGAATACATTAAGTGTGTATTTTATGGACCCAGCTCATGATGGAGTTTATTTAAATCGCCCTGATCTCGTTTCATATATGGAAGCGTAAGTTTATTTTTAATATTCTATACAATGATTTGTTTTACTTTTAAAATTATGCATATTTAATCTATTTTTATTTTTTAATTATAATAATAATAGTGTGATGACGATGTATCGGAGTCGCCTTCAGAGTCAAGGTTCAAGATCTAAGTTAAATAAAGTGAACTGGATTAACATTAAGGTAAATTTAATTTAGTAAATTATCAAACTAATTAATATAAAGAAATCATAATTGTAATACGTGATTATAATTGTTAATCAACAGGTTCCGAGGCAACGAGATAATGACCATTGTGGACATTTTATGTGTTGCTTTATAGAAGATATAATCCGCGTTTCTCTAACGAACATTCCTCTCAATGTAAGTCAATTTATCGATTTATTTAAATTATTATTGATTGAATAAAAATTCATACTATATTGATTGATTAGTTGTTTTACGGTTTGTCTATGAACGTGAGCTCAAGTCTTACTCTAAGAAAAGATCGAGAAATGGAAAAACGATTGGATTCGGGGTACCTTTACAATCGATTCTTATATTCATAATGATATTGAGTGAATGTTGTTTGAAATATTGGTAGCATGTAATTAAATTATATATTTGTGATGATATATATTTCATGTTTTTGGTGTATTGGACGTATGTTTATGAATGTATGTTTATTTATTTCATGATGTGTATGTTTATTAATTTATTTGATGTTTTGGTATATATATATTTGGTTTATGGTTTTATTATAGGATTTTTGGTTTATGGTATATGGTATTGGGCGTATATATAAGTTTTGGTTTATAGTTTTATTATAGGATTTTTAAAATATAAATTAATAATTAAAAAAAAAATTTGACAATGATTAAATAACCGCCTATGTAACATATAAACGAAATTAAAAAAAATATATTAACTTAGATAGCGGTTGATAACCGTTGCTCAAGCCTTTGGCTTGGCTTGATCATCCCAAGGAGGCACTATGCTAGGTGATTCATACTGCGAGTCAAGTAAGGGTGAGGTCATTCTTAGGGGTAAGATCGTAGAAGGTCATACATTTCTAGCCAATATTTTTCATGTAGGTATAGGTTGTGATGCATCTTTCCTCTTGAATTCACCCGCAAATGGTCATTGTTCATGTATCAAGCACAAACTCATTGACACATCCCTTGCTCTTTCAAAAACAAATCTGAAGTGTGGAAATCAACCAGACACTATTCCTCTCATTTCTTGACGTAGTCCCTTATCTAACCCGCATGCCATCCGATTGTGTCCACCAGACGTGGAGCATATCGAGGGAGCGAATCAAATTTAAATTAATATTTTGTAACCGTATTGGTTCATTGACGGGGTTCCATAAATTCTATCTCCGCGTCTCATGGGAATTGTGGGACTAATGGGTGTGTATAATAATTTCCTTTAATGTCTCCACTCTAAGAGCACGCCTATATGTAACACATATCCTAGCTACAAGCTCTCCTATGGTCTGGTCTCCCATCCTAGGTAACTATTTATAAGTCGAGCTTTAGTCGCACAATTTTAGGGTTTTTTTTTTCAAAATAATGCATGAAATTTCAGAGAAATAATATTTGAAAACCCAAAATAATAAACAATTTAAAACATTTGAAATCATTCTTTCTTTCTGATAGTCTTTTCTTTGACATATTTATTATACATTTATACTTTCATGTCTCATTCTCATCATCATTTAACATAATCAAAAATCTCTTCCTTTCATGAACATAAATATCTTTTCAATAAAACTCATTACACGGCCTTTTAATAAAACTCAAGGGGTTACCTGGAGGCGATTTGGATGTGTGCTGACTTTGGATTCCCTTCTATATTTTCCTTTTCATTCTTAATCATCAATGATAACTCTCATGTATTTTATCATGCATAAACATTAAATTTGGAAAATGTTTGACTTAGAGTCCGAGGAGGAAAAGAGGAGGAAAACTCCAACCTCGGCTATGATACCACGCTGTAGCGCCCCGAAAATCGACGCCACTCAGTTAGGAAAAAAAAATCATTTGAGATTGGAGTAATTTTAACTTTATACTTAAAGTGAGTAAAGCGGAAGACTACGTTTATGAGTGATTTTTTTTATATATATATATATATATATATAATGTCGTATTAAAGTGTCTAACTTTATTTGTGTCTAACTCGTGTCTTACCCACATTTCTAAGCCAAACACTTAATATATGACATTTCCAAAATTAGGTTAATATGAAAATAAGTATGTTATAATTAACTTAATATGATAAGAGTTTATTTAAAGCAGACCCATCATACGTGCAATTTTAATATTAAAAATGGTCGGCACATTATCCTAGCTCTTTCAAAAAAAACTTTGATTACTTGACCTAACAATGTTTGCACAATTATGAAACCAAACATTTCAAACAACATTTTAATGTTTCAAAAGACCAACTAGTAGTTTGCAAAAGATTCAACCACTTATCCTAAAAATTCATACATAATTCAAAACCATAATTTAAGACAAACTAATACTTAATCCATTTCTTACATAAGTAGTAAACCACACTAAATAGATTTAACGGAGTCTCCCCAGTCAGTCACACGTCGGTCTCGTCATCAACGGGACCTGAAAATATTAAAGTAGCATCATGAGTCTTCCCCGGAGTGGAAGCCCAATGGGATAACACTTAATATGCAACTGTATTAAGAAAGGCATTTGATGCAAAAGAAATGAGTACATGCCAAGGCCCGTCGGCCCGACTATTCCACACAGCGTAATCCACATAGTGTAATCCACATAGCATAATCCACACAGAGCAAAATCCGAAGATCTGCTTATTTGCATCTTACACACAAATTAAACTAACTAATACAAAGACAATTAAATGTTACCCACTTTCTTGACGTTTGAATGTTGTGGGATAGCTCCTTCAGAGTCCGGCCGTCTCGCACTGCACTCGACACATTCATCTATCTTCCAGTCTTTTAAATCTTTGAAAGTTTCAATGCACACATATTATTTTTACTATCTCATGTAATTTAATTAACACATATGTACCTTATTCCCACGTGTTATTCATAAGAGTATAAATATTTCTACTAGCTTAATCATACTTCGAAAAAATTCGAGTTGAGGAACTAGGCAAATTCACATGGATATACACGTTGAATCGTAACACTTAAGTAAGTATCCCACACCTCAAAAATGAATCACAATAGTATTTTAAAATGCCCATAACAAGTCCAATTGGTTCATTTTGGAGTGCTAATATTATTATTTAACTAGGTGATTAAATAAAACAATCTACCAACTTACTTCTATATGTTAAACTTTCTCAAAAGACAACTTGTAGTAGATAATTTACAAACAAATACAAACACATCAGAATATTATGAAATTTATACAGTAGGTTAATGACACGTATATCTTCATATCATACAAATTTAAATTCAAAATGTATTGTAGATCTTTTCTTGTGATTTTCACAAGTGGACTGAAAAACAGATTACGAATAGGGCCTTCATCAAGTTATTTTCTAAAATTTGGTAGAAATTGTGTATTTATCATAAAAATACAAGATAAAAATACTTTTTAACCATAAAAGTCAGTAGTAATACCATTAAAATAATCAAAATTTAAATCTTTGAATTTTCTATTTAATGGTATAATGTTCTAGAGCTTTAAAACTGCTCGTTTTTCACTGTAAAAGTACTGTTTTCTAGAAAAATCATTAAAAATATAATATAACTCCAAATTTACCCAAATAAAATTCATATGAAATTTAAGTTGCAATAGAACAACATAGTCGAAATTCAATTTCAAATACAAAGTTATCTGCACCCAGTAAATTCTACAATCTTTGTCAAAAACAGGGCCAATTTTTCTGCTGTGCAACAGTATAGAAAATTCATATAAAATTGAAAACAACTCCAAAAATTCCGAAATTTTTACCACATACCCTAGACTTCCAGACCTTTACTGTGACAAAATGGTTTTATAAAATTCTTTTAGAAAAGGTCAGAACAATTCTTCGAAATTAACATGCAATTCATGAACAAGCATCAAATAGTCACATAATTGGTAAATCCCACAAGAAAATCAGAAAATCCAACAAAATACCCAAACCCTATGACCAAAAACGTTTTCAGGCTTAAATTACTAAACCTTAAATACCACAATACCAGAAATCATGGGAAAAGTATGGGGAAAAACCAAAAGACCTTGTTGGAAAAATTAGCAGATTTTCTTTTAAAACCTAGTTTGGAGAAAAGGATTGAAAGAGAATGCTTGTTCTCCTCTTCTCTTGGAAGGCTCTTTAATCTTCAAAGCATCTTGGAATATGCAGAAATTGATTGTTGATTGAAGGAAATTTTAGAGAGAGGGAAAAAAATATAGAGAGAGAGAGAGAGGGACAACGATTGAGAGAAAAGCAGAAATGATGAGAATTGATTTGGGTGTTCTGAGTGTGAGTTTTTCTTTTATTAAGCGTGAGTTTTTGTTTTTTTTAAAAAAAAAAATTATTATTAAATTATGTAGTATTCTTAATTTAATTAATTAATATATGAAGATTTACACATATATGCACAAAAGATATAATAAGGATCAAGATATGGAAACTATATAATTAAATCCCTTGATAATAGGAATTTTTGTGACTAAATAATCCGTGTAAAATATTTCTTGATATGGGATATGTTATAATTAAATATTATAAATATTTATTACTACTAAATGTATTATCATTATTATTAAATTTTATCACAATTAGTTCAAATAAAATAACTTATCTCTTTTCATTAATTACTTGTGTCGAGTGAGTCGCGATCAAGCTCGGTCTCCTCCGTACGCTACCCTGCAAAAACTCTTTAAAACTCCATTGAAAACATTAGCTCTTAAAATTCATAAATTTTAAGCTTGCACAAACTCGAAATAATTCACAACTTTGATACTTAAATAAATAATTTAATTGTTTAAAACATGAAATGCAAGTTTTCTAAAAATGGGGTGTTACATTAATTATACAACGATCTAAATGAGACATATCTGATTACCGAAAATAAAAAAAATATTACAAAATCAGTTGAAGTTAATAAATTTTGAAACCAGAGATGAAAAAATAAAATAAAGAAAAGGAGAACGTAAAAATAAAGAAAAGAAGAACGTAACTTTACCAGGTATTTGTTTGAGAATGAAAATTTTGAATTGAGAAATTCACATTTAAATAGGAGAGAAAAGGAGAACATAAAAATAAAGAAAAGAAGAACGTGCCTTTACCAGGTATTTGGTTGAGAACGAAATTTTTGTTTTGAGAAATTCACTTTAAATAGAAGAGAAAATAAATTGTGGGCTTCAATTAAAAATGTTATAAAAGGTAATTAATAAAAGTTAGGGACGAAAATTTTAATTGCTGCATGATTTAAAAGTAAAGTTATCAATCAATCAATCAATCAAGGAATTAAAAGCAATAATTTTAATTGCTGGACGAAAATGAGCTAATTGGTACACCACGCTGCAATTAAGGAAGAACCAATTATTCTAATTTATTCAATTGTTTGAATGTTGAAAGGAATTTAATTAAGGAAGAACCAATTCGTCTAATTAATACAATTGTTTGCATTGGCCCACCTCCTATCTAATTTAATAAGAAATTTACCCAAAATTATAAAAAGGGTAAAAGGTAAAAAAAAAGTAAAAAGAATAAAGAGTGATTGGTGCAAGAGATTGGACGATCAAGATCAAATTAGAAAAAACGATCAACGATCAGAAAAGTTTGGAGCCAAAACTATGTATGGTAAAATAGGTCCTATTATATATTTATGATTATTATAGGGGTATACTATACTTTTCGTACCAAACGAATGAATCAACTGTAAAATTGTCTTTTTTTTTATAAATTTGGTTCAATAAAATTTACCGTCAATTTCTAATGAAAGTGAATCACGCGCGTGTTAATTGCAGATCTTGTTCCAAAAAAAATTATAGATATGATCCCAAAAAAATTACAGATTTTTTGTCCCAAAAAAAATAATTTGTTCATTTATTACTGCAAGTTTTAGATTTTACATAAATTAATTTATAATTTATTAATTAAAGCTTTATGATTACTTTATAATCTATTTAGGGTAACTTTGAGATTTTTTATAAATTTGTTCATTTTTATATTACTATTATCTTTAATTTATGGTTTGGTTTTTATAAAAATAATATTTAAATAAATTTTATTAATCTTTTAAAAAAACTTGCGGTATTTAATAAGTTTTTTATATTATTAATTAATTTAAATAATTAGAGTGGATCTCATGTGCATTAGGTGCACCATTAGCTCCATAGTGTATTTTTAAAACATACAACCTGTGGCACTGAATCATACAATTTATTTATACTAAAACATGCAACCTGTATTTGTGAAATAAGTTACGCGTTTTAGTGTAAACATGTTGTATGATTCAATGGACCAAATTGCATGTTTAAAAAATACAGTACAAAGTATATGGTATCTGATGCATACAAGACCTAGTTATCAACTTAATATTAATTTTTAGTATATTTAAACTATCCAAATAAATTTATATAATTAATTTATAATTCAAAAATTATATAGCATAATTTCATAGATTTATAAAAATGTAATTAGTATTTTTTAATTTTGTTTTAGTTATCAGATTCTACACATATTTTTTAATTTTTTTAGATTATATAAAATTTATTACTTGGTTTTAAAATATATATTTTAAATTATATACTTATATAATTTTACAATTAATTTTAAAGGCAAATTCTCATGTGCACCACATGCACCAATAAAATTGGTGTAATTTAATTTTAGGAGTTCTTTTTCTAATTTTTTTTTGTTTTAGTTTTTTTTTTTCAATTTTGAGGAACCTTTTACTTTAATTTCAATTTTTTTTTTACATCTTAAACCCAAACCCTCAATTAAAGACGGTTCATGGTTCACAAAAGATCCGCAATGGTTCATATATGATTTATGGTTCATTGTTTAGGGGGTTAGGGTTTAGAGTGCATAGTTCATCCAAATTAAAATTGAATTCAATTGCACCAATTGCACACCTTGTGCAATTGGTGCACAGGAGAGTAACTAAATTTTAAATTATACATAATTTTTTATTATTTTAGTATATTTAAACATTTTTTGTATTTTGTAGTCATATTTAAATATATAATTTATGAATTCATGTTGATTATATATATATATATATATATATAAATTAAATTTTAGTATAATTTTTCTCATTTTACAAATTCAGTCCTATAATATTTTGGTCAACTAACAATTTTCATCCAATTGATTAACGGTTGTTCAAAAAAGACTATTTTAAAATCTATAGACCAAAACTGTTTTGGACTGAATCTCTTCATACATCATGATGTTAATCTAGTAAACAATAGTTACGCATATTGGACTTAATTATACTGTGATTTATTACACAACAGTTCATGTATTATTAATAATTTAAACGTTCGGTATCTATCTCGCGTCTTATATAAAATGGAACATGAATTGGCTGAATTACCCCCTTTTTTGTTTTTCAAAATTATCCAGAGTTTTTTTTTTTTTAATTAAGACACGCAAATTCAACGCGCTAACATACGTGCCTAATCCACTAAGGTCTCAATTGGTTCGTGGGATTGATTGGGATATGATAGGATTAAGATTTTAATCCCAACTAATCTACCGGATTCCATTAATCCCGATGAGAGCCTCATGCATGAATAATAAAGATTTTTAAAAGATATATAATTTTACAAAATAATAATATATGTAAAATCAAACATGATTAAACCTCTTTGAGATAAATAGTCCATGTGTTCTTGAAAATTACAAATTATCCTTTGTCCATTTTTTCAAGAGTGGATCACTCTTATGTCCAAAACACACCTCTAAAATACTACTAGGTTCATCCCTTTAAAAAAACCGTACTCTTATGTCCAAAAGTTTGTCCATAAAAAGACGATTTTATTTATAAAAGTTTCAACCTTTCATATTATTTATAAAAATTAGATTACCTCTTTTCATTCCTTCAAACAAATAATTAAATTGGTATGTTATATGTATTAAAATGGGTCTGTATAGATTATTTAATTTCATCTTTCAACACAAATAATTAAAAAGATAAAAATACTTTGAAAATGATGAAAAAAAAATGTGATATTCATCTTCATCTTTCAATCCATATAATTAAAATCAAAATGAAAAGAAGAGAAAAACATTAAATTTTTAAATTTAAAGATTAAAATTCTGAAATTACCAATCTTTAACCCAAAAAAAACTTACATATGACCTTTTTCATTTCATCTAGATGAACATAGTACAAATAAATAATCCATCAAAAAATGTTTAAATAAAAAAATCAAAAAAATGGATTATTGATTTCAGATCCTCAACCCCATAAATTAACAAACACAGATCTTCATAAATGAATCTTCAAATCTCACAAAATTTTTCCATGTAGAAGAAGTCTAGATCTGCAATTTCTAAATGGATCTTCAAATCAAATCTTCAAATCTTCAAAGGAAAAAAACATCAAAGCAACTCAAATCTTCAAGAAACCCTAACAAAAAACTGCAAAAAAATTGCACCAAAATTAGCAACCAAAATCAACACTACAAAACCCTAAAATTAGCAAACCCAGAAATTAGCTATATGAAATCACTCTCAGCCTTAATCCAAGCACTCCACATGTTAATAGATTAATCATTTTTAACTACTGTTTCGTTTTGAGGAACCATTGAAGGCCAAAAACCATCAAACGCATACAATTAACGTTCTACATCTTAAATAGCTACTCAGATCTCAATTAAAGATTTAAATCAAAATTAAGAATCAATTATTACTACCGCAATTAATCCGCAAATTAATTCAAATAATAATTGCAGAAAAAAAATGCAAGACAACAATTAAGAGGTCAACGAACAAAAAAAAAACACCACAAAACACCACAAAACCCACATAAAAGACGGAGGGCGGAGGAGGTGGAGGACGCGGCGGCGGCTTTTGCTCCTCCAAATCCCTTTCTTCAATCTCGCTCACTGAAGGCAAGCTCTGAATCGAATGAATAGGTGGGCGGTTTTTTAGTAGGCGGCAGCGAAGCTGTGGGGGAGGGGGGAGTTATACTATAGTTACACTTTAACAAACTTGATTAGATAGTTGTCTTGTTCATGATTATTTGATGATTAATAAAATGATTGAACAAATTATGCTTTTGTGACTTGATGATTTCATCGATGGTTTTTAACTTTTTTTTGTTTTGTTTTGTTTATTTTATTTAGTTTGTTTATTATATTGTATTAGTATATATAACATAATTAATGAATTAAGTAATATAATTAATTAATTAATTAAGTATAATATATAGTTGTTTTCTTTTTCCCATTCAAATAATATTCCACAAAATCCAATTTAATACTATTATTAATTAATAATAAAAATACATGAAATTTAAATTTATTTTCCTCAATTTATGAGATATTCTTGTTTTTCAAGAAATACATATCTTCCATAATATCTTTTCATGTAAAATCAAGGTTTTTCCATCCTTGACCCATTATAATTTTGCAAAACCTTGAAGAATGCTATCCTCTATGAATAATCTCCATTAATCCCGATTTCTTGAATTTAAAATAATAAAGATTTTTAATAAGATAATATAGTTACAAAATAATAATAATTCCAAAACAAAAACATGAAAACCTTTCTCCCAATATAGTCCATAATTTTCCCGGCATTAGGAAAAACCATGGGCAATATTTATTTTTGTTTTAATCACTTTTTTTGATATGCCCCTATATGTTATTCACACAAGGATCCAAATTAAGATTGAACCTTCTAATCCAAGTAGTTTGTCCAATATTGAGAACGATATTATTTATAAAAAATTTCAAATATTATATTATTTATAAAAATTAGATTACCTCCCATCTTTGTCCAACCACGGCAATGGCGTGGGTCTTTCATTTATTTCCCATTGTTTAAGATTTTCATGATGTTCATTTTTTAATTCATTCATCTTTTAAATAGATATATAAATATATTATCTTTTTGTCCTAGGTCAAGTAAGTTCTATATTATTATCCATTTTTATATAAATTTATTAATAAAAATTACTATAAAAAGAAGAGAAAAAAAAAGCATTAATTTTTAAAATTTATAAAAAATTAATAGAGATTAAAATCTTGCAATCAATAAAAATATTTAACAAGAGATAAAAAGTATTGAATACTAATTCATCATCTAGAGCAATTTAAGTACAAATAAATAATCCATCAAACAAACATTTAAATAAAAAAATCAAAATAAATGGATTATTGATTTTTATTGTCCTCATCAAGGTTGTTGAATTTATCCTCCCTTTGGTAATATTGGTGGTATGCACTAGTGTAATCCCACCAAGACAAACCAATCTCGAGCCTTACACCTGAATTGTTTCGTGGGTATCCTTGTTCATTCCCATCTAGGTCGAGGAATGGCGGGCTTTTGTTGCATACCAAAGATAGCCCCCCCACCCGGCATGTTGATTAATCACTAAATTAAGTATGGACATAACACGGAACTTGTTGATCCTCATTAATTTGCTCCTATATATAACATTCAATCATATTTAAAGCATCCCAAGATAAACCATTTATTTCAAAATAAATAAGACATAAAATTGTTTTTAGATTATACAAAAGTTAAAAACATACTTTTCGAATGTGTGATGTTAGCATACCATGCATAGCGCGACTTGGTCTGATCCGCAATTAGAGCTTCGGTACCAAGGTCCCCGAGTGCGTAATTGTGATTGTCCATCTCGTTCCAGTATGCGATCGAAGGCCGATACACCTTCTTGTAGCCCTTTGCCTTGACACCCAGATTTGAAAGTTTATGATCAAATTCGATCGGTCTTGGGGTATATCCTGATGTTGGGGAATTAATTGCCCAGATCTATTCGGGTTGAATATTTAAATATAAATTTTTTTCTAACAATTATTACTAGCATGAATTAATCCTATATTAATTCAAATAATAATTCAACAACCAATGATGCATACAATTAGTTCACGTAAATCATAAGCATGCGGAATTACTAGGAGTTTACGTAAACTAACCTCTCGGAGTGACAACCGTTGAAAAAATGGATCCCGTACACACGAACACACCAAAAGGTCTTCTCAAGTATTCCCTTGCTCTTGTTCAACAATCCGGTGGAAGGAACTCGCGAGCAATTAACAAAAAGGAAAAATAAAATATGTTGCACCACCTTTGTGATTTCTAATTTTCCAACATATGGAATTTCAATTGGGAATGAAACACTCATCCCCTATTTATAGAGGGGTGTTGGTCGAATTTTTTGTGCATGAATAAGATGGGAAAATCTTTTTCTTGATCTCCAAGAAATCTTGAATATATCCAATATATTCTTTTCTCCATATTTAAAATATTCCACAAAAATCCCAACTCCTCTTGTTATGGTGATTTTCGAAAAAATAAGGATGAAGGAATCCAAGATTTGGATCTTCTTGAATTTAGGAGACATTCTTGTATTCCAAAAAAATACATATCTTCCATAATATCTTTTCAAGAAAATCAAGAAAATCTTTCCTTCCTTATTTGTTCAAAATTTTCGAAAATATCAAGACAAATAACCAAGTGGGAGATTTCTTGAATTTAATGAGATAAACTTGTATTCCAAGAATACTTATTCTCATTCCATAACAAAATTCAAAGAAAATCTTTCTCCCCTTTTATTTATCAATTTCGAAAAAATAGGAAAAATTAAGCAACAATAATTTATTTTATTTTAAACACCTTTTTCAATTATTGGACATTATGTTTGGGCTACTTGAGGGGCCTTTAGGAGAATTAAGATTGGACCTTCCAATGTACTTTGAATTTTCAATATTGAGCCACAATATCATTCAAGCCCATAAGTATTAATTAATCCCACTACATAATTAATATTGCACTATCCATCTTAACCCATATTACTGTTAATATGGCTCCCGGTTATTATTTCCCGTGTTTAAGATTATCTAGCCCATTAATTAATTCAAGCTACTGAAAATAGCTTTCCATTAATTAATATCTTTTGTCCTTGGTCAAGGAACTGTTCAACATTATTATTCATACCGGAAACAAATTCCACTTGCAAGATTTGGTATGATAAATCTTATGAACCTCCCAAGGGGGCAAATCAAACGAGCGTACCCGCACACGATTCTTTGTACTAAATCTTAGCAATCGCATGTGACTAGTAATATTGCCCAAGATATAAAGTATTGAATCTCATTGATTCTCTACCCGTCATAAATCAAAGCAATAATTACTAACCACACACGATCCTATTTAAGGGGCAAAGATTAAGAAATAACGAACCACTGAGGTCTAATTCTTCCTGGTTCATTGCTGAAGAATTTATCCTCCTGTAGGTCCTGTTCAGTGCATCAGTCATGCACTAGTGTAATCTTTTGGTCAAGACAAGCCAATCTGAGCCTTACACTTCAACCTTTCACAATGGATTGTTCATTTCCATCTAGGTCGTGAACCGCGTATTTTTAGTTACAAGGGACTGTTAATTTAATCTTCTGTGATCTGGTATCACTAAAATAACTACAATGTAACACATACTGTTTATTGAATAATTATGCGATAAATATATGTAACATTCAATGATATTTAAAGCATCGGTGATAAATAATTTATTTCAGTAAATGAGACAGAAAATTCAGTTTGGTTATACAAAGTAAAAGCATACTTTTCAGTATAACCCCAACACCTGAACCATACCAAATTGTCGTGCAACCCTTTTAGGCATATAAGCTTCGACGTAGTCCATAAATCTGACGCAACCGTGGAATAATGATGCGGCGGGAATATTAACTGGACACTCGAATGGAGTCCAATTGACCTACAAAATGTATGAAAAATATTTTTATAAGACATTTTGTTACTTAAATTATAAATGATGTATTTCTATTAAGATGCATTGAGGATGAGAATGAGAAACATACATGATTTGCTAGGTAATTATCCAATAGTTGGCGATAATGTTTGAGTTCCTCTTTCTTTTTATTGGAAGTGAAATAATGAGAGGTACTCCATTGCAATGCTAGTGGGGTGCCAGGGTTATAAGTAATAGACTCGCTGCGTTTGGGCACCGAAGTGAAGTACTCGTATATCCAACACTGAAAAATTGTAATTAGTTGGTATTAAATATAGCAATATATTGATAAAAGTGTATTGAATATCACTGAAAATATTATTGAAATGAAATTTTGACCTCCAGTAATGTTAAGCAACCCGATATCTGCTTATTCGTAACATTTCTTCTCTTACAAAAATTTTCTTTCGTATTAATTATCAACTTATACCTCCATATTTTTCTACTATTACATAAAATGAGTTCTTATTATGATGCTGATTATATATCCGAAGATGTCACTTCTGATTTTATTACTCCTGAAGATGGTTTAAGAGGGAAAGACGGAGTTGCTTTTTATCTTAAGAGTGTTGATGGTATGAGAAACATCACATTGTATATTCGTAATTCTAATGCAACAACGGTAAGATATTTATGTAGTGAAGGTGGCAAATATATATGTAAAAAAACTAAGAATGAGCGAAATACCAACACCACAAAAAATTCATGTCCTTTTCGTTTAGTTGCTTCGCTTTCTGATCCCGAGCGTGATATTTGTAAAATTGATGTTTTGAACGGGACACACAATCATCGATTTCCAAAATTTGCAGAGGGTTCCAAACTTAGTCAAATAACACCCGAACAGTACAAACATGTACAACTGCTAGATTCAATGAATGTCAGTTCGACAAATATTTTGGGATATTTAAAGTCAATCGATCACAACAATTGTACGGACTCAAAGAGAATGTACAATTCACAACAAAAAGGTAAGGAGAGACAGCCGGGAGGAGCTTACCTCAACGCAAAACTTCATACACCTACTGCGAGAGCGGAATTACAGGTATAAATACTAGCACAATTTTTATGATTGTTTTATAAATTATGTCATTTTCGAAATTACAAGCAAGTAAGATTTTTTTATTTTTAAATAAAAAATATGTAATCATATTGTTGCGTTTTTTTCTCAAAACGTGTTCAGTTAAACATTTGATTAGTTTATAAAAAATTTTGATTAGTTTTTGTAAAAATTAGGTACCAATTTAGGACGGCAGATGAGAGCAACGAACTCGAAGATATTATTTTCAGCCACCCATGTTCGGTTGTAATGGTCAACACGTATCTGCAAGTATTAATCATTGTCACTACATACAACACGAACATGTACGGTATGCCTTTACTGTTAGTGTTAGTGTCCTAGAGACAATCTATTGTAAGGACATAATACTCGATGATATTCAGTTTGATTTAATATTATAGGTCAATTAATATTAATGTATGGCAATACACTTATTTGAATATTATGTTTGATTGTTTGAATTTATTCATACAAGTGTTCACATGAGTCATTGCTGTTATTGAGGTTGTGAGAACTCAGATGACTTAAGCATGATTCTCAAATAGCCCCGATCAAGGATCATCAAGAATGGGATATTGATGATACAATAGAGATTGGTGTGCGATCTGCATCATACTCTTATAGAGTGTAGTAAGATCTCACTTACTACGAGATACTAGGTATCTCATGATGGATGCACAGATACCTTGGAGGGTATTGGTATATCCATCTGAGAAACCGTTTGATTTATTTCCACTATATGTGTCTACGGGTGTCTCGGTTAGTGGGAGCGATGTGATACTCCTTTGACTTGAGGTCAATACACAAGACATGTGTGGGATGATGAACTTTGACCATGAACGACGCTTGCACCCTAACCATGGGTAGATATGGCTTGGATTGGGTTCATCACGAAGTACATGTGCGTGGTAGTTGAGCCAAGAATAGGATTCATTCCTCAATGTGGATTTAGAGAGAATACTTATCTTCTCATCATAATTGGATCAAAGTCATCGTCCGATGCACGTCAACTTAGACTTTGTGGCTAAGTGTGACATACATGATCAATTGGTGATTAGAGATAACATGATTAAGTTATTTGAATAGACACTTCATCATGTTCAAGACTTAATCGAGTATTCGCGAATGAAAGGAGGAAAGCCCATGTTCCAGTTACAGGTAGTTGCACGTTTCTCGCAACGTACCTCATATATTGAGAATGTCTGATTTATTGTCTAGGGTTCAATTAAGACTGTTAGTTTGACTAATCTCTCGATATATGAGGGCCTATGGGTCACACAACAAGTAGTTCCCTTTTACGGATTATAGTTGGTTGATTAAATGTTAAATTGGATTTAATATTTAGTTTATGGAGAATTAATTAATAATAGATTTATTTGGAATTAATTATTATTAATGTTTAATTAAATTAGATTTAATTAAATAGGATTCCCAATAATAATATATGGAATATTATTATAGGATTTAATATATATGGAATCAAATCCGTAGAGATTTTATATGTGGGAAATAAATCTTAGAGATATATTTAAATAAAGATTAGGGATTTTATTTACCAATCAGGTTAGCTTAACATTTAAGCTGGGTCTCTCCTATATATATGAGCTCTTGGGAATCCATAATACGGTTGTTCAAATTCTCTCCATAAAATCTAGAGTTAGAATTTTCCTAGAAAATTCATCTCGGGATTCAACGCTGGCAAATCTGTGCAAGTCTGTGAACGGGGATTACGTGGATACCATAGTAGAGAAATATGCGTACGATTTACTGTAAGGTTTCTCTTTATGTTTATACGTATTCAATTATGCAATTACGTGTTCGTTGTTGGTGAACTGTTTAAATCCGTTGCGCATGTATTACGTGTTTATGTGCCTCTAAATTCCAACATTTACTTGAGGCAGTTGGGGCAACAAGCACTCACAAGACGTTCACCATTGCATACGCATTAATGATCCGTGAAACGCAGGAACACTTCGAATATATCCTACGATTTATTCGCGGACTGTACGAGAGTGACCCACCAAATGTCGTTGTTACGGACAGGGCTTTCGCGATGATGAATGTTGTCGATGTAATTTTTTCAAAGTCTCAAGCACATTTATGCAGGCGCCACATAGAGCATTGTGTTTATGCCCGGGCTCTAACACAGCCTGAATTTAACAAAGAGTATGCTGAAGGTTTTTAATTTAAATGGAATTATGTAATCCATGCGCGCACATCTAAAGAATGGAAAATTAGGTGGGATTCCGTAAAGAAAACGTACAGCAGCTTTGAGGGACTAATTACGTATTGCGAAGAAACGTGGATTGAGCCGCATCAAAAGAGAATTCTAGGGGTGTATATCGATAATCGCCTGCACTACGAAAACTACACCACGAATAGGTAACCGTACAATCTTTTTACTTTTTATTTAGCTATTATATTTAATTTTACCGATGAAACCATCACTATTACACTATTATCATAACTAAAACTATTGGAAATACATATTGAGATAAATAATATATTTGATTTAATTATTAATGTAGGGTTGAACCAGAACACCACAGGGTGAAAAAAAAACCTGGATGGTGGCAAGAAGCACTTTGATGTCACCTTCCAAAAGCTTCACCAGGTCATGGAGTTGCAAATATGCGAGATCAAAAAATAATCGAGGTTTAGCGGCCACAAGACAAGGACTGATATGCTAGAGAACGAATTCTTCAGCCAACTAGTGCGCAATATCACGTCTAAGGCGTTCGAACTCATTGTCGCAGAAGTGAATAAGAAGCTAGGTCCAAAAAAATGCGGGCACTATCTCAGGAGAACACATGGTCTTCCGTGTAATTGCGAGCTTATAGGGTACTATACAAACAACTTCCAAATACCTTTAAACTATATAGACTCGTTTTGGAAAACATTGGATATAGAATTTTCTAGTATACCTACCACCGGAACAGATGATGACGGTGGTGGTAAGACTAGGAGAAAATTATTTGATAATGACACGGAAAACATTCTTCCACCGAAGGTTGAAAAAAACAAAAACTCAAAACAGAAGACTGGAGGCAGCGATCGTGAACCTTCTTGGTATGAGAGAATGATGAAAGGTGTGGGATTCAAGAAGTCTACTCGAAAAAGGGGTAAGGGGAGAGTGGCAGTAACTAATGCGCACCAGGATATTCCACCAGAAACTGATCGTAGACATAGCACATCAGGAAATTTAAATTGTTATATTTGCATCAAGGATCAGCTACTCCAAGGTGGAAATCGACTCAACCAAGATTTTCTCTACTAGTTTATTCACCTTATATAAATTTTGCGTTCTAATTTTTGTTTATTAGATTATTTAGAAAATTTTCTTAAAAACTCCCCCTTTAAATCGCATTGTTTAGGTATAAAATTATATTTTGTCTGTTGGATTTGACTCTTATTTCCACTATTATATACTCCTGTTTTTAATAAGATATAATTTGCGTGTCTACTACAGCACGACCAGATATAATGCTTTAGTTGCCATATTGGAATAGCTAACTTTGTAATGTTGTGGGGGCCATCGTGTATGCTTTGATTTTCTTTTTACGTTGATTGCTTTTCGTTTTGCCAATTTCCTCGGTCAAAGACCAAGTAACGTTTTCTCTCAAAAAAAAAAAAAAAGACGAAGAAAAGCTGAGATGGGCTTTAGGGGTGGGGTCCATGGATAGCTAGATCTCAGCTTCAATATTCCAATTTTGGGCTGCTATTTTGGTTAGGCCGCGGTTATTGGCACAGCCAATTTTAGTAAGCACACCCACCAAATTAGTACATCATACTTTGAATCAGTACGCTATCCCTAGTCTCCATTCTCAAATACACATATTTTCAATTTTTCAAAAGATACACACCCCCAAATCGTCGGTCATCCTACCCGCCACCGCCGTTCACACCGCTGCCAACACTCGACCCTCAGCCGCAGCCGCTCGTTGCACCCGCCATGGTCATAGGTAAGTTTTTTACAATGATTTGAGTATCAAGTTTATGTTTTAAACACATGCATTAGGTTATATTTGTTTTAGGATTGATGAACCCACACAAATTGTTGATCTTTATAGTTTGAGTTCAAATAATTATGTGTGGAATGCGCGTGTAAGTGTCAAAAACCTGATTTTTTGTGAAAATATGAACAAAAGGGTTTTGTATCTGGTTTGCTGAAATTGGGTTAAAATTTCGGCAAAATATTTCAAAAATTGATAAACATTTCAAAATATTTTGTCGATTTTTTACCCAATTACGAATTTCTTTTGGAACAGGTTGCAGCCGTTTTTTTTTTTTTTTGGGACAAGGATCGTCGATTTGGCTGAATCTGCCGAGTGTTTTTAGTGTTTGGATAGGAAAGGTGTACTTACTATTCAATGTAACGGTCATTTGGTTAACTTGGTTGCAACTTTACTCCTTGATTACTAAATTGGGCCCAAAATTTGAGGTGTTAATGGGCTGGAAAGTTGGGGCCTCTAATTTGAGGTGTTAATTTAGTTAATTGAGGTGTTAATTTAGGTACGAGTTGAATTAAATTGTGGTATGGGCTCAAATAATGGTGGTACAAGGTAGAAATAAGGGTAGTACGAGATTAATTTAATAGTGGTAAGGACTGGAAGTTATAGTGGTATGAGGTTAATTAAATGATGGTACGGGATTAAATGATGTTGGTACGGGATGTATATATGATGGCACGGGCAAAAAAAACAAAAGAATGGGAAAAAATGGTTAATTTAATAGTGGTAGGAGCTGAAATAATGTTGGTACGAGATGTATACATGGTGGAACAGACTAAAATAATAAAAGGATGACAAAATGGTAGAGTAGGGAAAAAATATTCTCTTAACTAAAAAAAATATTTACAAATTATGTGACACAAATGAACATTTATTTTTATATTAGGCTATTTATAAAGTCATCCCAAATGAACCACGCACCTAGTTAAACAATTGCGTTACATTTATTGTGCAATATTAATCGCCTTTGCGCTTAAGCATAACAAGAATCACGATGGATTTATCGTTGTCCGGATTAAAAAAAACCGGTGAAGCTGCAATTTTCTTCTTGAAAAGGTCGAACAATTCATCAATGATGTCACCTCCAAAGTGATCGGTGAGCAATCTTTCAAGAACAGCCCGATAGGTTGCTGCGCGGGCATCGATGCTGGGGAAGCTATAGTTTCCAGTGTTGTTGAGAATCTCCATTTTTTCAATGTTGAAACTGTGGCTCCTCTCCAGTATTGTCTTCAACTGTTGTGGGGTGGTAAAATACACCGGGAGGTTGAAAGAGTCTATTTTTTCTTCACTCAATCTTCCCTGCAACATTAACAATATTAACATCATAATGACATTGTCACTATAATAGATTTATAAAGGATTTGTACAACAAATAATTCCCAGAGCTAGCTGTGAGAAAATAATTATGTCTCATCTAATAATTTGAACTTATAGAGAAATGTGAAATTAATTTTTTTTTATATATTGTTCCCTAATATTCTCTCACACTTGTGGGTTGGGTTGGGTTGTCCTCTGGGCTGACAAGCCCATTATTAGGAGGAAGAGGAGACCCAAAATTGTATATTTTAATGTGAGTACAGTTTTGTTGTCGAGTTTTGTTGTCGGTGAGATTTGAACCCAAACATGGGCGTGAGCCTAGAGGCTCTGATATCATGAGAGAATTTTGTCTCATCTAAAAGTCCGAACTTGGAATTAATTCTTTTGTAAATTAATTAAAATAAAAAGAATTAATTTATCATCTCTCTACAAGTTCAGATGAGATGAAATTCTTTTACGTTATAAAAGCCTTCAAACTTAAGTCCACGTCCTGGTTTCGATTCGGCTTTCTTCCAATGAAGGAGTAAACACACGAGTGAGGGAGAGTTACACTTCCGACGTGTCATATTTTAGAAGATGCTACATTACTGTGTCAAATGTTAATACTTTGGAGATCGTGATTGAAATAAAGAATGTTTGCGTGTTGTGTAATAAATTACCATTTTGGCCATGTCCATGAGGCATGACCCCAAAAGACTATTCTCACAATGGATAGTGTACTCTGTTTGAGAGTTCCAAAATTGAGGGACAGCAGGGATTAGAAGGTCCATAAGCCCTCCACCCACCATTTCTACGGCCCTCGATTCAAAGAACGCCTCCATATCCTTATTATATTGATCCAAATACGCATCACAAACTTCCTTTCTTTTTTCCATATAAAGAATTGCTTCATTGTTCACCATCTTCTTTGGCACCCGAGTAAGCCAGTGGAGAGACCAAGAAGAGTAAGCAAAGTGAAGGGACGATTCCGGAAGGAGGCGGCCGTGGAAGTCCCCTGGCACTCCAGCTGCATGGTAACTCCTGTGGGGTGGTAATGAAGTAAAAAGGGTGTTGAAATCGTTGGTAACGACGTCGTTAAACAACACGTGAAATTCCGCGGACTCATGTATACGCTTAATGGCTCGAGTGATGATCTCCACGGCCGGGAATGAGTTGTGCCCAGTTGAGCACCCAAAATCTGCAATCAACAGTACCCCATTTTTCACCAACTCTTTGGTATTTAACTTTGTCACAATTTCTTCTTCAATGATTGGCTTTGCAACATCCAACGCTCCTCTCTGGAAAATCAAAGTTTGAGCACCCAGAGATTTGTTGCATGACAGGATATTTCACCAAATTTTGTAAGTGTATATTTTCTTAAAGACAAAAATACTACCACTTTAGAATTTTTCTTACGACGTCTAACCGATATTTAAAGTGCATACACTCCTATGAAACTTTATCATTTCAATTTCAATTACTAATACAAAACTCGCTCGAAAAAATGCGTATGAAAAGTAAATGTGACTTCGAATTTAGGACGGAGGTAATATCACTTAAAAATATCTCCTTCATACAAAATTGGATGGGACAGTCTCAAACTTGCCCAGGATATATATATATATATATATATATATATATATATACTCTATAATTAAATATCAATTTGTACCTGGTAGGAGGAGTTTTGAACATAACTAAGAGGTCCATCCCCAGCATTCATGGAAGCCATCTTTAACAAGACTGTGTCTGGAGGTCTCTACTCAGCTATTTTATGATTGGAGAGCATAAACACTAGAAAATCACACTAAGAGTATATTATATCTTCTATTTAACTTGTTCAGAAAACCCAAAACGAATATATGCACCACTAATTAATTTTATATTTGCATCAACCTAAAGATATTAATGTATCCTTCAATATTCATGCATAATAAGTTCTATATATAGTCGGTAGAGGTGCATTTGAGCCCGATCCCAAGGATCGGTCCAACCAACCCAAAGATAAGTATGGATTATGCTATAAAAAATGCCCAAAAAATACTGGCCTATTTGGCCCGACCTGTATGCCAGTCGGCTTAGTAGGAACGAGTCAATTTGACTTGTGGGGTTAATGAGCGGTTCGATGACTCGACGATATAATTATTTTATCATGAATTCATGATTAAGACTTTAAATTTTATAAAATTGTATTCTTGTTGAAGGATTTGAAATTTGTTTTTTCAAATATAAATTATTAATATGGCGCATTTGAAATTTTTCTTTAAATTTAATTGTATGCTTCGATTCAACGCAAATCCTTTTGTATGAGAAAAATATTCACTTGGCTAGGCTAGGCTGGGTCGGACGACCGAATTGCCAACTCTAAGAGTCGGTCACTAATGAAATTTATTCACAGTATGAAACTAACTGCATCCAGTAGACCATTATACTTATAAACTAATATATAATATTTATTAGCAAACAAATGTGTGAAAATGTTTAGGTATTAATTTAGTATTTGATATATTAATGAATGAATGTTATGATATTACCAAATTAATTTAATTTCATACTATGAAACTTATTCATAGGGTAGTTTTAAGTAAATACTAACGATTCTAGAAATTTATTGAAAACTGACAGGACTCTACATTATGAACACTGGCGGACATATGTAGAGTCAAGGCGGGGCAATTGCCCCACATCAATTTTTAGTGCGAAATACAGTATATATATACCACTCAATTTTTTTAAAATCTCATAAATACTTTTAAAACTATAAGAAAATAGAGAATTGCCTACGAATTTTTCAACGTGTATACCTACGAAATTTCCAACGAAAATAATTTCGTCCTTAAATAGTTATGATTGCCTACCACAAATTTTTCTATTTATATAGATAATTTCAATCTCCAAATTACGAATGTAATTTCATACGAAATTACAAATGTGTGGGCAAATTGCTCGTAAATAATTTATTTGTCTTTAAGAATCTGTAGGCAATATGCTTGCCTAGAATGTTAAAATTTCATGAGCTTTGTAGGGTATTTAAGGATGCAACTATTTTATAGTCAATTTTATATTTTTCTTGTAGTGTAAAAATTAGACACTCTAATGAATGGAGGAATGCTAATTTATCAAGCTGTCATGGTCAATTGTAATTTAAATTATTAATTATTATTAATTATTCTTTATTTTTTATCAGTATTTTTTTGACCTGGCTGTCCGCCCCTAATCATGAAGAAAGCAGCAAGATGATATTATAGTGAAAGTAGATAAAGTCGTTGAGAAAGTAGTATGCAAATGCTCTATATATAGACCTACATCATAAAGGAAATTAGGAAAGCTGCAATTATAACAAGTAATATTAGCTAGCAAAAGAATAACAGAAAGGTGGCATCACAAAAGTGTGATATCAGAGTACCTATTCTGTGGTGCGGATGTTGGGTAGATGTGGACGTGATTTTTAACAAATTAAGGTTATTCTAGATAAATTTAACTTAGACTAATAATTATCTAGTTTAATACTCTATTTTAAAGGTATATATAATCACAAACTCTTAGTAAAACTTGTTCAAAGTATGAAATTGATATCATTACACCTATAAATTGATTTTACTATTCTTTTTTTTTATTCTACTATTCTTATAAATTAATACCAATAATATTTAGTACTATGATTTTAGTTTATAAGTGTAATATTATTAATTGATAAAAATAGTGATATTAATTTGTAAGTATAATGATATAAATTTTATAATATCAACAACTTTCATCAGACACTATATATTAAATAACTTTATTTATATATATATGCTCTTTTCCATACCTATATGTATACGATGATCTGAGTTTGGTTTGAAAATAAATACGATCGCATATAAATGGTGTAATGTAGATTGATTCAAATATTTACACGATTAAACTCAATAATAATATGATGAAATAACCATCCGCTTAATACTACAACCGCATGACCAATTCAGCTAGCAAGTTTATCATGCCAGATAACAACAATTTATATATCTATATAAATTTATATAATAAGCATAGTAAAAAAAAAATTATGGGGGCAACCCCCCCCATGGGACACGTAGGTCCGTCTATGCTAATATGTACAAATCTTTTATGCAAATTACTAATAAGTACGAACGAGAATACATATATAGTCAAAATTGCACGCGAAAGTGCAAATGTACTTACATATAAACAATTATTTTGTACATATCTTGAAATATGTATTTATTAGTAAGTGTCCTTTCGAATACTACATTTCCATGAACAATATTTTAATTTAATAATGCCGAAGAACCACAGAGTCATATTTGTTGGAGATTATGTTCTATTTATCTTAATGAAAATTAATGTTCGCTTGGTTGGGGTACTAAGAGTGAGTAATGAGAATTAAGTAATAAGGAATTATTCTTATTAGAGACATATATACTTACGTGAGACAGTCTCACAGTAGATAGATCATAACTTGGGCAGATGAAGCTTTAACACTTTGAAATTGAAAGAGTGAGTATTAATACTTATGTTAATTTATACCTCGTCTCATGTAAGTTTTTACCAACCAATTTTCCATTAATGTTGATTTGTAATTTTTTAACCAATTAGTAACAATGGAATCATTAACTCTATATACAGTGATTGACCTGTCTCATTAGCATTCCCATTTCAAACTCTTACGAAGTGGTCAAGTGGGCACAAAATGTACTTCCGTTTGTATTTCAAAAAAAAAGGAGGAGACCTCATTTACTTGTTAGTAGGGATAGCTAGTCGAGTCAAATTAACTTTTAAAGTGTTCAAGCTCGAACTAATTATATATCAAATATATTGTTGGGTATGCTTATCTATTGAAAGAATTTCAATATCGATCTCATCTAAAAGTTTCAACTTGTTGATAGGTATAAAATAAATTTATTTATATTATTTATTAGTAACTACATACAAAAGAACACAAAAATTTGTGTGTAATATTGCATACGAGTGTTATGTACAATTACAGTTTATTTGAGCCTTTTTAATTTTTTCATGGGTCAGGCTACGAGTCGGGTCAGGGCACTGGCGGTTCCTCAAGTTTCTTCTTCCTCGCTTCACAAACAAAAGCCGTCAGCTTTCTTCTTCGCCTGAGTTCTTTTTCGTCTTTCTCGCATCGCAACAAACGCAACCAGATCACAATTGGTTTTCACGACGCTACGTCTCTAGGTTTTTCCTTCTCTTCTCTTGTTCTTCTTTTTCTTTTTTCCTATTTCATATTCTTCTCGTTTTCTTCAATTTTCTCTTCCTCGCAAATTTATAGGTCTTTCTGCACTCTTCTTACGTTGTTATTTAAATCTGTAATTTTAGACTTGGAATTTTTTTTTTCGCGCTGGTACTGGTTTTGTTCATGTGGTAACACGTTTTTTTCATAGGGTAACACTTTTTTGTTCATGTAGTAACACATCAAGTTGTTCTTTAAATCTGTAATTTAAGACTTGAGATTTCTTTTCGTGCTTGTACTGGTTTTATTCATGTGGTAACACGTTTTTCTTCATAGGTTAACATTTTTTTGTTCATGTAGTAACACTTATTTTTTTAGTAATATGTAACATTGTATACATGTCGTAATACTATGTGAATACTCATGTGTTACCATATGAACAACAATGTGTTACCTTATAAATATGTATGTGTTATGTTATGTTTTAATACGTGTTACGTAAGATATGAAGTTATTTCAATATAACAATGTAGTATTACTTACACATAGATGTAATAACACACAAAAACTCGTAATACTATGTGAATATTCATGTGTTACCTTATGAATATTTATGTGTTACGTTATATTTTAATACATGTTACGTAAGATATGAAGTTATTTCAATATAACAATGTAGTAACACTTACACATAGATGTAATAACACACACAATCTTAACAAAAAAAAAAAAAAAAAATTATGTGCTCAATAAAAATTGAACCTACAAACCAAATACTTTAATAACAAACATGAACCACTAGTCTACAACACATATTTGATAAACATATTCTTCTATAAATATATAATCGTCTGCCCAGACCTGAAGCCCACAACCCTTGCCCGCCCTGTCCGACCCGCGCCCGGCCCAACCCGCGAGTTTTTCAGTTTTTTGCCTTATTTGTGAATAACGCTATGTTGCAATATTTCAAAATAGCCCTACTCACAAAAGAATTAATTTCTCACCCTCGTCCTAGGTTCAAACACCGCTAACAGCAAAAACTCCTCACATTAAAATTATACACTTATTGAACCTCATCTTCCTCCCAATGATGGAGTTGACAGCCCAGAGGACAACCCGGTCCACAAGTGAGTGAAAGTATTAGGGAACTACATACCTCTCTACAAGCTCGAGCTTTTAGATGAGACAAAAAAATTTCATTGTTTTCGTAACACTCTTTCTCATTTGTGGATTAAATTCTATTACTCCATCATTGACAGAAGATCTATCGAGTAGACAGTTTAATATGAGTGGGGTTGATTTCAATATGAAAGAATTCATTTCATCTAAATAAAAAATCTAAACTTGCTGAGAGATGTAGAATTAATTCATTTATATTATTTTTGTAACAATCTTTCTCACTCGTTGGTTAAATTTTATTATTCTATCATTGTAAGAAGGTCTATCGAGTAGAAGTTTAATATGAATGAAATTGATTTCAATATGAAAGAATTTCATTTCATCTGAGTACAAATCTAAACTTGCATAAAAATGTAGAATTAATTCGTTTATATTATTTTTCAAATAACTATATATACATATATATACACACGTAATTATATTCATATATGTATCGCGAGACACAAACTAGAGAAACTTTTAAGTCTTCAATTAGGATCCCATCAAGCTTCAATAGCGAAACTCGTTAGAAGGATCGAGCGGACAATTTAATATGGGTGGTTTTGCTTTTAGCAGGAATCGAATCCAGGATATAAGCGTGAGCCCGAAAGCTCTGATACTATAAAAGATTTATATTTCATCTAAAAATCTAAATTTATAAAAAAATGTAGAATTAATTCGTTTATTAAATTTCCCTTACACATAGCATGCAAAAAAAAAGTAAATGATGTAGTGTATATAATGTATGACAAAGTCTAGTATATATGAAAATTTGCATACATGAAAAAATTCAATTGAAACCCAATTTCCCTTGACCCAACCCGCTATATGTTGCCCCACTATAAGACTTTTACATCTCGTTTTTTCCTCAGCCCTTGACCCATTCATTCTCATTTTTTTATTTTTTTCCATTTTTCTCTCTCCTCTTTCTCTCTTCTCTCTTCGTTCTTTTTTCCTGTTTTTCTCTCTTTCTTTTCTCTTTGTTCCTTTTTTTCTTCTCACGATTTTTTCTTTCTTTTTTTCTCTCGGTTCTCTCTTCTTTTCTCTCAAAAGTGGTGATGCGCTCGCGACCATGACTGCCTGTTCGGCCGGCGCCACAGGGGTGAAGCGACTGAGGAGCATTGGAATGAACATCGCCGAGGACGCCATTGTTATGCTCACCAGGGAGATCGTCACGGGCATGGAAGTCGTCGAGATCGATGGATCATCAAGAACGGTAATTCGTTAATTAGGTCTAAATTGAAAACTTTCTAAATCAAATTTTGGAATTCGTAACCCTAATAATTGGGGATCTGAATTTTTGTCGCGGAGATCGATGGATCTCCGAGAATGGTAACTCGTTAATTAGGTCTAAATCGAAAAATTCCTAAATCAATTTTTTAAATTCATAACCCTAACAATTGGGGATCTGAATTTTTACAGGGGCCAACATTCAGGTCGATGATGATTTCGCTTTTGGCGTTGAGGGCATTGGGAGAGCCGAATGTTTTGGATTGCTTTTAATGTGATACAATGTGCTTTATGGTGTAATATTGTTTCGTCTTATGGTGTAATATTGTTATGCCTTATGGTGTAATATTGTTTTGACATGATATACTACTAAATACATTAACATGTGATTGAATATAGAACTGGAAAAATAGTGTGGGTTACATAGTAAAATATTTATATATGTAATACTATATAAGTAAACAAGTAATACTGTTATATATAAATAAGTAATATTGTTATATATAAACAAGTAATACTAAGAAAAATAATATTAATTTTTTTTTTGATTTTTTACTGTAATAACTGTACATAATATTTAAAAGTATAATATTAAAATTTTAGATAATTAAAAAAATATTAATTTTTTTGATATTTTACTGTAATAACTGTACAGAATATTTAAAAGTATAATATTAAAATTTTAGATAATTAAAAAAAATTGAGTGGGAGTCGAACCTAGGACTTCTATAGTTAAAAATATAGTCCTCTGCATTAGGCTATATATGAATTACAGAAGTTATGTCATCACGAATTTGGAAACATACTAAATATATGAAGGTTTTTCACGGTGAAAAATTTCATACTAGACCAACTCATAATATATTTATGCGGGTTTTAAATCAGGGAAAAAGATTTAAAATTCATATTTTGCTATAAGAAAAAATAATAAATAGGGAAATATAACCACAAATAGCACGCATTTGAACTCACAAATATCAAACATGTATTCACGCGACTATCGTTTGTAATAAGCATAATTATTTCATACACAAATTAATAGAAACTTAATCAAATCATAATAAAACTCATGAATAAAATCATCATCAATTAAGATATTAAGCTAAAATTGGTTAAATCAAATCATAAGTTCAATATCAGTTTCTCCTAAAATGCTTTGATTTTCTTCATGTGTTGAATTGCAATTTTCGGCTGCTGTATTTGGTTAACATGGTTGCAAATTGCAACTTCATTCCTCCTTGATTAAAGGCACAGGTTATTAGCAACCCCCTTTTTAGGAAATGCACCACCCAAATTAGTTCACCACTCTTGGGATTAATACACCACCCATATTAGTTCACCACTCATTTTCCTTATTCTAAAAAAATCGGTGATAATTTTCGTAATTATACATAAATTTCGACAAAATATTTATGAAACTTTTTAGTATTTTCGAGAAAGTTTGCCGATATTTCTCTTCAAAGATAGGGTCTGAAATATTTTGAAAATAATTTTCAAAAAAGCATATATATTTCGAAAATATATACCGAAATTTTATAGTATCTTCGAAACTTTAAGCCGAAATTTGATTATAGTAGGTTACTTAAAAAATTCGGTGACAATTTTTAAAATTATACATAAATTTTGACAAAATATTTATGAAACCTTTTAATATTTTCAAAAAAGTTTGCTGATATTTCTTTCTGATGGAGTTCTCCTAAATATTTCGGAAATAATTTTCGAGAATACATATATATTTCGTAAACTTGTTTCGAAATTATGTAATATTTTCGAAACTTTCAGCCGGGTGTATGTGATTAATTGTAAAAGGTGGTGCATTTCCTAAAAAAGGGGTTCTAATAACCTGCGCCTTGATTAAATTATATTGGGCCCATATGAGGTGTTAATGGGCTGGAAAGTTGGGGGCCTTTAATCGAGGTGTTAATTGGGCTTCAGATATACGGGTTGGCGTAGCACATTTTTTATAGGCGGCATGGATTTAAATCCTAATGAAATTTTCTGTTTACCCAAACTCTGTGTTAGATGGTAATAGGGAGGTACAAACTCGGACCCCCATTGAACCCGCTTCAATCGGATTAATTTTACTATATCAAATGGGTTTGAGAAGGGTCATGATTTTTGTAAAACCTGCCCAGCGTATCCGTTCTAGAACCCGCCACATATTAATGCTTTTATATATAAATTTATATTTATATTTGTATATACATGCTCATGCTTAGTATTATTTTTAATTATTAAATGTTTTTTTTTTATTTTTTAAATAACTTGAAAAATAATGGGGCAGGTTAGACATGATGAGTCCACATAGTAGGGCAGATCTCGGCTCCATCATTTTATTAGCGGGGCGGGTACTAAGATAGCTAAACCGTCTTAGACCCGCCAAGGCCGTTGTCACCCCCACAACTACCACCTTACGATTAGGATTTGTATGGGTACTTGCCACTTGGGCTATTTGCGAAATTATCATCGCTAATTATAAGTAATATGTGTTCTTTAAAACAAGTACCAAAGAATATATACTGTTCAATGTAAACAATATATACTATTCAGTTAAATAATTAATACTATTTTAATAATGAATTTGAGTTGGACAATACATCTGGTGTACAAAAGGTAAAGTACTCAATGGTGTAATACCAAATTATCATAATCCTAATCACTAGACCAAGAATGAAAAGTCATTACACACACAAAAAAAAAAATCACGATTCTAATTAAGCAATTGCGTTACATATATTTTTATAATGTTAATCGGCTATGCGTTTAAGTATAGCAAGAACCACAATAGATTTATCGTTGTTGGTGTTGAAAAAAACAGGCGAAGCTGCAAGTTTCTTCTTGTAGAGGTCGAACAATCCATCAATGATTTCACTTCCAAAGTGACCAGTGAGCAATCTTTCGTGAACCGCTCTATAGAATCTTGCGCGAGCATCAACACTCTGCACGCTATGCTTTCCGGGATTGTGTATGATCTCCATTCTTTCAATGCTGAAACTGTGGATCCTTTCAAGTATGGCCTTCAACTGTTGTGGGCTGGTAAAGTACTCTGGGATGTTGAATGTGTCTATTTTTTCTTCAATCAATCATCCCTACAACATTAAAATTGGAGTCATAATTAAAATAGGGAATATTATCAAATTTCGTTTTGTACTAATTATAATCGAATAATCAATATACAATGATATAATATCATGCGTTGCACGTGTTGGATGATTGACATGTAAGCAAGTGTTGAATATATTGATGGATCGCATATATTGAAAGAAGTGGGACTAGTTTATAAGTTAAATGAGCTAATTCTTCCATCACTAATTTGTTTTAAAATGGAATCTCTCAAGGGGAGTAACTAGTCTAATTTAAATATTAGATGTGTTTTAATGTGTAGGACCACACTGGACGCCCCGATTTCTACAATATGAAAAGAAAAAAAATTGATTTATTAGAAGATTATAAGACAGGTTAATTAGTTACACCTCCAACGTCCTAATAGTCTAGGAAGTCTTGAGAATTAAATTTTAATTTAACTGCTTTTTTTTTTTGGATAGAATATTTAGTTTGTTTTACCTTTTTAGCCATTTCCATGAGGCAAGATCCCAAAAGGTTGAGATTACAAGGGATAGTGTATTCTTTTTCATGATCCCAATATTGAGGACCCCAGGGATTAGAAGGGCCATAAGTCCTCCACCCACCATTTCTACAGCCATGGATTTCAAGAACGCCTCCACATCCTTACTAAATTGATCCAAATACGCATCACAAACTTCCTTCCTGCTTTCTGCATAAAGAATTGCTCCTCTGTTCCACGCCGGAGAACCAATGTCCGCCACCGCCTCTGGCACTTGCCTCAGCCAATGGAGAGACCAAGCAAAGTGAAGGGACGAGTCGGGAAGGAGGCGGCCGTGGAAGTCCCCTGGCACTGCAGCCGCATGGTAAGTCCTGTGGGGTGGGAGTGAAGTGAAAAGCGTGTTGAAATCATTGGTAACGACGTCATTAAACAAGACGTAAAATTCGGAAGATTCGTATTTCTGGTTTATGGCTTGAGTGATGATCTGCATTGCTGGGAATGAGTTGTGGCCAGTTGAGCACCCAAAATCTGCAATCAACACCCCATTTTTGACCAAATGTTTGATATTTAATTTTGTCGCGATTTCTTCTTCGATGATTGGCTTCGTAACATCCAATGCTCCTCTCTGGAATAACAAATTAAGCTAATTTTTTCATGCAGAGAACATTTTGTTGCATATATATTATATAAGAGAAATAATATAAATGAATTAATTTTACACCTCTTTAAAATTTAAAACTTTTAGAAGAGATGGGAATTTTTCAATATATATGTGTGCATTTGTACCTGGTAGGAGGAGTTTTGGACATAACTATGAGGTCCGATCCCTGCATTCATCGCTGCTCTGTGATTTCTATGTTACTGATAGAATACTGTATCAGTATGGGGAGCTTTGTGGTGATTCATTCACTCTGTTTATATAGATTAAAACACTTTGTGTTAGATCTAATTTTCATTTAAAATTTGAAAATCAAATGTTTATAATATATAGAGATTAAGTTTTTTGTAGTCCAATAACTTTGTATCATTTTGAAAATGATCCCGATTGTTTTGACTTTTAGATTTTGGTTCTGTAAGTTTTCAATTTTTTGAAATGGATCATTTAACCTGCTGCAGCAGGTTACCAAGCAGGTAACTGTCACGTGTGTAATTTTTTTTTAAAATTTAATTTCGAAGCACTACTTGAACTTTTTTAACTCTTATAATTTTGGCTGGGTTTTGAGTCGGGCCTAAAAAACAATTTGTATATTAAAAGACAAAGCAAATCGAGTTAGTTTACTGGGTCTAAACTGACCGAAAAAATAAAATACGCAGAAAACCACTCTTTCTCCCTAAAAATATACGCAGAAAAATTCCGACCCAAAATTATTATGATTAAAAAAGTCTAGGTGCATTTTGAAGTTAAAGAAAAAATAAAATAATTACATAGGTGGTGGTTACATGTTTGGTGACCTGTTACAACAGGTTAAATGACCAATTTTTTTAAAAAAAATTAATAACTTATAGGACCAAAATCAAAAAGTCAAAACAATCGGGAATAATTTCAAAACGAAGCAAAGTTATTTGATTAAAAAAAAAATCTCTAATATATACTACCTCCGCCTCTTTATAAGCTACTCATTTGCTTTTTACAGAAGTTTTACGGAATTTTTGCCCAAAATTTTGTAAAACACATTTTTTTGCCATTCTATACATTTACTAAATTAATTTGCATTCCTTCCATTAGGCTTCACATGGATCGCGCTACCCATATGCGACTCTTTTTAATAAGGATAAATGTATCATAAAATGGCAAAAAATATTTTTTTTACAAACATGGGCAAAAAAGAGTTTGATCACTTTATATTAGGTATTTTTGTCAATTTTCTAAATATATTTAAGTGTGTAATGGGGTGTAAGATGTGATAAGAAAAAGAAAATGTAAAGAGAGTGGGAAAAAAAGTAATTTAAGCCAAATGGGTAGATTATAATGGGAGGGATGGAGTATAAACTAATTAATTCTACACTTCTTTACATGTTCTTACTATTAAAAGAGACGCAATTCTTTAATCAAGGTTTGAATTCATACTGTTTTAGGATTTTTACAAATCACTATTTTCCAAAGATAGTGATATTTTGTTCTAATAGACTACCTATAAGCTTGTAGAATTGTATTCACTATTCAGGGGTGTTTACAAACTCTACTTACAGCTTAAAATTCTTTTAGAAGCTCAGAAGCTAAAGTTATGAGAGGGCAGCTTAAAAAATAAGTGTTGCTGCCCCTCCACTAGAGTTTGCAAAACACACCCTTAAAGGGTGTTTGCAACCTCATTTGAATAGTGTAGAAGCATTTATTTTAAAAGTTTATTAGACTCCAACATATTCTAATAAATCAGTGTTTCTATAGATGGAGTAGTGTTTTAAAATAACCCCTTAATCCATTTGCTAAACTTCTTTCTAGTCATGTGTTGTGTAGCAACATCAGAATAATATTTTCTGAGTCATCTTTTACACTATTTTTTTATACAAAGATAAAATTTCGTATGAGAAAAATTTTTATACATGAGACGAACTATAAATTAGCGCAAATAATCAACTTCATCTCTTCTAAAATATTAGAGTGTCGTGCATAAATTATATTACGTCTCATCGTGAGACCGTTACACGTAGGGTGCCTTTTTAAAATGTTTTTTAATCAGTCTACAGGTTGCCTTAAAACTGTTAGCCAATCGACACCACAAGGCCGAGAGTCCAGAAAAAATAAACCCAATCAAGATATGTTTCTGAAAATCAAATGCCATCTAATCAAACACAAGTATCAAACAACCTTATCCTTCGATATCTATTCATTGTGATTTAAAATATTAAATATTACAACTAGTATAGGTTGCCCGGTATGTTACACGGGGATTTCAAATATATATTTATATAAACTTTAATTTAATAATTTATTAATATAAATCTGTGAAATACGCTACTTACAAGGAAAATGCATAAATGATAAATGAAAAATGCATAGAGATAAATGTATGAGTGATCACTTGGAGGTGCAAATTAGGACACTTTATTATTAATAGGTGTAAGCAAATCTCTTTATTATTAAGGGGTGCAAAATCATGTTTAAAAAGACAAAAATAATGCTCTTACTTTCCCACATCCTCTTTACATCACTCCCATCTCCTATTTTGTGTCACATCTCCTATTTTTGAAGGGAAAATTACCTAAAGTACACAAATTGCTACAGTTTTATTCTAAGGTACATTGTGCAAAAAATGGTTTGCACTTTAGTTCAAACTTTGAACTAAAGTGCGAACTAAAGTGCAAACCATTTTTTTTACAAACGTACTCTTTAGAAAGAAAAACTCAGAAGAAATTTGTGTATTCTAAGAGTGAAGACCCCATTTTTTAATGTAGACTTATCCTTAAGGGAGTAGATGAGAACAAAAAATAGGAACATATGTGCATTTTATTTCATTTACAATTTGAAAATTTCAAATACTTTTCACATAATTCTTACTTTTTAATTAGACGACGCATCATCAAAATGCATAATAATGTGACATGTAAGCAGTTGAGATTCCATATTAGTGGGATTGAGGGATGTTTAAAAAATTAATGTATGATAAAATGTTAGATATAATATAAAGTTTAGTAAAAAAAGCTAATGCTCAATAAAAAAAAAACTCAAATATTTTAAAATTTATAAATGATTTAGTTGGTAAGTAATGCAAATGTTATCTAAAATGTGCAAGCATCAAACCTTAATTATTGCAATTTTTTTATTAAACCACATATTAAAATGTCATATGATACCCCATATTGCTTAACTGGGAATGGTTGTGTTTCCAATGAGTCGATTTCATGTCTTTAATACTCCCTCCGTCTTATGAGGACTTGAACACTAAAAATGGCACGCAAATCAAGTAAAATGGGTTTGAGTGGGATAAAATAAGGGTGTTGTGAGTGTATTAATATTATATTTGTTTCCATTTTGGGAATGTTCAAGCAATGTTGGGACGTCCAAATAAAGTAAGTGTTCAAGTAATGTTGGGACGGGGGAGTACAATTTTCCAAATGTCTTTGATTTGGCAAAGGAGAAATGTAGCCGTCAAGTTCAGTTGAAAGACATCCTCACTCTTGTCTCTTATCCGATAATATCAGCTTAATTAGCTAAAAATATTGTCATCCTCACACGTTAAACACGGGATATTACCAATCTAGTCTACATTTTTGGGGTTAATAGCAACTCAATACATTCAATCAAAAAAATAGCAATGTAGTCTATTTTCTAGATGATCAAATACCATATTTAACCCTTTGAATTTAATTGGGGTGTTTTGATTTTTTGTGTGTTTTATTGTTTAATTAAAAAATATCAAATCACTTGTAATCATCACTCTAAATCAACTTTAATTCCCCCCAATACAATCACACACAACTTTAATTCAAAATTCAAATACAATCACAATATATTCCCCCCACACAATTCTTAATACAATCACAATATATTCCCCATATACATTTCCCCATACACTTCTTATTAATCTTATGGGGGAGTATTCGATCTAAAGCTCAGAAAAAAAAAAAAAAAAAAAAAAAAAAAAAATGCAAAAGCTCCCCAACCTCACTATATGAACCGTGTTTCCGGCGAAGAATCGTGTTTCCGGCGAAGGACGTAAAAGCTCAGTACCTAAAACAAACAAAAAGCTCTGTACATGAACCGTGTTTCCGTCGAAGACTGTACGTGACTATTTTTTTCCGGCGAAGAACGTACGTGAGTTTCATCACATGGAGTCACCCGCTGTAACAAATCGCAACGAGGGGGAGTGGGTATGTCTTCTAAGTGTAAAGTACAGAGGTGAGTGCAAAATCATCTCAATAAAACAAAACTCATTATATGCGGATATACATTCTGAGCTCATGGGTACGTGGTGTAATTTGATTTGATTGAGTATAAATTGTCATTTTTCCATCGGTAGCATGAGCAATTGTGTACTTCGTTCTGATTCTGACGTGCGAAATCTATTATTACTATGCTATCACATGAATGAGAAAATTGCAAATGGGGAGATCGTTGATTCTGATATTTTGCCACATGAAAGAACTGTTCACGTATCAATTTCTAGTAATGTTGAACATGGCAGCAATATTGCACAGAACCCAGTAAATGCATGCAATGATAAAGTTGCACACGACGAAGAACATAATGTGCCTGGATAGTCAAACATTGGTAAAAGCAGTAGTGGGTGTGTATTCGATTCGGGTGGTGATAGTGAAAATTTCGATTTACCCTCGTATGATGTGTGCCCCGTACTTAAGAAGAGGGTGTTGTGTGATGAATGGTCTGGAATAATGGATGGTGGGGTTGGGGCTCGTTTTTCAGGGGGTGTAGAGGCATTTAGGAGTGAGCTTATTAAGTATAGCACACGAATGGGGTTTGAGTTCAAATACGCGTGTAATAACCAAAAATACGTAATAGCAGTGTGTAGTGAATCAATAACTCAGATGTGTGCATGGTTTATAAAGGCTAATTATCATAAGGCTACAAAGTGTTTTAATATATACAAGGCTAATTTAGTAAACAACTGTGTTGGTCAGATGGTAACAAGGAAGACAAACAGAATGTCACCGACAATTATTGGGTCTTTACTAATACAAGATGTTAAGTCCAATCCGAAGATGGGTGGTAAGGGCATTATCCCTTTGATGAAACTTGGGTACGGGATGGATGTACCTTATTGGAAGGCACATCATATAATCGAAGATGTAAATAGCAAAATACACGGTAGTATTGCTGAGTCGTATGACGAGTTACGATGGTATTGTGCTGCTATTATCCTTACAAATCCGGGGAGTATAGTTCAAGTCGAGAAGAATGAAAAAACCAATAGATTTGAACGTGTTTTCATTTCGTTCAAGGCGTGCATTGATGGGTTTAGATGTTGTCGCGCCATGTTATTCATCGATGGTACCTTCATGAAAGGACGTGCCAAAGGCACATTACTATCAGCAATTTCAAAGGATGGTGATAACGGTCAGACTTTTCTCTTTTTTATCTCAAGAGTTGTTAGAACGTTTGATTTTTTATTGCTATATTTGTTTATTGTTTATTCTTGGTATTATATACTGATGTTTATATGCCCATGTGGTCTTTTTTTGGTTGATTGTGTTAATTAATTGGGGATTGTGATACATGCATCTACTATGTTTGGTTGTGTGTTATTTAATATCATGTTCAGTGGCTTATTTTGCTCTTTACCATTTTGGCCTAGTTTTTGCATGGCTGTAACATAAATTTTGCATGTTTGGTATAATATGCAGGTTTATTCCGATTGCATTTGCTGTAGTTTCTGCGGAGAATACAGACAATTTGGTTTGGTTTCTAACCACTTGAGTTATCACTTGATAATCAATAGCTAAAAATTATTTTATTGTGTATTTAATTATTAACAATTTTATTTAAGAACAAAAATTCGTATGAGACGGTTTCATACATGACATGAGATATTAATATAAATTAATACTCATTCCTTTTAAAATATTAAAACGTCAAACTCAAATTATGTTATGTCTCGCTGTGAGACCGTCTCGTATAAATGTGTCTCTTATTTAAATTGTAAGAGTGATCCTCAATATCTGGCAATTAGATCTGATTTGTTTTGTGCTGCAACAAAGATATACTGTCCAAATGAAATCCCACACGAAATCAAGAGGCAGAGATTAAATAATTACATAAACATATCTCAAATTGCACCAACTCTTTTTTCTAGAAATATATACATATCTAAAATTCATAAAAAAATCAACTCACACTTAGTCTTAATTGGTTTCTTTACAATCCAATTAAAAATGAGTTGACACACGAATTGTTGGGAAATGAATTTAATAAAAAAGTTTTGATTAGATCTCAAAAACCCCGAGAGTATGACATGTTCAGGATAATCTTGATAGTTTGAGTCAGGTTTCAGTATAGATTGATTCAGGAAGATATCTGCACAATGTATAGTCAGCAGATATAGATCAGGTTAGGTGTTGAAAATATTGAAGACCCTGAAGATCCTGAAGATATTGAAGGACTCAGATAAACCTGAATGATTCAGATGATGATAAATGTTCGAAAATAAATGTTCAAGATTTAAAGACTCTCATTTCGGAGAAGAAATATCTATCTGATTGAATAGATATTGACCTACATTCAAAAAAAAGCCTAAGTTTTTGTTTAAGGTTGTCTCTTCGGACCTAAAAGAGCCCGTTTTGTTTGTCTACATTCATCAAGACAAGAACCAATCGAGAGGAAGACAACATTGTACTTAATCGACCTTTGGCGACAGGACCACGAATTTTGTCAAGAGTACTATGTTCCGATCGCAAAATTTGGTGATTGGCTACATGGCTGCATATTTCTCTAAAACATGCAAGGGAGTGTTCAAACCCTAAAAATAGTCGTTCATCAATAACCAGAAGAGGAAACCCTTGATGTTATCTCTTCCAACGGATAGTTTTTTCAAGAGTAACCTTTGGAGATGTTGCCTATAAATACCAGTGACCTTCTACATTGAAAGGTTACAGGAAATTTAAAGCAACTCAAGAGCTCATTCGTATTCTTGCAAATTGAAGCACTCGAAAACCCTAGAATTTTCCAAGTGTTTCACATTGAAGAGAGCTCATTCACTAAGCCTAGATTTGATAAGTTATATCCTAAGCTTAGAGAGATATTCTATCCTTTGCATTTGTTCTTATTGTAAAGGATATCTCACCCTAGTTGAAAACCAACCCAAAACCCAAACCCTTTGTTAAGGTAGTTTGTGTGTGATTTGTTGGTGAGTTAGAGTTGTAAAGAGTGAGTAAGCTACGGGTAGTCCGCCCGAAAAACTCTAGAGGAGAAGTTAGTAAGCTACTTGTGGTAGTCTGAAAACTTGTGTGTGTTTGAGTTAGTAAGTAGTGAGTGAGTCGGCCCGAAAAACTCAAGGTAGAAAAGTGAGTAAGCTTTCAATGAAGTTAGCTTTGAAAGCTTTAGGAAGTGATTAAGAAATTTCTCTGAAGATCAGAGAGAGTGGACGTAGGAGTTTAAGTCTCTGAACCACTATAAATTGCTGTGTTGTTTGCTTTAGATCTTGAATTTTATCTCATTGCATGATTTTCACCGAAAAGTCGATTTTATCGATATTCATTGGAATCACTCCAATCGAATCGCATCAAAATTGATCACAGCCTTAATCACTGTTTTATTAAAAGGAATAAGCTTTTCAGCAAAACTAAAACGAGTATAAACTTAGGGCCAACCATTCCGCACACTTGAGTAGCTAGAACAGATAGTCACCAAACTGAACTAACTCTACTGAGTGTTCAGTAAGATAATTATATGATCCAAGCTCCTCAGGATCTCTGATAAATTCAGGATTAGTTGGGCTAATCTGAAGCTTCCGAAAAGTCGCTCGGGATCATTGTCTCGATGAGACTTTGACTCGTATGATATGTGCTTCTCAGGGCAAAAACATCAGGATAACCTGACCCATTTGACCTCAGTGAAGAAAAAGTTTTAAAAATAACTTAACACGTGTATTCCCCCCCATACACGTGTGAGACTCGTTTGCACCGAAACCAACACGAATTTTAATTTGCCTATTTTAAAAGGGAAATAATTATCAGTGCAAATTTGAGCAAGAGACTGACTCCTCAATTTGATGTAGTAGTCTACGCTACACACATGCAAATAGAACTGCAAAACTGGGCATAACTTACGAATATATGCTACAGTTACTGATGTAGAATTATAGAGTAATATTGAGAATCCAAAACTGAAGTCAAATTTGAAATTTTGGATGCATTGTGTGATTTCTTAGAATAACTATTTGTGAATGTGCGTGTACAAGTACAAAAGAGTAGGTTTCTTATACACCAAGTGCACCTTTTAATTCAAGTGCATTTTTTAAATATGCAACTCATTTCACTAAAACGTTCAATTAAAACATACAATTTATTCAGTATATAACAAGTAAAATATTTAAGTGAAACAAGTTACACGTTTCAAAAATCAAGTACTTGATTTACACTATGCACCTGGTGCAGGACTTTGCCTTTACAATGAGTAGACAGGGCGATAAAGCTCCAACCGAAAGCAATATATAATTCTAAGGCATCTAAACCCTGCAAACTCATTTTTCATAGAGAAGTTGCACTCTCGAAATAATATTAATGGGGGCCTATGACAAAATCACCACAAAACTGCAAACTATCCGAAACATCGACTCGATTGTACATCAAAAGCTTGGAGTTGATATACATACAAGAAATTAACTCTCACACAAATAATGGCACACATCAATGTATCGACATATATTTCACCCCCATGGCTTTGGTATTAATTTACAGCCAGCTTAGCTTCCAAAAAAAATGAAGAATGCTTGTAGAGTTCCACCTTTTTTTGTACAACGTACTTTCTTGTTACACATTACGAATTTTTTTATGTCTTGTTTTGAGCGTAGATTGATGTTCGAACAGAATGCTGTGGCGGAAGGTTCTGGCCATTCACAAGCACTTGCTCCAAGAAATCAACACGGACTGATCTGAACTGATATAACTGATGGCCAACAGATGAAGTGATTGTAGCATTAACATTTAGAAAATTATAAGCAATCTAAGAGCCCATTTGGGTAAAGCTTATTTTAAATATCTTATTAGCTCTAATATCTTATAAATTATTTCAAGAGCTTATAGGATGTAAATTTAAGAAGTTTATAAGTTGTTAAAGTGTTTGACTAATAAAATAAATTATTTGATAAGTTGAGATAAATATATTTTTTTTAAATTTAATATAACATAATTATATTTTTACATTTTATGTTGAGATGAGGGTGTTTGGGGTTGGGGTAGGGTGGGATGATTTTTATTTTTAGAAGTTAAATTAAAAAAAAAAACTTATTACTATTTAAGTATAGTTCAAAAGATTTTAGAAAAATAAGTTAGGATATTGGTACTTATTTGCTTGTAGCTTATAAACTGTAAAGAACTTATTTTAAGATCTTATAAGTTTTTAAACATCTTTTTTTACCAAACACTTTAGAGCTTATAATTTGTTTTAAGGAGCTTATAAGCTCAGCCAAAGAGGCTCCAGCCTCCAAGATTGTGTGCTCCACTTAATTAATACTCGGATAAAGTTATTAGTGTATGCATTAGCATACCATGTATAACTGCATTGCCAGGTGTGCATTAATATTGAACTTTGTAAATCTAGGAGGGTGGGAAACCAGCAAATTTGTACAGCATACCTTTCCCTTCCAGGAGAAATCAACATAACGGTAAGAAGGTTCCAAAATAGTGACTTGATCTCCTTCTTTAATCTGAAAAAAAAAATAACCAGACAAAGTGAATCCAGGTTAATCTGAGGAGAGGATTTTAAACTAATCCATATAAATGGATTTGAAATCCACCAAGGCAATCCAAATAGGACAATATTAGAGTAAGGATGATTTCACGTAGAATGAACTCATCCAGACCTCAATGATTATTATTTAACTCCATAACCAAATCCTTCAAATGCATTTGATTTAAGAATTCAGATGTTTTTTTTTAAACACAACAACAAACCCACTCCATTGTTTTGGAAAAGTTAATTTGATAATGGATTTGAACCTGAAACTCCTATTTTGAAGTGTTTTTAATGAATTTGAAAACTCTTAAAAGTATGGAGTCATTTTTATTTCTTCCCCCAAATCCACTTCTCAAATCATATACATTAGGTCCATTTTGGATGAGTTAACAATTAAGAAGAGCTGTTGCCTGGGAACTGCCTAAGCTCCAAACTTCCTTACAATATTTACATATAATTTTGGTTTTAACCTAGCCCATAGGTAACGGTACGGGGAAGCAAGGGAATTGATGAAAGGACCATTTATTTTCCTCACTTAGGACAGTGAACATTTAGCACGCCTACATAAGAATTAGGGAAAGTAGTTTTTTAGTCCTGAAGTAATCCCTATTTCGGTTCCCGACCTGTCAACTTTCTTTCACGAAGTGAAAATAATCATGTAACTTTCAGTTTTTCGACAATTTGGTCCGGTTACCAGCTGTAAGAAATGGAACATCTGTCTGATGCTTATGTGGCAGAGTCAGATTTGTCCACGTGGTAAAGTCTGATTGGTCAACATGATATTTCATCTCTTACAACCAATCACCGGACTAAAATGTCGAAAACTTAAACGATTATTTTCGAATTGTGAAAGTCGACAGGAGTAGCATAAAAATAAGGATAACTTATAGGACTAAAAACACTATTTTCCCTAGGAATTATTAGTATCATAATCTAGTATCAGCAAATTTGATATTGATACAGCACAAGAATGGCGATACGGACAAAATACTAATATAATTTCTCTAATATGCCAATCTATTTGAAATATGAATCAGAATTAGCGGGTAATTATTAAAGTAAAGGTTCAAATAGCCACTTACTGCTTCATTCTTTACTCCATACACAGACAGGACATAGCATATCTGACTTGGATCACACAGCAAATAGTAACTGCAGTGTGGTAGCAAATTGTTGTAACAAGAGAGTTAAAAAAAGTCTTTGACAAGCTTACACACTAACAGCATATAAAGAAAATTCTTTCTTTGTTTGAGTTGGGCTGTATATATATATATATAGGAAAATACTTCTATGCACCAGTTGCACTGTGCAACTCAACTGCATTTTTAATTGGTATTAGTATATTTAGTCAAACTTATTAGTTGATCTGTATTAGCTGTTTTCACTGAACAATATTAGTTGTTTTTGTTGAACAATATTAGTTGTGTACGTGCACCCAAATGTCACTCATGTATATAATATTAGCAGGTGCATACCACAATAGATTCTGCAAAGTAGACCAAAACAGGATTTAGAGAAGAAAAAGAAGCAAACTTACAATGGTGCCAACATTCTCATGCTTAACGAAAAATATAACTCTTCCTACAATGGCAACTGCTTTGTTCAGACCTTCCAACAGACAATTTATGGTCTCTCTTCTATACAAAGCATTCACTAGCAGGAAAAAGATACATTCATTAACTCAGACAATATGCTTTTACTTCAAACCATTAATTTAAGGTAATTTAAGGTACACAATGCTTACATTTGACACTATTGAGTGACGAAGCCAAAGAAGCAAGTCGTTTGACCTTGGTCTGTCCCTGTTAATAATGACATCATATTAACGCCAAAAAAGAAATGCTATTAAAATGTCTGATTTCATCCAAAATATGCACCAAACAGTAGGGGCAATCATCAAGATCGTTCAAAATAGAAAGATTTATTTTATGAATTATACAAGAGGCCATTAGTGAACATCTGAGTACTAAACCAAACGACTACTTCCAAGGCTAAGTGTATAAAATCTAATACGATAATCAACGATAAATAAAATATGTAGTTGCCAAATTGATCAGCACTCTGCAATTTTAGTGATGATATTAAGAATATTGTTATCTAATTAATCATTTACAACCTTCTGAATCTTCTACTCATCTTGTTTGCCTTTACATGTATTCAACTTGAACACATTTGACTTATTGCACTCTACAAGAGATAAGAATGACTGGCATGATTGTGCAAGCTAAAATGGTTTATTAATGGCATAATGCATCTAATGGCCTCTAAACTATCTACGTTTATTTCGAGAGGTCCTTAAACTATTTTTTATTAAAACACACTTGTATGAGACCGTCTCACCGTGAAAAGGGGCATAAGTTGGACATTGGAGCTTTAACACTTTAGGAAGGGTGGGTGTAATTTGTGCTAGATTGTATCATGTATGAGACCGTCTCATATGAGTTTGTCTTTTTTATTTTAAACTTGAAGTATTATTTTTTGTTTCAACGAGATCCTTTTTTGACAGTCCGTCAATGAGCGCAACTCATGCGTGCACTGGTGTTAGTGATCGTGTATTTAAAGGAACTTTCGAAATAAACGTAAATATTTAAGGACCTTTCGAAACATTACGCATAATTCATGTAGACATTTCTACAAACAGTTGGTGAGCTAATAAATGGTAAAGATTACAACAAATCAACCGAAAATACACAATACCAACAAAACCAAACTAATTTCTTATGATTACAACAAATCTAGATTGGTTCCGTTTGTAGAAATTCCTATTTGATCAACATGAATGGTGTTTTGTATATGAAAGGTGTTTTACTCAACGTTGCTACCATACTTAATGACTATAGAAAACCAGTAAACTACTTGGATGCATTTCGAGATTCAAACAATAAATTTTGGCATAATGTTTTAAAGATCCTTAAACTATCTACATTTACAACATAAGGTCCTTAAAATACATGACCACTCACACCAGTACCCGCTTGAGTCGCATTCTTTGAAGGACTGTCAAAAAAGGGATCTCGTGAAACAAAAAACAAGGGCTCTTTAAAATAAAAATTAGTTTTAAGGACCTTTCGAAATAAACGTAGATAGTTTAAGGACCTTCAGATGCATTATGCTCTATTAACTTTCTATGTTGCCAGGAAAGCATCTTACTCGAAGCAAAGTCTCTGTTTTGTCAAGAAGACGAACAATTTTCTGAACTTCCTCCATGGCATTAAGACCAGGATCCCTCAATGAAGCAGCTTCAAATCCACTCAGCGCCCTCTCGTAGTTTTCTAGATACTTGTTTACCTACAACAACACAAAGGATGCATAACATAATATTAGCAGAAGAAAGAAAATTAAAAAAAGCACACAGAAGAAACTACAGATCATACATAGGACATTTGTGATAAGTATATATGAGATTTGGAAAAAGTAGGCTTTCACGGTGATTTTACTCATAAAACACTTAAAAGGAAATGAAACTGAAGAAAAGAGCCTTACAATAGCACAGTTATAATAGAGGTCAGGGTTTGACATCATTCTTTCGTCTTTTTCCTGGAAAATATAAATAAGTTAAAGAAGACTACAAAGGGTTGTAAAATAGCTGCAGCACAGAATCGATGAAAACGATTATTTCACATAATACGTACAGAATGTTGGTATGCTTTTAAAGATTGGAGAAGTTTTTCATGATCCCAGGCTCCAGTGACAAAAAATGACGTGAGACAAGCATTCCCTAGGTTATCTGTGCCAAATGAAGAAAAATGATAGATCATAGATCCAAAAATAATAGAAAATAAAATCCACGAAAGGGATTCTCAATTAAAATATACTAGTTACATCAAAGAATATAATACTGGGATTAATTTATTTATGGTCATTGTTAACACTTACACCAAGAGTTTCCATCCTTAACATCTAGAGCTATGGCTTCTTTTGCACGCTTTATGCTGTCATCAACAATTTTTACCTGGTCTTCAGAACCTGGAACGTGTATATTGCTATTATCAGCAAAACTAAGCCCATCTATAATGAATTCATAACGAGAAACAACTTCCAATCTTGCCTTGAGCCATTCTTCTTTCTAGCATTGATAATTGACAAAGAAGGCCTTTATGGGGACCCTGAAAATTGTATATATCAATAGCTGTTACTAAAAACCAAAACAAATACATAACTTTTCTCCATTAAAATCAAGGGATTAATGAAAATGACCTTGCTTAAGCCAAGAGTAAAACAATTCTTTGCTGAAACTAGGTCACCTTTCTTCCAAATGCAGTTACCTAAGCTTAACCAAGCATCCGCAAGTGAAGGATTTAATTTCACCTATGATAAGAATATGACTAGTAGAATCAGCACAAATTAAGAAATAAACCCCACAAAAGTCAAAAAGGTCTTTAGGATTAGATATATCAATTACTATCATTAACAATAAGGAAAAAGAAGTCCAATTGCGTCGAATTCTAAATTGCACGCACACATACATTTGTGAATGAGGCTATCTTGTGGAGAGGGGAACAAGCTATCTCATCCCTCAACTTTAGGCAACTAAAATCCCTACTCCCCTCCTTAAAGTAAGATGGACTAGAGGTCTACCTTTACTGGTTTCTAGTTTCTTTCTCTTGTTGACAATTTCTTGCAACATTACTTGAGTGAGAAGAGTTGGGAGAAACTATTGATAATAGGCTACCTAAGGAATAGGAAAAATTAGTTTTCTATTTGACACTTACTGAGTTAAATCACTCGCCTTCATTAGAGAGCACAACAAAGCTTATAAGAGAAATTAAGAAGAACAGGTTGCATTCTCCTAATGATTGATTTCTAATTCTAGCATAAAGGGCATTAATCAGGATTATCTTTTGAATGTGCCATATTTGATCTTCCACACCATTCAGCCAATATGTTAAAGGAACATACTATCCAGTTCACAAGGCTCTCTATCCATTCCTACTATTCTAAGGAGTTCAGCTGTAGCATAATTACTGTTACTTAGCTTCCCTAACCAATTTATCACAGCAGGAAAGAATTCGAGCTGCATCCCAAACTTCTTAAAACAGCAGAATTCAAAAACTAAATTTCCCACCAAAAGAACATCAAAGATAGGACAACACCACGAAAAAAAGAGCCCAAAAAAACATAAAACAACAGCAATTTCAACTCCTGCTACTTACAGCTTTGGAGAGATGATCCTCCGCTTCTTTCTTATAATCAGGGAAAACATCCAATACTTTTCCTCTCAAATACTCATAAGTTGCCCTTTGCCACGGAGTCTTCCTCTTTTCTGCACCACAAAATCTAGGTAAACATTAAACTCACAACATATGTATCTAAATTCATGGCGTTTGAACATTAAAAAAACCTGGGGGAATTTCATCGAGCAGTTGGAGTGCAATATTTGATTCTTTGAAAAGCTTCGAGGTTTTATCATCTGGGCTTAACGGAAAATAGGTGTCCCGAGTGTTGTAGAGCGCATCAACGGCCATCGACGCCTCCACAAACAGATCTTCTTCTGCATTCCCTTTAGTTTCACTGCTCATATTTTTTTTTTAAGCAATGAAACTAAAAAGGAGGACAGCTCCAAGAATTCAGCTGCAGTGAACTTCCGAGTGTTCGGATCGTTGAAGAGAAATTTTGAGAAAAGGGAAAGAAATAAGGAGAATCTTTCAGGGGTTTTCGCGTTTTTACCCTTAATTTCCTTCAAATGGGATAGTTCTGCGTCTACGAAAACACCCTAATTACAAAAAGAGAACCCAGTTAAAGATCGGATTGAATTCGCTAATACTTCTTAATTATATGAAAATAATGATAAATTTTTGGTATGTAAAATATTAAAAATTCTTAAATTAGATATTCTTCTGTCTTAATTTTGATTAACCACTTTTCATAAATAGTCGCTCTAATTTTGTTTGGTCATTTCCTAAAAATAAAATAAAGTAACTTTAAATACTATTTAATACTATTATTTTCCTCTCACCAAACTCACTTTACACCATTTAATACTATTATTTTCCTCTATCAAACTCACTTTACCCACTTTACACCATTTAATATTATTATCTCCAATTTTTTATTAATTTTCGTGTTTACAGTATTTGATCAATCAAAATTAGGATAGAGTGAATAATTTTTATAATATAGTATTGTATATATTAAAAAGTAATTATCAATTTTGATAATAAAAATATTATTTTGATAAAAGGGATTTACTTGGCCAATGCATTGTAAAGACATGTGTCAACCACTTAACTTTTAAAGTAGAAAGTGTCATTGACCATATTGAATCCATATTAAAAGTTTCCGGCATTTCGACTATAATCCGGGTCTATTGAGGGTTGACGAAGGGGAAGTTTGGGAGTCTAATGAGAACTGCGATTTGGGAATACGATAAATTTATCATTTCTAAATAAGCAGATTAGCGAGGAAATCGAATAAAAAACACGATAAAATCGTCACCCCAAATAAGCAGTGACGAAAATTGACTGATTTTTGACAAAGTTGTCAAAGAAAAGTTAATTATTCATTGATTGATTAAAAGAAAAAACGTTGTCACATATATATAGGGAAAAAGGACTAAAAATCTTTCTAAAATGATTGAATCAAATCTAATCTAAAAGATATCATAAAATAAAATAAATAATCGAAAAAATAAAGAAAAAACAGTAAATCTTGAAATTCTTGTCAATCTTGTGCATCTTGCCCAATCTTGTGAAATTTGAGACAATATCTTTAATGATGACAAATCTTGGACAATTTCGCGAATAATCTTGCATGCATTCTTGAGCCCCAAAACCCTCGTTTGCATCATTCCCGTCCCTTTCAAAATCGTCCTTGTCCTCAAGGACCAATTCTGAGTACACTCTCTTATCGAGCCTAAAAGTTCCCCTTCATCTAATCGCCGACTACTTACCATCAAATAATTGAGCTCAAAGTTATCAGCTGTTCGGGTGTGACAAAAAATCTTTAGGCGATAGTGCAAATTTTTCATAGTACTGTCAATAAAGTAACTATCATTAATTATAAAATAATAATTATTATTATTGGAGCCAAAACCTTTATCATCATCGAAGTGTGATTCGTCATACGTCATATTAAGACCCAAAAAATATGCATCGTAATCATCTTCCTTATCAAATAATTGGCAAGGATCATTTTCGAGCTCGACATAAAAAACGAGAGGTTTAGAATTAACTACGGACTGTTCCTCATCATAAATCGGTGGTCCACTAAAAATATCCAATCCATCCAAAGAAGTAAAAGGCAAAAAATAATTAGTACTCTCATTGAAGGGTGGTGGCCCAACAATAGATGGCCCAAGAGAAATATTAGATTGACGAAGCCCAAGTGCACTATCATAATTAAATAAATGTCCAACCTCATTATTTCCTTCAAACAATTTAAACCAAGTTGGTGGCGCATTCCAATCAACAAAATAATGTGGCCCGATGACTTCATCATTAAAATTAGTTAAAGACCCAATATTTCTTTTCGGACAAAAACTTGTATGAACCTGGTTCATGCTATGAACTTGGTTTTTAATTCATGGCATTTGACCCTACCCAGGGTATAATACGGGTCATGTTTAGTGGTTTAAAAAAATATGTTGAAAATGAGTTTAATGGATCAAGTAATTCAAGTTCATGACATGAACCTGGTTCATGGGAAACTTACTCTTCTTTTCGTATCAGGAAGCGGCCCAACTGAGATACCTTCAATAGTGTAAGGCCCATCTCTTACAGAACACGTTGGTGAATTAGGGTGAACAATTCAACTGCCGCTGCATCATCATCTTCGCAGAGAGGCCGTGCGGCTCCAGTGCAGGGTGATGGTGGGGCTATCTCCCGTGGCGAGGAACTTGGTCTCCAACAAATCAAGTCTCGTCTCCAACTCAATCTCACTCAGTTCACAGTCCGTTACTAAAATAGTAGCAGAATTTCGATCGGATTCTCAAATACTCTCAATGAAAGCACCAATTTGATGAGAACCGCGATTTGTGAACACGATAAATTCCCCTCCCTTGCGCAGGTTAGCAGAAGAACGAATAGAAAACACGATAAAATCGTCGCCCCAACGCAAGGCTGGGAGGAGATTGATTGATTTTTGACAAAGTTGTCAAAGAAAAGTTCATTATTCATTGATTGATTAAAAGAAAAAACGTTGCCACATATATATATAGAGGGAAAAAGGACTAAAAATCTTCCTAAAAGGACTGAATCAAATCTAATCTAAAAGATATGTTAAAATAAAATAAATAACCGAAAAATAAAGGAAAAAATAGTAAATCTTGAGATTCTTGTCAATTTTGTGTATCTTGCCCAATCTTGTGAAATTTGGGACAATATCTTTGATGATGACAAATCTTGGACAATTTCGCGAATAATATTGCACGTATTTTTGGGCCCCAAAACCCTCGTTTGCATCAGAGTCTTAGGGCATGTATTGAAACATTAAAAATAACTTGTGAAAATTATTTTTAGTGTTTCAAAACACACTCTTAGAAGTGCAAAAATAGGCTTTAAACTTGGGCTTCTCCCAAGTAGAGTATAAGACGGATGCTAAGAGAGTTTTTGATACTCTTAGCAATTCGGGCATTCAAGACACAGGTGTTGGGGATTATATCGACAAGGGAAGAGAATCTTGTGATCCAATTCTCATTTCAAGGTGAAGTGGGTTAGCTGAAATGTTAATTTGATGACACATTTTTTAGTTAGGAATTTTCGATTTTTCAAGATTTTTCCTTATATGGTCGAACTTCCAATGTTTGTGAATGATCTTCTCGGTGGCCGATAGGTAATTTACTTGCACTTAGTCGATGTTTAGTTTAAAAAAGAAGAAAGTTTCCGGCATTTCAACTATAATTTTTTTTAAGGGTAGTTAGTTATAGTTACAGTTTTACGTAACATTGCAAAATTATTTATTTAAAATTTATGATTTTGAAAATAAGTGGTTGATCTAAATGTTAATAGAATTTGCAAATATACTTCCATGTGACCTTGTATGTCTTTACACTTTCTTTCACTCCAACTTTCTTTTTTGCACTTTGCTCCCTCAACTTTACAATTATTGTACTTTACTACCCAGGGTTGTTCAAGAAGTTCACTTGTTTATACTCTCATGCGTTCCCAGGGTTGTTCAAGAAGTTCACTTGTTTCTACTCTCATGCGTTTCCTAAGATGTATTTTTAAATTGAACTGGAACAAATTTAAGTAGAAAGTATCCTGTTGTTGAAGTTGAACTAATTTAAATAGATTAAGAAAATGGCAAATTCTTGTATGCAATTGGATTTCAATTCAATCTTTTTTTTTACCGGGCCCGAACGAAACCCGAACTCAGTCCCGAGTGGTTCATAGTTCACACGGTCCGAGTGATTCATGGTTCACCTGGCCTGAATGGATCATGATTTAGGATTTAGGGTTCATGGTTTCAAATTAAAATTGAATTCAATTGCATCTTGTGCAATTAGTGCACGGAAGCATCACTCTAAGAAAATATGCATTTAGATGGACCAAAGCATGCATTTCCCAAGTTAATAGGAACTCCTCGCTAGCTAGCTAGGACTAGGAGTTGTGTTGGGGAAGTGTTTCATTGGGATATGACTTGGTAGACTAGAAAAGGAACTCAAGTCTTTCTTATATAATTGTCGTTCTGTAACTGCTGTATATAATGATGGTGAATGAACTGGAAAAATGTTACTCCCTCCGTCCTATTTTTTATTATCTGGTTACTGTAGACATGGAGATTAAGAAAAAGTAGGAGATAATAATATTAAATGGTGTAAAGTGGGTAAAGTGGGTTTGATGGAGGGAAATAATAGTATTAAATGGTGTAAAATGAGTTTGGTGAAGAAAAATAATAATATTAAATAGTTTTGAAAGTTGTTTTATTTCCTTTTTAGGAAATGGACAAACAAAATTAGAACGACTATTTACGGAAAATTGAACAATTAAAATTAGGACATAGGGAGTATAAGATAATAGTACTTTTTTTGGGAAATGGGTGTTTTTGCCCAAATTTCATAAAAAAATGGGATTTCTACCCACTTCATAAAAAAAAAAGTTTTCTACCCAATTTTGACATAAAAAGACTAAATTACCCTTAAGTTAAATATATTTATCTTTCTCTTTTATTATTCATTTCTCATCTAGGCCACTTATGATACATATAATTACTCTATCTACTTTCTTCATCATCTCTTTTCAAAATTATGGTAAGTAACTTTAGTAATTTATTTTTTCTTCTTAACTTCATTTCTTCATCATGTATTTCAGTAATTTTCATCATAAAGATATAAAAAAAATGTTTGTCTTGCTGGATATAATTTTATCTCCACTATAAAAAACGTGTGTTTTACCGACAAAATTTAGCGACGGTTACAAGAACTATCGGAAATAGCGACGGTTTTTACGATGGTTACAGTCAAATGGTCAAAGTCAACAATTTTAGCGACAATCAAGAGAACCATCGCAAATAGCGACGGTTTTAGCGACGTTTTGGACTAACCCCTTTAGCGACGGTTTCAGCGACAATTTTTTTTTAAATATTTAATATTAATTATGCATTTATTTTTTTAATGTTTCAAGATTATACTAGGTTTTTTAATTGTTGTTAATTCATCTTACCGTATATTTAATTTATAGTCACTTGGAGAAGAGTTCCACCTGACCGTAGTCAGATCCATTTCGAGGAGTTTACGGAATAAAATTTAATTTATAGTATATTTAAATATATATATATTGACTAAAAGTAGTACTTGTTTAAATGAAAAGTATTACTTGTTAAATGAAAAATCATTACTTGTTTAAATAGAAAAATAGTACTTGTTTAAATAGAAAAGTTGTACTTAATTAAATGAAAAGTAGTACTCCCTCCGTCCCAGAAGACTTAACACACTTTCTTTTTTGGTCTGTCACATAAGATTTTGCACACTCAAAAATGGACACACTCTTTTCAACTTATAACCTTACAACACACACTTATTACCCCCCATACACATTTACTACCCCACATAAGGCAATTTTTCTTAATTTCTGCGCCGAAAAGTTGGCGCAGAGTCTTCCGGGACGGAGGGAGTACTTGTTTAATGAAAATTATTACTTGTTTAAATATAAAAGTATTATTTGTTTAAATATAAAAGTTGTACTTGTTAAAATGAAAGTAGTACTTGTTTAAATGAAAGGTATTATTTTTTTAAATGAAAAGTATTACTTGTTTAAATGAAAAGTATTACTTGTTAAATGAAAAGTATTACTTGTTTAAATAGAAAAGTAGTAGTTGTTTAAATAGAAAAGTAGTAGTTGTTTAAATGAAAAGTAGTGCTTTTTTAAATGAAAAGTATTAAATGAAAAGTATTACTTGTTTAAATAGAAAAGTAGTACTTGTTTAAATAGAAAAGTAGTACTTGGTTAAATGAAAAGTATTACTTGTTTAAATAGAAAGTATTACTTTTTAAATGAAAATTATTACTTGTTTAAATAGAAAGTATTACTTATTTTAATAGAAAGTAGTACTTGTTTAAGTGTATAATAGTACTTGTTTAAATGAAAAGTAACACTTGTTTAAATGAAAAGTAGTACTTATTTAAATAATAGAAAGTATTACTTGTTTAAATAGAAAAGTATTACTTGTTTAAATATAAAAGTATTACTTGTTTAAATAGAAAAGTCGTATTTGTTTAAATGAAAGGTATTACTTATAAAATGAAAAGTATTACTACTTGTTTAAATAGAAAAGTAGTACTTGTTTAAATAGAAATGTAGTACTACTTGTTTAAATGAAAAGTAGTACTTGTTTAAATGAAAAGTATTACTTGTTTAAATAGAAAAGTAGTACTTGTTTAAATAGAAAGTAGTACTTGTTTAAATGAAAAGTAGTACTTGTTTAAACGAAAAGTATTACTTGTTTAAATAGAAAAGTATTACTTGTTTAAATAGAAAGTATTACTTTTTAAATGAAAATTATTACTTGTTTAAATAGAAAGTATTACTTATTTTAATAGAAAGTAGTACTTGTTTAAGTGTATAATAGTACTTGTTTAAATGAAAAGTAGCTATTGTTTAAATGAAAAGTAGTACTTGTTTAAATAATAGAAAGTATTACTTGTTTAAATAGAAAAGTATTACTTGTTTAAATAGAAAAATATTACTTGTTTAAATAGAAAAGTCATATTTGTTTAAATGAAAGGTATTATTTATTTAAATGAAAGGTATTACTTGTTAAATGAAAAGTATTACTACTTGTTTAAATATAAAAGTAGTACTTGTTTAAATAGAAAAGTAGTACTACTTGTTTAAATGAAAAGTAGTACTTGTTTAAATAGAAAAGTATTACTTGTTTAAATAGAAAAGTAGTACTTGTTTAAATAGAAAGTAGTACTTGTTTAAATGAAAAATAGTACTTGTTTAAATGAAAAGTATTACTTGTTTAAATAGAAAAATATTACTTGTTTAAATAGAAAAGTAGTACTTGTTTAAATAGAAACGTAGTACTTGGTTAAATGAAAAGTATTACTTATTTAAATTAAAAGCATTACTTGTTTAAATAATAGAAGGTATTACTTGTTTAAATGAAATGTATTACTTGTTTAAATGAAAAGTATTACTTGTTAAATGAAAAGTATTACTTGTTAAATGAAAAGTATTACTTGTTTAAATAGAAAAGTATTAGTTATTTAAATTGAAAAGTAGTACTTGTTTAAATGAAAAGTAGTACTTGTTTAAATGAAAAGTAGTATTTGTTTAAATGAAAAGTATTACTTGTTTAAATAGAAAAGTATTACTTGTTTAAATAGAAAAGTAGTACTTGTTTAAATAGAAAAGTAGTACTTGGTTAAGTGAAAAATATTACTCTCTCTGTCCTAATTTTGATTGTCCACTTTTCGTAAATAACCATCCTAATTTTGTTTGGTCATTTCCTAAAAAGAAAATAAAGCAACTTTCAATACTATTTAATACTATTATTTCTCTCCACCAAACCTACTTTACACCATTTAATACTATTATTTCCCTCCATCAAACCCACTTTATCCATTTTATATCATTTAATACTATTATCTCCTACTTTTTCTTAATCTTCGTGTCTACAGTAACCGGATAATTAAAAAATAGGACGGAGGGAGTACTTGTTTAAAATAAAAGTATTACTTGTTTAAATAGAAAGTATTACTTGTTTAAATGAAAATTATAATTATTTGTTTAAATAGAAAGTACTACTTGTTTTAATAGAAAGTAGTACTTGTTTAAGTGTATAGTAGGACTTGTTTAAATGAAAAATAATATTTGTTTAAATGAAAAGTAGTACTTGTTTAAATAATAGAAAGTATTACTTGTTTAAAAAAATGAATTTTTAGGACATATACAATTTTAAAAGAATATAATCATTTATTTATAATTTATAAAGTAAAAAATATATATAATTGACAGTGTGTGTGCGTGTATTTTCAGAGTGTTGTTGAAAATGTTATGCAACATGTAAAACAACATATGACAGTGGGAGTATAAAAATGTAGTGCAAAGGATTTCAAAATTTTGTATAGTCTGTAATTCAGACAATACGAACCTCATGGTTAAAAAAACATCACTATGACAAGTAGTGAGATACACACGAACCTTTTACAAGATCCTAAAAGGTGTATAGTGAAAAACCACTCACCAAAAATCAATTTATTCAGTCAAGTAAATAGTGATCTTATTCAACCTAAAACTTGATCTAATAAGATAAAATCAATACTGATGGGAAATGTTGGAATACATTCGACCAGTACAAATAGACATAGCATCGACCCTCACACTCCACTCATGGTTGTGTCTTGGATGCTACTCTCTTAAGTTTGGAGTAGAGCAAATGGTATTTCACTTTAACTCAAACTTGAATGTTGACCAATGCAGTCTATTTATAGACTTTCGGACCAACTGCATTGTCCTATCCACTTGGTGTGGACAGCCTTGAACATCTCCTACACTATCTCCATGATCTTGGTGTAACCACCCATGATCTTTCTATTCTTACTCCATTCCAGTGCAACCGCTTGACAATATCCGAAATTATCTTCAACCTGCAATGTAGGAAACATAGAAGAACACATCTATTAAAACGAGTTAGTGTTAGGAGAAAGGGCAAATTTATGATGTTGTGCAGAATGTTGTCCAACATCTGGAACAACATCCGTGTAACATCAACAAACTCCCCAATTTGGTCTTTCTACTACAACACACCAGATGTTAAAAACAACATCTAAACTTGTGTCGGGAAAGAAACAAATAATAATCATTCAGAGAACAACTACTATTCAACCAAATTTATGGGAAAATTACTCTAAGGTACAATGTGAAAAAATTACGTTGCACTGTAGTATCTAGTTTGAACTAAAGTGCAAATTTGTTTTTGCACATTGTACCTTAGAGTAATATGTGTGTCCACTTTGCACCTTAGAGTGAGGACCCCAATCATAAATTTAAAAACAGACAACAACCACAATCACTAAGTACATCAGCAGTGTACTTAGGCTAAAGTATCCAACAACATAAAGTAAATGACAGAAATATAAAACCTATCAACTAGTTGTCCATTAACAGAGTTTATAAAGTAAAGAACAGTAAATAAAATATTACAACACAGAAAGGAATTTCTATAGTGAAATAAAGGGAAGGATTGAGCCATTTGAATGGCTGCATCTCCATAATCTGCAAATGCTCCCCCATACTTCAAAAACTCCCAATGTCTTGAATCTGATCACCAGTTATTAGCACCATATAGCTGATCAATGATATCTATGGTCTCAGGAGACATATTCTCTCTGGTAGGTGTCTTCAGTATTTCATCCTCAGAGCTATCATCTTCAATAGCTACATCTTCAACTGGTTCAGCTTCATCAGGTACCATTTGGTCAGCACCATCAGTATTTAGTGCATCTTCAACAGCTTCCTCTACAACATCATTAACAACATCTTGAAAAACATCATCAACCTCTCTGTCATCAGCAGCATTCTGATCATCTTGTGCAGCAGCACCATCATCATCCTCAGCAACTGGTTCATTATCCTTCTCACCTGCATGGCCAGATGGACTAGCTCCATCATCACCACCATCATTATCACCATCATCAGGTGATCCTCCCCCTGTTGGAGTACAAAACAGGCTTCTCCAAAAGGTTTTCTGTCTAACCAGAGCATCTATACTGTGCTGGATGGATTAAATTTGATCAGTAATGAAAGAATTAGAAAAAGTGACAGTAGGGATACCATTACTTCTGGTGACTGTGTATGGAATGTTGCCAACAGAATGGGCAACATTTTCTGTCTGCTGTTCAGGGTCCTTCATAGATAGATCAACTACACGATTACCACCTTTCAGAACTGGGAAAATCCCAAAACTAGGGATAAAACCACTTATCTTTTCTCCTCTAGGTCTGTCAAACTCTAAGTTATCCAATAATTGACATATCAAGCTTGGATATGGAAACAGTCCACCATCACCATGTTTTTAAGCAGGAGACATCATATTATCAAATATGATTTGTCCTATATTGAATTTGTTCAGATGAACAATCTTGTAAAGTAGGAAAACATGTTCTTTAGTAAGCATAGTGGAGTTTCTAGATGGAAACCAGTTTGAGACCAAAAGTTTATGCATCACAGAATAGAGAGAAGTCAATTTAGCAGCTAGAAATTGTAATGTCCATTCAGAATATCTTTCTCCAGTTATCATAGACATCACTTCCCCAATTTCTAGATCAATAGGTTCTTCCTCTACATTCTTAGTCTTTAGGAAAATATTGATGCGTCTAGGAGTGATGGTAACAACATTATGCCTAAACCTTACTTTCCCATAATTAGAAGATTGTCTATCACCACAACTCTTCTTCAAATTATCATAGAATTCAGCAACCCAAGTCACAAAGTATGGTTTAGCATATTGCAAAGCATGTAAGAGGGATCTACTTTCTAGAAATCCTATCATATTGTTGGCTTCAAATTCAGAAAGTTTAATGATTCTTTCATCAACAATATGCATCTTCAACATGGTTTTCACAACTCTAGACTTCCTATCAAATTCAATTATATCATCAAGGTCTGAGTCAAGCATTGTTACCTCATCCGAATCAAAGAGATGATCAGACTCATCAGTAGTTTGATCTTCAACAGGCTCATCTTCCTTGTTTTCATCGATCATCATCTTATTGCTCATCTTCCCTGGTTCCTCATTTTATTTCTTCCTTCATCATCTTCTTTTTTTTTTTCGACATCTTCTCATTTTTCCTTTTGGTTCTTATTCTTTTTTTTTTTTGGTTTTTTTCTTCTTCCTTTTTAGCCATTAGTTCTTCCATTGTAAGGTCACCATCAGAATCCTCAGGTTCTGCAACAAGGACTTTTGGAATCTCCATCTCTTCATCAGAGTCATCCACCTGTATGGGATCATCAGAACCACCATCAGTTCTCTTTGGACGTTTTCCTGTATAGACCACCTTTTTGCCTAGGTTTCTCTGTGACATTCTCCTCTTTCCCCATCTACCAACACCTCTTTTGGGAGCCAACTGCTTCTTCCTCAGCCTAATGTTCATTAATTTCTCCCCCATTCCTTCTGAATCATAGGAGTCAGCAGCTTTCATTTCAACATCGGCTGTTTGTGTAGGGTTTTCTGGAGGTTTTTCAGAAACAGGTTCAGAAATAGGGATTTCTGAGGGTATTTCTGGAGCGGGTTCTTCAGCCAAAGGTCTGGCTGAGAGATCAACATAGTCAGAAACATTTACTAAGTTAGAACCAATATAAATGACAGGCAAAACGATCGGGTTCTGCTCAACGACTTGTTTTACAAGGAGAGCAACAAAAGATTTTGGAGCGGATTCATGAATATGTAGTGTAGGAGGTTTAGGAATGGAAGAAGAAGATGATCCATCACCATTTGTGGAATCATAATCTGGGTTCATTGAGGCCATTTCAGCGAGAAGGTTTAAAGGGTTTTAATTTGTCGGAGAAGAAGGTTTCGAGTGAGAAGGGTTTGCGTGAGTTTGTGAATGATCAGGAGTGACCGACGTGTTTTGTTTTTCAGCCATTTCACCGTCTTTCTATCCAATCAAATTAAAGTACAGGCAATTAAAATAATGAAATGAGAAAATTGGAGGGAAAAGTATAGTATGTGATTGAGAATAAAGAAATAACACAAGTGATAACAACAAATCTCGAATCCAATATGCAACAATAATGTTTTGATTTCAATATTAAACATCACAAACAAATCGACCATAAATAGAGATCAAAGCGGAGGTTATTACACATACCCACAAAAACCGATCAGGAGTGGGAACAAAAGGTAACCACCCACTAAAAAGCAAGTTGTGATCGTGTGTTGTGTAAGAGCCGCCAAAAACATTTTCAAAAACCAGGATTGTGAACCATATCCAAAATTAAACAGGATGTATAAATCACCTTTTGAAAAGAGAACATCGTTCAATCTACCAAACTCGACTTACACATCTTAGTTGTGCTTTATTTTTCAATGCATTTAAAGATATATGCATGTATGATAAACCATGATTCAAACAATAAGATCAAAACACTAATCATTTAAAGTTCAAAATAAGCAAATACAACACACATATATCATTATCAAAACCATAATGTTTTTGTTGGAAATTCATCATCTAGTGTTTATTTTTTATAAATTTTCTTTTTAATCACATGTTTTTGTTGAAATCCAAGTTGTTTTTCAAGAGAAATGTATCGTAACTTCACAACTTCTTTCTCTCTGAGATCTCTTATAAAGTGATGTCTTATACTTATATGCTTGGTGGAATGTTGCACAAGATTCATGGAAATGTTGATATTTAATCACAATTAGAAAATACCACTTTCCAACCCATAATCATCAAACATCTTTTTGAAGCCATAGCAGTTGTCCCAACTTCCAAAGAAGAACATATTCGAGACTCAACCGATTGTGAATTGATTACTTACTATCTAATGTTGTTTTTAAACATTTCCACTAGTATTTTTTTATCATCACATATATGCCTGCACTCTATATATCTAAACCATTAGATCCTTTGAAACCAAATAAGATCACATGTTCCAAATACATATCTTATAATTCTTTTTACTGAAAGATGTGATTCTTTAAATTTTCTTGATATCTAGCATAAAGACATCATTATCAAAACCATAATGTTGCTAGAAGTTAATTACAAAAACTATAAATCATTGATCTATACAAAGTATCAACATCTTTTCAATCAAGTCTTTATTCAACTTTTGAGTTGAACCCAAGAGATTTTCATAGTTTTAGAACTTTCCGCACCAAACCTTTTCATAAATTCTTAGCATATTTGTTTTGACAAAAAAAAAAATACCATCTTTCATTTGTTTGTTTGAAGACCTAAAAAGAAATTCACTCTCCAACCATGGACATTTCAAAAGTCATGTCATTTCTTTTACAAAACTATCATGTCTTATCATTATAAGTTGAACCAAATACAATATCATCAACATATATTTTGCAACCATGATATAATTCTTAGAATTTTTAATGAACAAGGTTATAATACCACCTCTCAAAAATCCAAACTCAAGTAAAATAAATCAAAAATCTACCATACCAAGCTCTTTATAAAAAGCTTTCTTTAACTTGCCAACATGATCGAGAAATTCTAGATTTTCAAAACCTTTTAGGTTGTTCAACATAAGAACATCATCCGAATACCATTTAAGAAAGTAGAAACATCCATTTGATGTGTTAATACTAATGAAACATGCAATAGCAAGATAATGTTAGATTCTATTCTAGCAAATAGAAACAAATTTTCCACAAAGTCAATTTTCTATCATAACCTTCAACCAATCTAGCCTTATTTCTCACAATATTACAAGATTCATGGCATTCTTGAAAATCCATTTTGTACCTATGACATTAATATCGATCCTTTGGTACAAGTGTCCAAACATCATTTCTTTCAAATCACATTAAGTTCTTCATGCATAATCTTTATCCAATTGTTTTATCATTAATGAGCTTCTTTAGGATTCTTTGGCTCGTTTGTAGAATGATAACACTCAAAAGTTACATTGCATATGGATGACATAATATCTTCTAAAAAGTTATTGATGTGAATAATTATTCTTCTTCTAAGTACACCAGTATCAATCATTGATCTGGATGACTTTTTATTATTTTTTTGTTGGGGAACCAACTCTTTTTTGGATCAAGAATCTTTGACTCAACTTTTGAACTTTTGAGCCCATTGGGGTCGAATGTTGAAGGAACATTATCAACATCCTTTCCTATCTTCGAAACCATTTATCTTTGGATAATTCAAATAGCATATTTGTTTTGACAACTTTTACCTAAAGAAAATACCATCTTTACCATTTAACAAATTCTTGAAGATCCTCAAAAGATTTGAGCATAAGCCTTGCTATTCTTAGAATATCCTTTCAAAAATCCTTTATAACTCTTTGAATCAAACTTGTACAATCAAGCTATCATTCAAAAATATAACAAATACAATAAAAACATCAAAATATTTCAAATTTGGTTTTTGTTATTCAATCTCATGATATCAATTATTACCGTAATTTTTAATGAACAAGGTATTCACAATGTGACAAGCAGCTCTTCAAAAATTTCTTAAAAAGACTTTTTTGAGGTTAAGCAAACTCTTGCCATTTCTTGCAAAGTTCTATTCATTTTTTTTCAGCTCCCATTTTGTTTGTTTTTTGTTGGGGAATAAAGTTTTCTTTAACTTGGATGAAACATTTAAATAAAATTTAATTTTTAAATTATTACTTTATGAATTAATCCTCAAATAATAATCCAACAACAAATCATGCATATAAACAATTCATTTAAAAAACGTAGCTTTAACATCCATTTGAACATACCTCCTGGATAATGGTCTAATTGAAACACCAAAAGAACTTCCCAAGTAAAATCTAATATCCGGGTGGTAGGATTCTATTCAATTAACAAAAGGAAAAAATAAAAATGTTTCACCAAAATGGATTTACTTAATTTTTTCAAAGACATGGAGTTGTAACCTGGGAATGAAAGAATCATCCCCTATTTATAGATGGGGTATTGGTCGAAATTCAAAAAACAATGTGGGAAAATTTTTCTTGATCTCCAAAAATCCAATTTATACCTATATTCTTTTTTCATTAATATTAAAATATTCCACAAAAAATCTCACCTCAGGTTACAATTTTTTCCAATATTCATTTCCAAGATTTAATCTTCTTGAATTTATTAATTTTTGTATTCAAGAAATACATATCTTTCATAATATCCATCATTAAGAAAATCAAGAAAATTTTTTCTTGCATTCAAGATTTTCGTTTGTAGAATATAGTTAACCAAGTGGGAGATTTCTTGAATTTAATGAGATAATCTTGTATTCCATGACATGCACATATCTTCATTCCAAACAAAATTGAAAGAATATCCATTCTCCTTCTCATCCATAATTGTAAAAAAAATGGAAAAATAGCAACAAATATTTATTTTATTTTAAATGACTTTTCATTATCTTTGTTGACTTTATGTTTTTTGGGGGCCTTTAGGAATCTTTAAGATTTTTCCAATTTGAACTTTTTATCAATATTGAGCCACAATATTATTCATGTTGAAATATTAATTAACATTACATCATTAATCCTTACTATCTTCTTAACCCATGTCATCATTATCTTTTAAGATTATCTTCTATCCAAATTAATATCATTTGTCTTGGTTAAAGAACTTTTATTACTCATACAAAACTAGTTCCAGTTCATCAAATACCATGATTAACAAATTCTTGCATTGTATCGAACAAGCGTGTTATAGATTCTATAAGCCTTAGCAATTCTTATAATATCCTATGAAAAAAGTCCTTTATAATTCTTTGAATCAAAGTTGTACAATTGATCTCAATCATTCAAAATATAACAAACACAACCAAAAACATTCCTTGTTCGATTCAAATTTGGTTTCTTTCAATTTATTGCACTAGTGTAATCTCATCAAGACAAGTACAATTACTACAAATCCATTCGAATTGTTCATTTCTCTATTCACAATGGTGTACTTTTTAGTTACAAGGGAATGTTAATTTAATCTTACGTGATCTCCGATCACTTTAACTTAATGTAAAGACTTTTTTGAGGTTATGCATAAATATATGCATTCAATGATATTTAAAGCATCTTGATAAATTTTATTTCAAAGAAATAAGTTCTTTTAGCAATCTCATTTTCCAAGTTAATCCCAGTTTTAGGTGAAGAAAACTCTTGCAATATACCTTTCTTTTCACAAAAATTAGTAAATAAACTGTTTTCAAATTCTCTTCCATGATCAGACCTTATCCTACTGATCTTTAAACATAAAACAATTTTAAACCTTTTGTAAAGAATTTTAAACTCAAAAAAGGTATCAGATTTTTCTTTCAGAAATATAACCCAAGTATATCTAGAAAAATCATTTACAAGAACATAAGAATACCTCTTTCCACCTAAACTTTCAGTTTCCATAGGACCCATTAGATCCATATGAATCAACTCACAACACCTGTTTGTTGTACATGCTGACAACATTTGATGTGTTGTCCTTATTTGCTTACCTTTCTGGCATGGTCCACAGATGTTTCCTTTTTCAAAGTTAAGATCAGGTAAACCAACATCAACACCTAGTCTATGCATTTTCTGAATACTTCTGTAATTAGTATGACCAAGTTTTTTATGCCACAAAATAATATCATCTGCTTTAGTACTTTTACAAGTATGGTTTGAACCAATCAAATAACAATTATCAGCAGATCCATTGCCAGTCATTAAGCATTCATCATTCTTATCAAACACATAGCATGAATTCTTGTCAAATTTCACATGTAAATCATCATCACATAACTAACTAATACTAATCAGATTAGCAAGTAATCTTTTTACATGTAACACATTTGTCAACTTTGGAAAACCAGGAACATTCAAAGTTCCTTTACCAACAACTTTACCTTTTGAACCACCACCATAAATAACATGACCACCATCACATGATGTATAATTAGTCAGATGATTGACTTGACCAGTCATGTGTCTAGAACAACCACTATCAAAGTACCAAGATCCAGGAACACATGCTTTCAAAGATGTATACACAACATTACATGACATGTTCTTATGAATCAACTTTTTAGTGTTGTTAACCTGTTTTATAAGGTGTTCAACTTTGTCAGGTAAAATAATTCCAGCTTTTAAGTCTCTTCTTAACTTAGAACAATATGGACGAATGTGACCTACTCCAGCACAATAAAAACAGACATACTCTTTAAACAAACCATCATATTTCTTTTGTTTACCTTTAAAAGATTTTGGTAAAGAAGTTCCAGCTTTTACAAAAGAAATAGGTTCACAGGATATGGGAGGATTCTTAAAAGTTTTCTCAAAACCAAGTCCAGCATTACCATATCTACCAATCATTAATGCTTCATTCATTTCAGTAGTGCTAGCTGAAAACTTTTTAAACTAAGAGTAGTGCACTTGAGTTCATCTTTCAAAGCATAAATTTCCACATCTTTTCTAGTTAAAAGAACTTCAAGCTTTACAAGATTTTATTTTAAATTTGAATTTTATAAAGATAAGGAACTCAACACCTATTTTTGAGTTTCTAAATCAGATTTAAACTTCAGATATTCAGAGTTACAATCAGCAGAACTTGATGTTTCAGCACTGAGAATAGTTAAGCAAAACAATTAATCTCAGAATCATATTTACTGAATGTTGTTTCAAATGTTCTGATAACATCTGAATCTGCTTCAGACCAATAATCATCGAGATCATCATCAAATGTATCATCATAAACTATTCTAACAGACATAGCACTTAGTTCACATTTACTAGCATCAGTTTCATCATCAGAATCATCACTTAAGGTAGCATTAAAGTTCATCTTCTTCCTAAGCATAATATTAGCACATTCATTAGCATAATGACCATATCCAGAACATGCATCACATTTAACCTTTTTTTTGTACTCATGATCATATTTAAACTTGTTATCCTTAGTAAATTGTCTAGGTTGATTTTAACTGGAAGATTGACTTGGAACAAGTTTTTTATCAGAGGGAGATGCATTCTGATTAAACTTATCTTTTGGTTGAAAATTACCATTTGGTCTTCTGAACTTTCTTTTTAGAAAAGATTTGAATTGCTTAGTGATAAGAGCAAATTGTTCAGAAATATTTTCATCACATAAATAAGAAACATCATCATGAGAATCAACTCCAGTTACATACGGATGTTTACCAACATTTTCAGAAGTTTCACCTCTAAAAGCAAGTATTTTCTTGTCTTTATCTTTCTCATGTTTATCATCATCTAACATATTTGAGTTAATTTCATAAGTTTTCAAAATACTGATCAACTCATTTTGACTCAATAAATCAGTGTTTTTAGCATCTTCTATTGCACATATTTTAGCATCAAATCGTTTAGGAACAGTTCTAAGTATCTTATTGACTAACCGAGTGTTGGAAATTGGATCACCAAGTGAGTGTGACTCATTAGCAATCTCACTTATCCTTTCATTGTATGATGAAATGTTCTCATCATCTTTCATCTTCAAGTTTTCAAACTTGGTTCCCAACATTCTGAGTTTAGTCATTCGAACACTTTCTGATCCTTCACAATGTTCCTGCAATATTTCCCATGCATCCTTAGAAGAAACACAGTTAGATATCAGTTTAAACATAGAAACATCATTAGCAGTAAATATCGCATTAAGGGCTTTAGAATTGAAATTGGTCGATGTGCATTCATCATTGGACCAATCAATTTCCTTTTTGACTTGCGATTCTCCATCTTTATCATCAAATGTCCTTGGTGGATTCCAACCAGATAACACACTACGACATGCTCTCTCATCTATATACTTAACGTATATGTGCATTTTAGGTTTCCAGTATGGGTAATTTGATTCATCCAAAATTGGAGGTTTTAAAGAAGAGTTAGTGGGTAATCCATTGCAAAAACACACTTTAAAACATATGACCTTTAACTTAGTGTATCAAGTTTATGGCTCTGGCGCCAACTGACAATGTGTGTGCGTGTATTTTTAGAGTGTTGTTGAAAATGTTATGCAACATGTAAAACAACATATGGCAGCGGAAGTATAAAAAACACAAAGGTCAAAAAGGATTTCAAAATTTTGTATAGCACAGAATCCATACTATCACTTAACCTCATGGTTAAAAGAAATCAATATAACAAGTAGTGAGATACAAACGAACCTTTTACAAGATCCTAAAAGGTGTAGTGAAAAACCACACACCAAAAACCAATCTATTCAATCAAGTAACTAGTGATCTTATTCAACCTAAAACTTGATCTAATAAGATAAAATCAATACTGATGGGAAATGTTGGAATACATTCGACCAGTACAAATAGACATAGCATCGACCCTCACACTCCACTCACGATTGTGTCTTGAATGCTACTCTCTTAAGTTTGAAGTAGAGCAAATGATATTTCACTTTAACTCAAATTTGAATGTTGACCAATGCAATCTATTTATAAACTTTCGGACCAACTGCATTGTCCTATCCACTTTGTGTGGACAGCCTTGAATATCTCCTCCACTATCTCCATGATCTTGGTGTAACCACCCATGATCTTTCTATTCTTACTCCATTCCAGTGCAACCGCTTGACAATATCCGAAATTGTCTTCAACCTGCAATGTAGGAAATATAGAAGAACACATCTATTAAAACGGAGTCAGTGTTAGGAGAAAGGGCAAATTTATGATGTTGTGCAGAATGTTGTCAAACATCTGGAACAATATCCGTGCAACATCAACAATAATTATTATTTTAAAGATTATTAGATAGTTAAATTAAATAAATGAAATAAAAAATTAAAAAAAAAGTGTAAAAAAAAATAATTAAAAATAAATAAAAAATATAATTTTAATATAATACGATTTAATTTAAAATTTATAAATAAATAAAAATTATAATTATTATATTAAAATGTGGTTAAATCATAAAATTAGATAATTGAAATAAAGGATTTTTAAAAAAATTGAAAAAAAAACGAATTTTTTAGGACATATAAAATTAATTTCATTAAGTGAACGCAAGAAAACAAGAAAGCAAGTGCTCGAGCGGATTGATCCCCGCTCAGGCGTCCATAGGTCCCGTGTTCGGTCCCCCTTGGGAGCGAAAATTTGCCTCATTTAATTGGGAGGCTTGATGGCTTATATATGAGATCCTTGGCGGTTGGGTTCGAGATGATCCGTGGTTCGGACCGGGGTTTTTTTTTTAATTTTTTTTTAATTAATTTTTTTTATTATATCTGTCACTAAAACCGTTGCTAAATCCGTCACTAATACCTTTGCTAAATCCATCGCTAATCAGCGACGGTTATGAACCGTCGCTACTTAGAGACGTTCACCAAAAAATCGTCGCTACGATTAGCGACGCTCGATTCAATGACGGATTTTTTTCCGTCGCCAAAACCATCGCTAATGTCGTTAGCGACGGTTTTTTCCTTCTCTAAAACCGTCGTTAAAACCCGCCTTTTTTGTAGTGCTCGATGGATATAATTCTTCCTATCGAGACAATATTCAAAGTTTGAATACTATCTCGATAGATATAAAATTTGTCTTGGAGGATATAATTCTCTCCATCGAGACAATATTCAAAGTATGCATATTTGAATATTGTCTCGATATATATAAAATTTGTCTCATTGGATATAATTTTATCTCGCTGGATATAATTCTTCCTATCGAGACAATATTTAAAGTTTGAAACTATCTCGAATATTCATACTTTAAAAACTATCTCGATAGGGAAGAATTATATTCAGCGAGACAAATTTTTATATATATCGAGATAATATTCAAATATTTATACTTTGAATACTGTCTCGATAGGGAAGAATTGCCAGCGATACAAAATTTATATATATCAAGACAATATTCAAATATTCATACTTTGAATACTGTCTCGATGAGGAGAATTATACCCAGCGAGACAAATTTTATATCTATCGAGATAGTATTCAAACTTATAATATTGTCTCGATAGGAAGAATTATATCCAGCTAGACAAATATTTTTTTATATATTTTTGCATGAAGATTACTGAAATTCATGATGAAAAAAATTAAGATAAAAAGAAAAAATAAATTACTAAAGTTATTTATCATGATTTTGGAAAGAGATGATGAAGAGAGTAAGGTGAAGAGAGTAGATAGAGTAAATATATATCATAAGTGGTGCATGATGAGAAATGAATAATAAAAAAGAAAAATGGATATATTTAACTTAAGGGCAATTGAATCTTTTTATATCAAAATTAGGTAAGAAAACTCATTTTTGTACGAAGTGGGTAGAAATCTCATTTTTTTTACTAAGAAAAAAAGGGTATAAATTGGGATCAGACAGAGAAAGTCATAACAGAGTCTTTTTATAAAACAATATACCTTCTGGAAAACGAAATATTAAAAGTATATGGCTAGCCAAGTTTGAATTTTAAATATAAGGTAGATATGGCGTACGTAATTTTATCAAAACTATGCATGTTTATAAGTTGCATGCGCTAATTCATCAATTTATTCAAACTCAGTGCAATTGAGAAGATTGATCTGTTGATCAAAATGGGTCGAGATGCTTTTTTTTAGTCACCTAAGATTTGTTAGCAAAATTTATGAATGCAAACAAAAGTACTAAGAATTCTACTTTTAGTTCCATAAGATTTTTTTTAAGCATGGTTCTGGCCACGTAATTATATAGTGCACCAATAGTTCCATCTAATATTTTAACAGAGATGACTATTTTTTTCCTGATTCAAGGAAAATTTTATAACTACGAGATCAAAATTTCAAGAAGAAAATTCTTATGAGACTAGAAGTGCAATTTGAACCTTGTAGTTGAAGAATTCTTGTAATGATTCAAACTTAAAACATGCAACTAAAAAGAAAACCACAAAAACAGAACGCATATATAGCGAAATAAAATAGTTGGAAGAGTTTTCCATAAACAAAGAAGGTATCATGAAGCATAAAGATGGCGAAAGAGAAGCCATATTCTTCAGGGCTCATCAACTGAATATGTAGTGATGCTATCAAAATGCATGCTTCCAGTGATGGAAGAGAAGTCGCTAGAATCAACTGAATCGCGTTCTCTACTCTCTTCCTCATTCTGCACAAACTCTGATCCTTCCTTCACCATTTGAATTCCTTCCAACTCGACTGCAACTTCCTTCAGCAGTTTCCATCTATATTTTTAAAGAGATGATTTTTTCTTGATTTAGAAACATTAATTTATAACTAGTTATGAGAAAAAAATGGCAACAAGAAAATTATTATGAGATTAAAATTGAAATTTAAACACTGCAAATTTGGAGATTTCTTATAGTTTTTGCAAACCCAAAACAAATAAAAGGTTCCTATCAAAAAAAAAAAACAAATAAAAGGAAATTGAAACTTAAAAGCAAAAAACACACACAAAAAAAAAAAAAAAAAAATCTTAAAATAGTAGGTAGAGTTTCCCATAAGGGGCTCATCAAGCACAGCAGGGTCACCATCTTCTTCTGGTACATATGTGGTGATGGTATCAAAATGCATGCTTTCTGTGATGGAGGAGAAGTCATCAGAATCACCGAAATCAATTGAATCGTGCTCTCTGCTGTCCTCATTCTGCACAAACTCTGATCCTTCCTTCACCATTTGAATTCCTTCTAACTCGACTGCAACTTCCTTCATCGTAGGCCTTCTCCTACCGTTCAAATTTAGACATCTTCTTGCCAGTTCTGCTATCCCCTCAATTTCTTCTTTCTTACCCTCTTTCAGCACCCTCGCATCAAGAATCTCAAATAATTGATTTTCCTCCATTGAATGCAAAAAGTGTGTGGCTAAACCTCTCCCCGTTTCGACTCTGATTGTTGATATTGCTTTCTCTCCAGTCAAAAGCTCAACCATGACAACACCAAAACTGTAAACATCGCTCTTTTCTGTGAACTGGCTTGACCGAAAGTACTCTGGATCCATGTAACCAAAGGTGCCTACCACCCGTGTGGTCAGGTGAGTTTGATCTATAGAAACAGATCTTGACGTCCCAAAATCAGCAACTTTAGCCCGATACTTATCATCCAAGAGTATATTTATCGACTTGATATCGCGATGATAAATTGGAGCAGACGAGGAAGAGTGCAAATAAGCAAGTGCTCCCGCCACTTCTCTGGCAATTCTTACCCGCATTTCCCAAGTTAATGGGAATTCCTCACTTGGATCGTGAATGTGCTGAAAAAGTGTGCCATTAGGGATGAACTCATAGACGAGACGAGGAACCTCTGTTTCCAAACAACATCCCAGCAGCTTAACAACATTCCTATGGTTTACTTGAGATAGAATAACTACCTCATTAATAAAGACTTCAAGATCACCATCCTCCACCCTTTCGGACTTCTTGACCGCTACAATCCTTCCATCCGTCAACATTCCCTTATAGACGGTACCTTGGCCACCACGACCAAGTATGCGATTTTCATTGTAATGATCAGTAGCTCTTGCCAACTCATTGGAAGTAAACAACTTGGTTTTCTCAAGGCCATTTTCAGTTGCAGACAAGTGTTGTTCCAACAATAAGCCTCCATTCAGCTCGTAAAACTTGTGCCTTCGGCCAGCCTTGATGAACTCTGTAATAGCTCTGCTGGACTTCCATGCTGCGCCGATCACAATGAATAGCAAAATGAGGCCGCCACCAATAATGATAATTGCCTTTATGATTTTGTGACAAGTCCTAACATTTCCATTGTCATGCTCATAGACAAAGCCTCGGTCTGATCCTTTACAATAGAAACTCCCAATTTGGTTGATGCAAATCGAATCAGGTGTGCAGATTTTCGTTGCTGAACTGCTACATTCATCTATGTCAGTGCATCCTTCAGGTAAATATGGATTGCCTTCATAACCATGGCTGCATGAGCAATATCTGGCTGGATATACGTAATCATAAGAGTTCTGATTATAATTAAAATAAACATGTTTGTTTCCGTAATATTCAGAGCAATATCTGGCTGGATAAGAGTTCTGATCAAAATTAAAATATGCATGTTCGTTTCCGTAATATTCAGAGTTATATGTGTAGTCATAACTGCATTCAACTCTAGATAAATCTCGTGGGATGTTCAATTCCCACTCAAGTACCAGCGGCGTGAATCCAAATTCTCGATCAAATGGATTTGAGAGATCACGGAGAAGGCCTTTATAGCTTTTGTAATCCACTCTTTTCAGCCATTTCCTATCAACAGGGAAAATATACCCACAAAAGCTACTATTTTTTGCTTCACTACTCTGGTAAGTGTACTGAAGCTCTTGGAGTTGTTCTGGAATTGTTATCTGGCAGCAGTTAACACCGTTGCAAGTTGTGTCTGTGGAGTTTTCATCACATAATGCCAAGCATCCTCCTACTGTCGTTGTCTTGTTAGAACGCAGCCAAACAGAATTCTTGCATCCTAACACGACCAATGATTGTAGTATCCCGAGATGGTGAAAGGGCTTCCATTAAGTGAAATAGGCCGAGATGTTGATCTCTGCTCAACAGAGCAATTCACCTGTGACACTGGCTGATTAACTGTAACTGTACCAAAAATAGAAATATTTACTACTTCCATTTTGATGTTACTCAAGAATGTTTTTGGAACACCTGCTGTAGAATTCTGGCAGATAACTGTGAATGAGGAATTTGCACTGCATTTAGAACCAACGCCAAAAGGATAGGGAATGGTTACGTTTCCGCACTTTTCTGGACAACCAGGCTTCGACAATGATATGGCAAGAGTCATGGTTATGGCGAAGCATAGGAAGCAAAATATGTGGACCGATAAAGCTAACTTCATCCTTTGCTAATTTCCAATCTGCACATTTCTTGGAATCCTTAATATTTGACACAACGACAGAGGCCAATTGACCTCAAAATAAGTTCTTAAATGAGAGATACATAAAAGTGAAGAATTCAAGTTTAACATCAAGGTCAAAGTTCAATCTTAATACGATTTAGAGGGAAACTAACTAAAGCGAACGATTTAAGGGGTGAGAATAATCAAGAAATAGTGTAAAAATGTCGGATGAGATTTCTTGTTACACAATTGTTTAACATCTTATACTAGTTTAGTGTCCGCGTATTACGCGGTTCTTTAATTAAAAATACACTAAATATAAATTATTTATTATTTAAGGTGTATGTAAACTTGTTTAAACTTTGGAATGAAATCTTTATGTGAAATTCTATTTATCCTTTTTTATATTAAGTCAAAACATGCAAATCAAAACAAAATAAATTGATTAAGAAAAAAAATTTAAAAAGAGAAAAATAAAACAACATCTAAAAAAGAAGTGTTAATATATTAATTAATATATATTAATGAAATAAACTTAAAAGTGAATGAGTTATAATATAAATAATTTTATTACATAAAATAAATTAAGATATATATAAGAGCAATTATAAAATAAAACTATTTATTAAAGTATTAATAATTAAATATAATTCACAATAATATAGTTTGATTGAATATTTTAATTATATAAAATTAAGTTGAGTGAAATTAACTAAACAATGATAAAATAATAATATAATAAAGTTAAATAAATAAAATATGAATTAATAAATATTAATTGCACATTTTTAACATTTACACATACTTTAAATACATAAATAATTAAAAATTACACATTTTATAACATTCATACGTACTTTAAATACATAAATAATTAGAAACTAATTATATTATGACATATCTATAAATAAAATTCATTATTTACTTTTCATATAATTCTTACTTCTTAATTAGACGACGCATCATCGAAAGTCACAATAATATGATAGGTAAGCAGTAGAAAATTCATATTAGTAAGTTTAAGAGATGTTTAAAAATTCTGTGTATGATAAAATATTAAATATAAAATAGATATTAATAAAAAGAAGTTAATGCTCAATAAAATAAATATTCAATATATTTAAATGTTTATAGATTGACTTAGTTAGTAAGTAACATAAATATTATTTAAAAGGTGTAAGGTTCAAACCTTAATTATTGCATCAATTTTTTTTATTAACTTACATATTAAAATGTCACTTGGATGCCACCTATTAACTATAAACCTATAAAAAAATAACACATCAACACAATAATATATGACATCTCATTCAAATTAACCACAAGATGACACATCATCCAATAGAACCACAAAATGACACATCATCAAAAAAAACTCTCTATTAGTATATAGGGGGATTATACTCCCTCCGTCCACGAAATGTAGAGCTGACAATTCGGGCCACCCGGCCCAGCCTAGCCCATCGGGCCAATTGATGTTTTTGGGCTAGGTCAAGCTGGCCCAAATTCTCATTGGGCCTGTAAAAATGTAGCCCAGCCCAGCCTTACATGGGCTAGCGGGCCAACGGCCAGCCGACCCAATGTTTAAATTTTTATTTTTTTTATTAAATAAATATATGTGAACTAAATTTAATTTTAGAAGATAAAAATTAGCATAAAAAATTATTATAGTCATCTAAAGTCCTTGATAATAGAAATTAAGGGCAATTGAATATTTTTCTCACGCACAAGGATTGTGTTGAATCGAAACACATAATTTTAAAATAGATTTTCAAATGCTCCATATTAATAATCTATATTTAAAAATATAAATTTCAAATTAATATCCAATTAGATTAAATTCTTCAACAAGAACACAATTTTATAAAATACAAAGTATAATTCTTAGTAAAAAAATAAATTATTTATTAAAAAAATTAGGATGTCGGGGCAATCGGGCCACCATTAGCCCTCGGGGCTTCGTTAGAAGGTGGCGGCAAGCGCTTTGCCAAATTAACTCGAGCCCATTAGGCCCACTGCCCACATGGGTCGGGCCTAATAGGCCCAAATTATTTTGGATCTACAATTTTACAGATCAACCCAAACTTACCTTTGGGTTGACTGGGTTGGCCCGTCGGGCTGGGCTCAATTTGACGGCTCTAATAAAATGTATGCTATATTTATTGGGCACAACTATTAAGAAAAAGATAGATAAAATAGATAAAGTAAGGGTATTATGTGGTATTGTGGGATCCACTTATAAATAAAGTGATTGTTTGTGAATAAAGTATAATGTCAATTTAAGTAATTAAGTGGTGGTTGGAGTATAAAGAAAAAATATATATTTTCATAAAAGGTATGAGAATAAATTTGGTGGACAAACAAATAAGACAAATAAGAATATATTTGGACAAAGAGAGTACTATTTAATTGATTGATATGTATATGTTTGTGAAAGAATTCCGTGTCATCTAAAAGCTCAAACTTGTAGAGAGGTGCGGAATTAATTCGTTTATTTAATTTTTCTCAACACTCCCCCTCACTCGTAGGCCGAATCATTGCCTCTGCCCTCTGGGGAGGAGGCCCAACGAGTGGACAATTTTTAAATGGTTGGAGTGCTTTACACGGGAATCGAACCCAGGATCTGGGCTGAGCCTGAGGCTCTGATACCATGAAAGAACTCCGTCTCATCTAAAAGCTCAAACTTGTAGAGAGGTGAGAAATTAATTAATTTGTATATAGTTTCCTAATACTCTTCACTCCGTCTCATCTAAAAGCTTAAACTTGTAGAGATGTGAGTTTTAATTAAAATGTGGGTATTAAAATGAGAGTTTTTCTTTGTCGTGGGTTTGAACCGGGATGAGGGCGTGAGCCTGAAGGCTCTGATACCATGTAAGAATTCCGTCTCATTTAAAAGCTCAAGCTTGTAGAGAGGTGCGAAATTAATTCGTTTATTTAATTTCCCTCAACAGTATGCAATGTAATTAATCACATTTATCATCTCAAGTTTCATCTTTATTTACACTGCGTATATGTTATTTATTTAGGTAGCGTAACAGAAGATCACATTTTGTGTAATGAAAGATCCCGTGTGCTAAAAGGCTAGGATAGGTATGTCCAGAGAAATGAATCAAAAATTGAAGTTTAGCTAGTACATCTAAAAAGGAACAATTTTTTTTTATAGATTATGATTTAAATTTTTTTCAATCAAGGCATGGATTTAATATCAGGGAGGTCAAACTCATAATAAAACCGACTACATGTTTTATAAATTCAATATATATATATACACGAATCCAGAATAAGTACAAGTAATTTGATGAAGTGAAGAATATTGGTTATTTGGTTCATGACTGCTTATTTTGACATGCATGTATATTGGTTCATCTACTGTATTATGATGAAGTGATCAATTGGAGACATTACCTGCCAAATTAATAAATCATTCCAGCTGCTGCCCTCATTTGAGATTGAAGAATGATGAGAGAGATAAAAAAACCGATATAATGAATAAAAATTAATTAGTCTGATGTTAACTTATAAATTAAATGATCGGTTACAACTCATGTACACCGGCATTGGAAAGTCTTTCAAGTCAACGCTGAAATTAAAGAGTGAAGACTACGTCTACTCTTTAATTAAACGGAAATTTCTCTCTCAAATAATTAATAATGTAAAATTGTAGGAAATTGGCGACATCTCCATACGTTTCTTGGAAACTAGGCTTCGACGATAATTGAGCGCTTGCACCAGTGTTTTCATAATCGAATCGGTTATCGAACCGGACAGACCACCGGTCAGGGTTTAATTGGTCGGACCGATTCAACCGTTGAAATGATTTCTATCTAATTTTTGTCAATATTTCCTATGATTAGTTAAAAAAATAAAATAAGTATACACCTACAAAAATTTAAACATATATTTTATAATTTTTCATATTTAAGAAAACACAATAGAAGTCATAGTCATAATAAAAAAATAACACAATAATATGAGAAAAATAATATAAAAGGGAAGATGGATCTTATATTTTTGTCTCACATCGATTAAGTATTAGAAAAAAATGTGAGAGAAAGTAATATAAAGGGGAAGAGGTGGATCTCATAATTTTTTCCCACATTGAAAGTGTTAAAGGAAAATATGAGAGAAAATAATATAAAAGGGTGGACCTTGATTCATATATTTGTCACATCTCATACATTTATCCCATATCGAAAGTGTTGGAGAAAAATATGAGAGGAAGTATTATAAAATTTGTCCCATTTCATACATTTATCCCACATCGAAAGTGTTGGAGAAAAATGTGAGAGGAAGTATTATAAAATTTTTCCCATCTCATACATTTATCCCACATCTCATACATTTATCCCACATCGAAAGTGTTGGAGAAAAATGTGAGAGAAAATATTATAAAATTTGTCCCACCTCATACATTTATCCCACATCGAAAGTGTTGGAAAAAAAATGAAAAAAATGTCCCACATCAAAAGTATTGGAGAAAAATGTGAGAGGAAGTATTATAAAAATTTTCCCACCTCATACATTTATCCCACATCGAAAGTGTTGGAGAAAAATGTGAGAGAAAGTATTTTAAAATTTTTCCCACCTCATACATTTATCCCACATCGAAAGTGTGGAGAAAAATGTGAGAGGAAGTATTATAAAATGGGTGAAGGTGGACCTTGATACACATAGTTAAAAGTTTTTTTTTAATTAAGGGTAGAACCGGCTGAACTAGTTCTACCGATTTCAATCCGGTTTTCACCGGTCCGACCACAAAAGCAGTTTTTAGGGGGTCTCCGGACCGATTTCAACTAATTTCCGTTTAAATCGGTTTCCGATTAAATCAGTTGAACCGGCCGGTCCGATCCGGTTCTAAAATCACTAATTTTCCTTGCATGACTAGTGTGTTGGGCTCATTTAATTTAAGTAAGCCCATACGACTCAGGCCCAAGGAACATAAACACTTTTCAGCGTACAATAAAATATAGGGTCTGATTATTCGCACCCATTTAATTAGGAGATACACCCCCTTATATTTAGGATGAAAATTGTGTGATTGTTATTCCCGTGTTTTTTTAAATTCCCGACATATGTAATTCATAACTGATTTTTTGAAATTAAATTTCATTTTTGAAAAGTATGTTTCGAAATTGTAGTATATTTTCAATAACATTTTTTCAAATTTTTTTATCCAGAAACTAGACATTTTCTTTACACAAACCTTCAATAAATATTTGTCGAAATTATGTAAGGACTTCGAAAAATATGTTGGGAAAATGTGTAATTGTTTTGAAGATTCGTTGTTGAAATTTTAGTATATTTTTTAACAATACTTTTTGAAAAAATTCATCTAGAAAGTCAATAATAGTTTTAGTATACATATATATATTGTTGATGTTTCATGGATGTTGTTTATGTTGGACAACATTCTGCACAACATCATAAATTTGCCCTTTCTCCTAACACGGAACTCCGTTTTGATAGATGTATTTTTCTATGTTTCCTACATTGCATGTTGAAGACAAATTCAGATATTGTCAAGCGGTTGCACTATGGTGGAGTGAGAATAGAAAGATCATGGGTGGTTACACCAAGATCATGGAGATAGTGGAGGAGATGTTAAAGGCTATCCAAGCCTAGTGGATAGGACAATGCAGTTGATCCGAATGTCTATAAATACCCTACAAGTTTGAGGAAAAGTGAAATACCATTTGCTCTACTCCAAACTTTAGAGAGTAACATCCGAGACACAACCGAAAGTACAACCTAGAGTGTTTGTATCTTGTAGGAGTGTGAGGGTCGATCTATTCTATTTGTACTGGTTGAGAGAAATACAATCTCTCCCATCAGTATTGTGTTTATCTTATTAGATCAAGTTTTAGGTTGAATAAGATCACTAGTTACTTGATTGAATAGATTGATTTTTGGTGTGTAGTTTTTCACTACACCTTTTATGATCTTGTAAGAGGTTCTTGTGTATCTCACTACTTGTTATAGTGATGTTTTTAACCATGAGGTTCGTATAGTCTGGATTACAAACTATACACAATTTTGAAATCCTTTGCACTGCATTTTTATACTTCCGTTGTCATATGTTGTTTTAAATGTTGCACAACATTTTCAACAACACTATGAAAATACATGCACACACACTTTCAGTTGGCGCCAGAGCCATAAACTAGATACACTAAGTTAAAGGTCCTGTGTTTTTAAAGTGTGTTTTAGCAATGAATTATCCGTTGACCCCTTCTTTAAAACATCCAATTTTGGATGGATCCAACTATCCTTACTGGAAACCTAAAATGCGCATGTACATTAAGTCTATAGATGAGAGAGCATGGAGTAGTATGTTATCTGGTTGGAATCCACCAAAGACATTTGATGAAAAAGATGGAGAATCGCAAGTCAAAAAGGAGATTGATTGGTCCAATGATGAATGCACATGCAATTTTTACTGCTACTGATGTTTCTATGTTTAAACTGATATCTAACTGTGTTTCTTCTAAGGATGCATGAGAAATATTGCAGGAACATTGTGAAGGATCAGAAAGTGTTCGAAGGACTAGACTTCGAATGTTGGGAACCAAGTTTGAGAACTTTAGAATGAAAGATGATGAAACAATTTCATCATACAATGAAAGGATAAGTGAGATTGCTAATGAGTCATACTCACGTGGTGATCCAATTTTTAACACTTGGTTAGTCAATAAGATACTTAGAACTGTTCCTAAATGATTTGATGCTAAAGTATGTGCAATAGAAGAGGCTAAGAACACTGATTTATTGAGTCAAAATGAGTTGATCAGTATTTTGAAAACCGTATGAGATTAACTCAAATATGTTAGATGATGATAAACATGAGAAAGATAAAGACAAGAAAGTACTTGCTTTTAGAGGTGAAACTTCTGAAAATGTTGGTAAACATCCTTATGTTACTGAAGTTGATTCTGATGATGATGTATCTGATTTATGTGATGAAAATATTTCTGAACAATTTGCTCTTATCACTAAGCAATTCAAATATTTTCTAAAAGGAAAGTTCAGAAGACCAAATGGTAATTTTCAACCAAAAGATAAGTTTAATCAGAATTCTTCTCCCTCTGATAAAAAGCTTGTTCCAAGTCAGTCTTCTAGTTTCAATCAACGTAGACAATTCACTAAGGATAATAAGTTCAAATATGATCCTGAGTATAGAGAAAAGGTTAAATGTGATGCATGTTTTGGATATGGTCATTATGCTAATGAATGTGCTAATAATATGCTTAGGAAAAATATGAACTTTAATGCTACCTTAAGTGATGATTCTGATAATGAAACTGATGCTGGTAAATATGAACTAAGTGCTATGTCTGGTAGAATAGTTTATGATGATACATTTGATGATGAACTCGATGATTATTGGTCTGAATCTGATTCAGATGTTAACACAACATCTTCAACAACATTCAGGAAATATGATTCTGAGATTAACTGTTTTGCTTTTACTATTCTAAATGTTGAAACTTCAAATTCTGCTGAATGTAACTCTGAATATCTGAAGTTTAAAACTGATTTAAAAACTCAAAAACAGTTTTGAGTTCCTTATCTTTAGAAAAATCAAATTTGAAAGAGAATCTTTTGAAACTTGAAGTTCTTTTAACTAGAAAAATGTGAAAATTTCTTCTTTGAGAAATGAACTTAAGTGCACTACTCTAAGTTTTAAAAAGTTTTCTGCTAGTACTGCTGAATTGAATGATACATTATTGATTGGCAGATTTGATAATTTTGGACTTGGTTTTAAGAAAACTACTGAAGACACTCCAATCTCCAGTAAACCTATTTCTTTTGTAAAAGAAGGAACTTGTTTGACAAAATCTTTGAATCTTAAACAAAAGAAATCTACTGGAATATTTGAAGAGTATGTCTGTTTTTATTGTGCTGGAGTAGATCACATTCGTCCATATTGTTCTAAGTTAAGAAGAGATTTAAAAGTTGGAATTGATTTACCTAACAAAATTGAACACCCTATAAAACAGGTTAACAACACAAAGAAGTGGATTCATAAAAACATGTTGTGTAATGTTGTTTATACATCTTTGAAAGCATGTGTTCCTGGATCTTTGGTACTTTGATAGTGGTTGTTCTAGATGTTAGTGTTAGTGTCCTAGAGACAATCTATTGTAAGGACATAATACTCGATGATATCCAGTTTGATTTAATATTATAGTTCATTTAATAATGTATGGCAATACATTTGTTTGAATATTATGTTTGATTGTTTGCATTTATTCATACAAGTGTTCACATGAGTCATTGTTGTCATTGAGGTTGTGAGAACTCGGATGACTTAAGCAAGATTCTCAAATGGCCCACGATCAAGGATCATCAAGAACGGGATATTGATGATGCAATTTAGATTGATGTGCGATTTGCATCATACTCTTAGAGAGTGTAGTAAGATCTCACTTACTACGAGATACTAGGTATCTTATGATGGATGCACAAATACCTTAGAGGGTATTGGTATACCCATTCAAGAAACCGTTTGATGTAATTTCACTATATGTGTCTAGATGTCTCGGTTAGTGGGAGCGATGCGATACCTCTTTGACTTGAGGTCAATACACATGACATGTGTGGAGTGATGAACTTTGACCATGATCAACGCTTGCACCCTTCCATGGGTAGATACGGCTTGGATTGGGTTCATCACGAAGTGCATGTGCGTGGTAGTTGAACCAAAAAAAGTGATTCATTCCTCAAAGTGGATTTAGAGAGAATACTCATCTTCTCATCATAATTGGATCAAAGTCATCGGCCGATGCATGTAAACTTATACTTTGTGGCTAAGTGTGACATATATGATCAATTAGTGATTAGAGATAATATGATTAAGTTATTTGAATAGACACTTCATCATGTTCAAGACTTAATAGAGTATTCACGAATGAAAGGAGGAAATTGTAATAGCCCATGTTTCAGTTACAGGTAGTTGCACGTTTCTCACAACGTACCTCATAGATTCAGAATGTCTAATTTATTGTCTAGGGTTCAATTAAGACCGTTAGTTTGACTAATCTCTCGATATATGAGGGCCTATGGGTCACACAACAAGTAGTCCCCTTTTACGGATTATAGTTGGTTGATTAAATGTTAAATTGAATTTAATATTTAAGTTATGAAGAATTAATTAATAATAGATTAATTTGGAATTAATTATTATTAATGTTTAATTAAATTAGATTTAATTAAATAGGATTCTCAATAATAATATATGAAATATTATCATAGGATTTAATATGTATGGAATCAAATCTGTAGAGATTTGATATACATGGGAATTAAATCCGTAGATATTTTATATAAGGAAGAGATTTATTTTATAAGATTAGAGATTTTATTTCCTAATCAAGTTAGCTTAAGATTTAAGCTGGGCCTTTCCTATATATATGAGCTCTTGGGAATTCACAAACAACATTAATTCATATTTTTTTCATAAAATCTAGAATAGGATTTTTTCTAGCAAATTCCGTCTCAGATTCAACGATGGGAAATTTGTGCAAGTCCGTGAACGGGAATTACGTGGATACCATATTATAGAAATATGTGCACGGTTTACTGTAAGTTTCTCTTTATGTTTATACGTATTCAATTATGCAATTACGTGTTCGTTGTTGGTGAACTGTTTAATTTCGCTGCTCATGTATTATGTGTTTACGTGCCTCTAAATTCCAACACTAGACACATGACTGGTCAAGTTAATCATTTGTCTAATTATTCATCTTGTGATGGTGGTCATGTTACTTATGGTGGTGGTTCAAAAGGTAAAGTTGTTGGTAAAAGAACTTTGAATGTTCCTGGTTTTTCAAAGTTGACAAATGTATTACATGTAAAAGGTTTACTTACTAATCTGATTAGTATTAGTCAGTTATGCATGTGAAATTTGATAAAAATTCATGCTATGTACTTGACAAAAATGATGATTGCTTAATGACTGGTGAAAGATCTGCTGATAATTGATATTTAATTGGTTCAAACCAAACTTGTAAAAGTGTTAAAGCAGGTGACATTATTCTATGGCATCAAAAACTTGGTCATGCTAATTATAGAAGTATTCAGAAATTGCATAGACTAGGTGTTGTTGTTGGTTTACCTAATCTTAACTTTGAAAAAGGAAAAATCTGTGGACCATGCCAGAAAGATAAGCAAGTAAGGACAACCCATCAAATGTTGTCAGCATGTACAACAAACAGATGTTGTGAGTTGATTCATATGGATCTAATGGGTCCTATGGAAACAGAAAGTTTAGGTGGAAAGATGTATTCCTATGTTCTTGTAGATGACTTTTCTAGACATACTTGGGTTATTTTTCTAAAAGAAAAATCTGATACCTTCTCTGAGTTCAAAATTCTTTACAAAAGGTTTAAAACTATTTTATGTTTAAAGATCAGTAGAATAAGGTCTGATCATGGAAGATAATTTGGAAACAGTTTGTTTACTAATTTTTGTGAAAAGAAAGGTATTTTGCAAGAGTTTTCTTCACCTAAAACTCGTCAACAAAATGGGATTGCTGAAAGAAAGAATAGAACTTTGCAAAAAAGTGGCTAGAGTTATGCTAACCTCAAAAGTTTGTCTAAGAAAATTTGGGCAGAAGCTTTAAACACTGCTTGTCACATTGTGAATAGAGTCTATATTCGTTCTGGTAGTAACTGTACTCTATATGAGATTCTGAATAACAAGAAATTAAATTTGAAATACTTTTATGTGTTTGGTTATGTTTGTTAAATTTTGAATGATAGAGATCAGTTGCACAAGTTTGATTCAAAAAGTGATAAAGGATTATTCTTAGGATATTCTAAGAATAACAAGACTTATATAATCTATAACTTGAGAACTGATACAATGCAAGAATCTATCAATGTGGTATTTGATGAACTTGCAAGTCTTGCAGGTAAAAGTGCTGAAGATAATGTATCAGATTTGATAGAAGTATCCAAAGATACTGATGACACTGAAGAAAGTAAGGATGTTGATCAGAATGTTCATTCAACATCTGATACAACATTACCCAAAAGTTTAAATACTGAACATGTGTCACAAGATTCACAGTATCCAAAACATTTGGTTCCATCAACAAAGATAATGAAAAGTCATCCATCAGATCAGATCATTGGAGAAGCTACCACTGGTATACAAACTAGAAGAAGGATGGGTATTCACATCAATAACTTTGTAAGATCAGTTTGCATGTCATCCATATGCAATCAGGTAACTTTTGAGTGTTATCATTATGTAATTGAGCCTAAGAATGTGAAAGAAGCTCTTAATGATGAAAACTGGATAAATGTTATGCATGAAGAGTTTAATCAGTTTAAAAGAAATGATGTTTGGACACTTGTATATAGACCTAATTCTGATATTAATGTCATAGGAACAAAGTGGATTTTCAAGAATATAACTGATGAATCTGGCAATATTGTGAGAAATAAGGCTAGATTGATTGCTCAAGGTTATACTCAGATTGAAGGAATTGATTTTGATGAAACATTTGGTCCTGTTTCTAGAATATAATCTATTAGATTACTACTTGTTATTACATGTTTCATTAACATTAACTTGCATCAAATGGATGTCAAAACTATTTTCTTGAATGGTATTCTAGATAATGATGTTTATGTTGAACAGCCTCAAGGTTTTGAAAATCTAGAATTTCCTTATCATGTTTATAAGTTAAACAAAGTTTTGTATGGTCTTAAACAAGCACCTAGAGCTTGGTATTGTAGACATACTGATTTCTTACTTGAATTTGAATTTTTAAGAGGTGAATCTGATAGAACCTTGTTCATTAAAAATTTTTAAGAATGATATCATGGTTGCTCAAATATATGTTGATGATGTTGTATTTGGTTCAACTTGTAATGATATTGTTTGAAAGTTTTGTTAAAGAAATGACTTGTACTTTTGAAATGTCCATGGTTGGAGAACTGGATTTCTTTTTAGGTCTTCAAATCAAACAAATGAAATATGATATTTTCTTTTCTCAAAACAAATATGCTAAGAATTTGGTGAAGAGGTTTGGTCTTGAAAGTGCTAAAACTATGAAAACCCCTATATGGGTTCAACTCAAAAGTTGAGTAAAGACTTGATTGGAAAAGATGTTGATCCTACTTTTTATAGATCAATGACTGGTAGTCTTTTGTACTTAACTTCTAGTATGGCCTGATATTATGTATAATGTCTGTCTTTGTGCTAGATATCAAGCTAATCCTAATGAATCACATCTTAATTCTGTAAAAATTATTATAAGATATGTAGCTGGAACATGTGATCTAGGTATTTGGTACTCAAAGGATACTAATTGCTCTTTAGTTGGCTATAGTGATGCACATTGGGCAGATGATTGTGATGATAGAAAAAGTACTAGTGGAGGATGTTTCTACATGGGAAACAACATTATCTCCTGGCATAGTAAGAAACAAAACCATGTTTCACAATCAACAGCTGAGTCTGAATATGTTGCTGCTAGAAGTTGTTGCACTCAAATGATTTGGCTTAAAAAGATGTTTGATGATTATGGGTTGGAAAGTGGTATTTTGACTGTTTATTGTGATAATACTAGTGCTATCAATATTTCCTAGAATCTTGTGCAACATTCTTTGACTAAGCATATAAGTATAAGACATCACTTTATAAGAGATCTTGTAGAGAAAGAAGTTGTGAAGTTATAGTACATTTCTACTGAAAAACAACTTGCTGATATTTTCACAAAAGCCCTTGATAATGAGAGGTTCTATTCTCTTATAAACTCTCCTTGTCTTTGCTATATCTGAAAATAAACACTAGATGTTGTGACAAATGTTTCTGAGAAATTACTGAGAAACACGGATAGTATCCTGTGGATCTTTTACAAACACAGATAGGAAGTTACTGAGAAATTTCATAGTCCATGAGTTAACCTGAAAAAAGCTTTTACGCCCAGAAAACGTCTGCGCCAATTCATTGGCATAACGGCAAAAAGGGCTAGCCCACATGGTTAACTCATGAATATCACTGGAAAGCTCAAACCTACCGGTTAAACCAACTCTACCTTTGATATATCAAATTACAGATCATTATAGGAATATAATTCCAAATGCACATGATAATAGAGTATAATTAAGTCAGGTCATGATTCAATACAAATAATTTAGCCGACCATTGAGGCAGCGATCATCAGAAATAAAAATTTAAAATACAGAATTTAAATAACAATATACCTTTAAAAAGCCACAAACATAAACCAGATAATGTACATAAATATTACAAGGTTTACAAGGTTGCACACAAGAGAGGGATATAGAGAGAGAAAGAGAGGGCGAGTCTAAACTCAAGCGTGCCTCTGGAAAGAAAAATACAAACCTATTTATAGATGAAAGAGCCGGACATCAAACCCCGGATTTCAAAATAAAAAAGAAAAGGTGCAGAAAAAAACAAAGCCACAAAAAGACAAAAAAATGTTTGAATAGTAATTACTATTCATGAACAGTAATTTGTCTGCTGATGTAAGCAATGACGAAAATTTTGATTTTGTCTGATATTGTAGTCACATCTTGCCAGAATGTGCTAAATCAAAGTCCTCTCTAAATCGCCATTAATGAAGCTTGTTTCTTCAGAAGAATTAGAGTCTTCTTAAATCCTTTTAAGGAATGAGGGTAATGTCTTCCTTCATCAATATCATTCCTGTATCTTATCTTCTCCAGTACAGGAATACATATTTCAAGAATTTTAATTTTCTTCTTCAGAACTTTGTGATCATTTTTATCTAGGATTTCATTATTATTTTCATCAAAAATAACATGAAAAGGGACCTTCCAGATATTAGAAATTGGCATTAATTTGGAGCTATTAAGATATAATCTCCAATCTTCCATTAACACTTTCTTTCTTTAAGTTTATCTTTAAGAGAATTTCTCAAAAGATCAAAACTTTCTTGAAGAGAAAAGTCTTGATAATCTTCATTTGGGTCCTGAGCATCTTGTAATTCAGAACCGGAAATCATAGAGACATCTGATTTTGAATCAGAAAAATCAATTTCATTGAATAAATCTTTTTTGATATGATCCATAAAGATCCATAATTTTTCCTTAGGAAATAAACCAACATATTTCTTAGAATATTCAGAAAATGAAGAAAGACTATTTGAAGTCTTTTCACCAGAAGACTTTTTATATTCTTCTATTTTGGTTTTAATCCTATTAATATTTTCCTGCAAAGGTGACTCATGGGAGCCAGGAGTAATAACATTTAAGTTATTCCAAAATATCGTAGTATGGATCCTCCATAAACTTGGTATACCATCTTCAGTATAACTGAATTCTGGTCTCCATTTCTAGACCCATGGGATTCCGGAATCAACAAAAAACATACAAATAGTTTTACTACTTGTATTATGAGTTTTTAATGAAGAAAAATTAATAGAATATTCTTCCTATAGAGATTTAATCTCTTCAGGCAAAATATCTGACATAGTACCAAAATTTCCTCACAAGGAGAAAAGTCAATTAGGAATTTGATTCCTACTGATATTATCACAGATTTTTATCAGCCAAGTGTGAGAATGCATAACATTCTGATATAATAAAGTTTTATAAAAACTTTATGGATAATCCCAATAATTGTATTTGTAAATCGTTTTAGTGACTTCATTAGTCATGCTTCTCTCAGCAAAAGGAGAAGTACCCCATTCTTGGATGGAGATGATTTTTTTAATGATAAATTTAAAGTAATTTATCACTTTGTTCTTAGGAGGAAAATGTTGAATATCAACACTTCCAAGGCTGGTGAGGATATTCTCATAAAATCCTCTCGTCTTATAAGTTTCCACATTCCAACTATTAGCTAGAAAATACTTATCCATAAGAATCCATGGGGACTCTTTGAATTTTTCATCATCATCTTCAATGACAAGAATCAATTCTCTCTTAGGAGAATCAAAGAATTTATATTCTTTCTGAGCGACTGAAGAGTATGACTCCTCATCATCAGGTTTTGAGGGATTGTCCTGAACCTGAATATTCCTGCTCCGTTGTTTGAGGAATTCTTGAAATTCCTTATCAAAATTTTCTCATTTTGAAGAAGAACCAATACCAGAAATGTTCTGGTTGTAAAGGGATTTCTTCCCTTGTTGTAAAATAGGAGATCCTCTGCCTCCCCTTCCTCTATAAGAGGAATAACTTCTTCCAGACTGGCTCATAATTGTCATGAAGAAATAAATTCACGAGTTAAAAAATCTAGGAGATGATTATCTTTCCCTTGCTTATGAATAATATTAAAATCAAAATAAACAAGATGTGATTGCCATCGGGCAAACATTTGTTTTGATACATTATGTTCAAAATCTTTAATAACATGAATGTAGCACTTTACAATCAGTATAAATTGTAAATTTTTTATTATATAAATCATCTTGAAATTTAAGAACACATTTAACAAAAGATAGAATTTCTTTAGCAGTAGCAGAATAATTCTTCTGACTATTGTTCCATTTACCAGAATAAAATCTGATAATGTAATCCTTCTTATTATCAGAATTAATTTGTTTTAAAATACCTCCATATCCTAAATCTGAGGCATCAGTTTCAACATTTTTTTCCCATGAGGGATTAGCTAACATAAGATAAGGAATATTCTTGACTTTATCTTTAATTCTAATAACAGTCTTAGTATGATTATCATTCCAAGGAGAAGGATTCTTCTTAAGTCTATCGTATAAAATAGCAAAATCTTCAGCAAGATTCTTAATATAAGAAGATACATAATTAAGGATTCCTAAGAATCTTTGTAACTGAGTTTTATCAGTTATAACATTAGGGAATTTATTACCAAATTCAATACTTCTTTGAATCGGAATAATATTACCTTTATCAATAATATGACCAAGAAATTTAACTTTAGTCTGAAATAAAGTCATTTTAGGTTTTGATATAACTAAACCATTTTTAATGACCAAGTTTTTAAACATATCAAGATGTTTAAAATGTATTTCAATATCCCTAGAAAAAACAAGGATGTCATCAATATAGACAATAATAAAATCACTATAAGGATTAAAAATATCATTCATAATTTGTTGAAATTCCGAAGGAGCATTTTTAAGACCAAAAGGCATAACAGTCCATTCGTAATGACCAAATGGTACATTAAAGGCAGTTTTATACCTATCAGGTTGATTAATCTGAATTTGCCAAAAGCCTGATTTTAAATCAAATGTAGAGAAGACAAGAGCATTAACTAATCTGTCAAGAAGATCTTTCTTATTAGGAATAGGATGTCTAATCCATTTTAAAACCATATTAAGAGGTTTATAGTTAATAACTAATCTAGGAACTCCGTGTTCCTGTTCAGAATGTTTATTAACATAGAAAGCAGTACAAGACCAAGGGGATCTAGAAGGGGTAATAAGCTTCTTCTGTAATAAGGAAGATATTTCCTTTTTGCATAACTCTAAATATTCAGAGTTCATTTAACAAGGTCTAGACTTAGTAGGTATTTTATTCTCTTTGAAATCTTCCTCATAAGGAAGAGAAACTATATGTTTCTTTCTATCCCAAAAAGCATTAGGAAAATCATTACAAATTTCAATAGAAAATTTATTTATTAAAAATTTGATTTTATCATGTAGCTTAGGATTATTTAATCTATCACTTATGGTAATAGAATTAAGCTCATCTTTAAGAAAATTAATTTGACAATTTTTATTATTAATTTGATCTTGAATCAAATTAAGAACCTTATGAATATGTTTAGTGATAAACTTAAAAGTAATAGGTTTACCATTATATGTACCTGTAATACCTTTTTCACCAACAAAGGTAAGAGGATATATTTTAAAAAGAAAAGGAAGACCAATAATCATTTGACTGGTGATGTCTTCAGCAATAAGAAAGTCGTTAGCAATACAACAACCATCTACACAAATATAAGCATTTTTAAGCTTATAATTAATCTTTAAAGATCCTCCACCTGCATGAGAAAGTGAATGAGTAGTTTTTTCAAAAAACTTAGTAGGAATTATTCCTAACTGTATGACACTTAAATCAGCACCACTATTGATCATAGCAATAAAATCTTTCTTATAAGAATTATTTATAAGAAGAGAAATCTTAATATACCATTTATGTGATATAATCATATTAATGGTAGATAAATGATTTTTCTCAATATTAACGTTGTCATCAATTTCAAAGTATTGTGAAAGAGCTTTATAGTTAGTTTCACTATCATCAATTTTTTCCTTACCTTTCTCAATAAAAGAAAGACGAACAGAAAGATATGTATTCTGTTTTTGAAGAATCTTGACATCAGTTTTGAGATTATTAATCTCATGAACTAAATCATTTATATTTACTGGATTATTTTTTATGTTTTTTAGGCGAAGAAGTCTTTCTAATTCACCCATATTATAATAATTACCATCAATCTTTTTAGAAAGACTAGTTTTATCATTGTCTTCATTCTTAGAAGAATCATGAAATTGTTCAATGATTTTATCTCTTAAACTAGAATCTTTTATATGTTTAAGAAATTCTAAAATATTATTATTAGTCAAGACACTAATATTCATATCTTGAAATTGACTCATGAGTTTATAAAACTCATTATCAATATTATTAATATTATCAGTATTACTGATACAGTTAAGACAAGGTTTTCCAAGTACACATTCATTGCACTTTTCTTTATCTGATTTAACAGAATTTTCATCACCCGAAGAGGATTCAACAGAAGAACAGTCATTATAAGACTTTTCTGATTCTGAATCAGTATTAGGACTCATAACAATTTTAAAAAGAGTTTCTTTTAGCTCTTCTTCAATATCAAGATTTTTAATCTTGTATTTTGCATAGCACTGTAATTATATAATTATAAATAATATATTAATAAAATAGATAATATTTAATGTTAATAACTAGTAGTAGTTATTTATACACTTGAAATTTATACATAGATAAAGCACTTAGTATTGTTATTTATAAACTTGAAATTTTTATAGGTGCGATTTTAAATTTTTTATAATGAATAGTAGTCATAATAAGGTTGTAAAAAAAAATATATTTTATATAGGTTTTTAAAAGGCTTTCAGGCCAGACTCATTTAATAAAAAGGTCAGGCCTAGACTTTTAAAAAGCCTATAATAGATAAGAGATCAAGTTTGGGCCCAAAATTAAATACCAGGCCCAGACTTTTTTATGTGAGGCCTAGCTCGGCCCGGCCTATTCCCACCCCTAATTGTGATCCTAATTAATTGTGTATGGATTCACCATTAGCACCTCAGATTCAATCTCCGTAAAACATTTCATACTCGATCATATGGAACGACCTGATTTTTTAGTAGGTCTAGTGTAAAAAAATTTAATGTATGAAAATCTATAAAATTGTCCATTAGTCCCTAATGAAATTAGAGAAACTCCACCCTTTCCTTCTAGGTTTGCTAAGTCGAAAAAAGAAGCCATGGACAAAGAAATCTTGGAAACCTTTAGGAAAGTGGAAGTTAATATACCTCTCTTAGATGCCATAAAACAGGTTCCAAAGTATGCGAAATTTCTGAAGGATCTATGTACCAACAAGAAGCAATTCAAAAGCTCCAAAAAGGTAAGTATGGGTGAGAACGTTTCTGCTATGATTCAAAAGAAAGTCCCTCCAAAGTGTAAGGATCCAGGTATGTTCACTATACCTTGTAAAATTGGAGATTTAAGTTTTGAAAGGTGCATGCTAGACTTAGGTGCTTCTATTAATGTTATGCCAAAAATCTATTTATGATTCATTGTTTTCATGGCCACTAAGCAAAACTGATGTTGTGATTCAATTGGCTGATAGATCTATGCATATCCAATAGGAGTACTTGAGAATGTCTTAGTACAAGTAAATGAATTGGTTTTTCCTGCTGATTTTTACGTTCTTGAAATGGGTGATGAATCGATCAATCATGTGCCTTTACTTTTAGGAAGACCATTCTTAAAAATATCTAAAACAAAGATTGATGTGCATGAAGGTAATTTGACCATGGAATTAGATGGAGAAGTGATTAAATTCAACATTTTTGATGCAAGGAAATATCCAAGTGATATCAATAATGTTTGCTCAATTGATACTATTGACCTTGTTGATTTGATCGTGCAACAGATTTTTGAAGTTGATGACTTGAATGAACAATTGCATGAACTTGAATTTTCTGTTGAAAAAGAAGAAATTGTCAAAAGCATGTTAGATTTTAAATTGGAGACACCTTCACTTTATGATGCTTTGTCTTTCACTTCTAAAATGTTGCTTTCAATTATTCAAGCTCCTGAAATTGAATTGAAACCTCTGCCTTCAAATCTGAAATATGCTTTTCTTGGTGATGATGACACTTTGCCTGTTATTATATCTAATTCATTGTCTCCAGTTCAGGAACAAAAATTGATGCATGTGTTAAAAGAACATAAAACAGTCATTGGTTGGACCATAGCTGACATTAAAGGAATAAGCCCAACTTTATGCATGCATAGAATCCTTTTAGAAGAAAATGACAAACCAATTAGATAAGCACAACGTAGATTAAATCCACTTATGATGGAAGTTGTTAAGAAAGAAATTTTGAAATGGTTAGAAACCTTGTCTGGAGACTTAGATCACGACTACACCGTACAGACTACGATGAGCATGATGGTGGAGTCCAATGCTTTCGATACCCTCACAAGTCCGATGAGTCGGAATGCTTTTGAAGAATACATGGTTCGGGAGCATGTGCTTGAAGTCTTGAATGACGAGTGGTTGAGTGAAACCACCATAACCTTTTACCTAAGGTATGTGTTTATTAATTATCAGTATTTACTTTCTATATAGTTTAATTTTCTTTTTAAATATTAATTAGCGTATATATGTTGGTTAAAGATATTTGGGCGAGGTATATCTCTCCAGAGATGCCCGAGCATGTGGAATGTATTCATTCGTCTCCCCCCAAGTGTCTTGCTTAATGGGTGATAGGGCATAGGGCATGGAGGAGATAGTTGAACATATGCTGAGTCATACTGGGAGAGAACATCTCATTTTTTGGCCAACAAATGTGGGGTGAGGACATTAAACATTTCGTTAAAATTTGTATTCATAATACGATATTTGCATATATGCTAAATTTGCAGTTAATTTTAATATTCTTAATATAATATAGGGAACATTGGCTGTTGCTCGCCATAAATATGAATACATTAAGTGTGTTTTTTATGGACCCAACTGTGAATGGGGTGGCTGCAAATCGCCCTGATCTCACGTTATACATGAAAGTGTAAGTTCATTTTTAATATTCTAATATAATGATTTGTTTTACTTTTAAAATCATGCATATTTAATCTATTTTTATTTTTTAATTATAATAATAATAGTGTGATGACGATGTACCGGAGTCGCCTTCCGAATCAAGGCTCAAGATCTAATTTCAATAAAGTGAGCTGGACAAATATTAAGGTAAATTTAATTTAGTAAGTTATCAAATTAATAGAAAATAATCATAATTGTAATACGTGCTTATAATTGCTAATCAACGGGTTCCGAGGCAACAGATGGTGCCCATTGTGGACATTTTATGTGTTGCTATATTGAAGATATAATCTGCGCTTCTCAAACGACGATTCCTAACAATGTAAGTCAATCTATCGATTTATTTATATTATTATTGATTGAATAAAAATTCATATACTACATATCTAACTATATTGATTGATTGTTGTTTGCAGTTTGTCTATGAACGTCCGCTCAAGACTTACTGTTGGGAGATGAATTTAATAAAAGATATATGATTTTGATTAGATCCCAAAACCCCTGAGTATGACATGCTCAGAATGATCTTGATAGTTGAGTCGAGATTCGGTTTTTAGAGTATTAGGGATGTTATCTCGCAAAATGTATAGTCGCCAGATATATAGTTCAGATAGGTTAGAAGAAGACTCAAAGAGCTCGATATGTTTCGAAGAAATCAAGACTTCGATGAAGAAATCGAGTATCTCAAGACTTCGATGAGAAATCGAGATAATCAAGACTCGATTATAAGAAGACCGAGAATCAAGACTCGAAAGATGAAGATTCGGTATATCGGTCAAGATGTCTCGAGACTCAAGACTCGAGAGACCTCAAGACTCGGAAGACTCAAGATGCAAGATCAAGATCAAGATTGAAGATCAAGAATACTGAAGGCATGCGAAATTATCAAGACTCAAAAGGTATCGAATGCTTTCGATTATGAACTCGAATGTTTCGAGGCACTGAATATATCTATCTGAAGGATGCAATACTGAAAAGATCGCGATTTAGATATTTGCCAAGACATTCAGAATGCAGACAAAAGGAACTAAGTCAGAAGTGTTGTTAAGGTTATATCAAACTCGAGTTTGTAACCAAAAGAGCCGCTGAAGGTGTCTACCTTTAACCGAGACAAAAGTCAAAAAAAAGAGGAAGACGACATCGTACCATACTTCGATCGAATCGATGGATGTGTCGCTGAAAAAGATGTCAGATGTACAAAAGTTCCAGACTGCAAAAAGTGAAGACCGGCTACATGAAAGGCTATTGCCTAAAATGTGTTAGGGAGTTTCAAACCCTAAATATAGCCGTTTCTCACACACCATAAGAGGAAACTCACGGCTATCTCCAACCAACGGATAGTTTTCAAAAAGTGACCTTGGTATATGCCTATAAATACTGGTGACCCTCTACATTGTAAGGTTACGGGAAATTTATACGCAACTCAAGAGCTCAAACTTATTCTTGCAAAAGTTAAAGCACTCGAAAAACTTAGAATTTCCCAAGTGCTTCTATATTGAAGAGAGCTCACTATACTAAGCCTAGCTTGATAAGATTTATCCAAAGCTTAGTCGAGATATCCTAACCCTTTGCATTGTGCTTCATTGTAAAGGATATCTCATCCTAGTTGGAAACCAACCGAGAAACCCCTAACCCTTGAGAAGGTAGTTGGAGTGTGTTTGTTGGTGAGAAGAGTTGTAAAGAGTTAGTAAACTACGCGGAGTAGTGAAAAAAACTCTAGGAGAAGTTAGTAAGCTACGGGGGGTAGTCTGAAAAGCTTGTTTGTGTTTGAGTAAGTAAACTACGGAGGTAGCCAGAAAGCTCAAGGTCGGGTTGAGTAAGTAAACTACGTGGAGTAGTCAGAAAACTCAAGGCCGAGTTGAGTAAGTAAACTACGCGAGGTAGTCAGAAAGCTCAGGAGTGATTAGTGAATTTCTCTGAGGATCAGAGAGAGTGGATGTAGGAGCTTGAGTCTCTGAACCACTATAATTGTTGTGTTCTTTATTGCTTTCCTTATCTCGTATTAACTCAAGGCATTGACTTGATTTTGAAAGCATACTTTTCAATATTGATATTCGGTTGGAATCAATCCACGAAGTTGCATGTAATTGAATCACAGCCTAATCACTATTTCATAAAGGAAAGGTTTTCAGCAAAGCTTAAAACAAGTATAAACTAAGGGCCAACCATTCCGCACGACTGAGTAGCTAGAACAGATAGTTACCAAACTGAACTCTCTTACGAGGATTGATGAAGTTAGTTCTCGATCCAAGCAACTCGGGATCTCGACACTCGGGGACTCGGTTAGGGATTATCGAGGTTTTACGAAAGCGGCTTCGGGATCACTTTCTCGATGAGACTTTGACTCGGAAGCGATCTGTGCTTCTCGGAACCTAATCTTGAGGATTATCGACTCAAAGTGACCTCGATGAAAAAAAAGTTTTAAAAACAACCGAACCGCGTGTATTCCCCGCCATACACGTGTAAGACTCGTTTCTTTACAGGACCAACACTTACTCCAACAAAAGAATGGAGAAATGGAAAAAGAGATTGAATGAGTACCTTTTACAATCGATTCTTGTATAATTATAATTAAAGTGATATAACTTTTGGTAGCATGTAATTAACTTATATATTTGTGATGATATTTCATGTTTTTTATGTATATTGGACGTATGTTTATGATGTGTATGTTTATTTATTTCATGATGTATATGTTTATTTATTTGATGTTTTGGTATTGGACGTATATATATTGTAGTGGTATAAGTTTGGGTTTTTGGTTTTGGTTTTGTATAAACAAGATTTTTAAAATATATATTAATTATAAAAAAAAATTTGTATTGGACAGCGGTTATAAACCGCTGTCTAACTAACATAATAAAAAAAATTATTAAAAAAAATTAGACAGCGGTTTTCAACCGTTATCCAAAGGGGTATCTTGCAATGTGGTTCAGAACCGTTGTCTAAGGCCTACGTTTAGACAGCGGTTTTTTAACCGCTGTCTAAGCTTAGACAGTTGTTACTTGGACAACCCTTATAACCGTTGTCTAAGGTTTTTTTAATAGTTGTCTAAGCCCAAATCTGTATTAGTGTAAGGGTAAATATGAGATAAAGAGGGAGAAAATTCCAAAATGACATCTATTATAAAAATATTTCAAAATGCTAAAACGACATCTAAATAAAAATTGAGGGAATATATAATAAGATGGGGGGAAAGTGACCCAAATTTTAAAGTTTGATTACAGACCCAAGTAAGCTTGCTTCCTATTTCCTTCTCAGGCGGTGGCCCTACTTTTGAAAATACGACTTAGAAAAAGTAGCCCCATACTACTGGAGACAAATAAAAATAAAATACAACATCCGTTTCAAATTCAAATTGAATATTTATAAAAAAAAAAATTATTCCAAATATAATTGAATATTTTTATAAGTGATAATAATATAAATTTTCCTCTTTTATTTATATCCCTAAAAAACCTCAATATTACATTCAATGTCATTTTTCTTTCAACATTAAAATTAACTTTATCTCATTTAATTTACATAAGTTTCACCATTTTACATTTTAACTCCATTAAAAAATAACTTTACCCCTTTTAATAAGTATATCGTATTTACATTTAAAAAAAATAGAAGTCAATTAGGCCACTTCAAAGACTTTTCAAGTTCCCAAAAGTAGACGGTTTCTAGAAGAGATGAAACATCATGTCATGTGGAAAAAAACTATAATGCAGAATTTGTTCTTGGAGAAGTCGTCTTTAAATAAAAATCTAAAAAATCAGGACAAAGTCTAGTATAAAAATTTTCGAAATTTTTTTAATTTACAATCAAAATTTTTAATTGGTGAAGGTAAGATAAAATTGAGTGGTTCATGGTTCACTCGGCCCAAGTGGTTCATGGTTCACCCGGCCCGAATAGTTCATAATTTAAGGTTCATTATTTAGTGTTTAGGGTGTAGATGATTGATTTAGGACAATTTTATAGATTTTCATACATTAAATTTTTTTACACTAGACCTACTAAAAAATCAGGTCGTTCCATATGATCGAGTATGAAATGTTTTATGGAGATTGAATCTGAGGTGCTAATGATGAATCCATACACAATTAATTAGGATCACAATTAGGGGTGGGAATAGACCGGGCCGAGCTAGGCCTCACATAAAAAAACCAGGGTCTGGTATTTAATTTTGGGCCCAAGCTTGATCTCTTATCTATTATAGACTTTTTAAAAAGCCTAGGCCTAACCTTTTTATTAAATAGGTCTGGTCTGAAAGCCTTTTAAAAACCTATATAAAAGTTATATTTTTTTACAACCTTATTATGACTACTATTCATTATAAAAAAATTAAAATCGTACCTATAAAAATTTCATGTGTATAAATAACAATACTAAGTGCTTCATCAAATCATCAAAATATACTACTACTAGTTATTAGCATTAAATATTATCTATTTTATTAATATATTATTTATAATTATATAAATATATATATATATATATATATATATATATATATTTAAATAGAACGGCTTGTTGGGCTTAAAAGACATATGAAAAAGCTCAAGCCTAACATATTTAAGTAAATAGCTTTTAAAAATGCCTGAGCCTGACTTGATTATTAAACGAGTCGAGCCGAGCTTTAGTGGGCCAGGCCATAGGCCCCTGTCGGGTAGCCTGACCTATTCCCACCCCTAATCACAATATCTAAATCGTAGTTGTGCTATAATGCATGTTCAAATTAACGCAACATTTAGAAAAACTTAGGTCCGGTAAAAGGTTATCTTTTACTCCCTCAGTTCCATATTTATTTATCTTTTGCTTCCGGCACGAATTTTAATATGAAAGTTGTTTATTAGTATTTAAAGTGATAAAATGACTTTTGATTGGGAGTATTATAGTCCTTTATACTTTATTATTTAAATAAAAGATTTTTTGAGGGTAAAAGTAATGACATGAGATGCAATTTTAAGATGTTGAGAGTGGATAGTTGAAAAAGGAATAATTATTTTGTTGCCTTTTATGAAAAAGGGTAAATAAGTGTGGAACGAACCGTTTAAGAAAATAGGTAAACAAGTATGAGACGGAGAGAGTAAGTCTTAAGGGTAAATAAGTGTATGAAAATCGATTGTAAAGGTACCCCGTCCAATCTCTTTTCCATTTCTCCATTCTTTTGTTGGAGTAAGTCTTGAGCGGACGTTCATAGACAAACTGCAAACAACAATCAATCAATATAGTTAGATATATAGTATATGAATTTTTATTCAATCAATAATAATTTAAATAAATCGATAAATTGACTTACATTGTTAGGAATCTTCGTTTGAAAAGCGCAGATTATATCTTCAATATAGCAACACATAAAATGTCCACAATGGGCACCATCTGTTGCCTCGAAACCTGTTGATTAGCAATTATAAGCATGTATTACAATTATGATTATTTTCTATTAATTTGATAACTTACTAAATTAAATTTACCTTAATATTTGTCCAGCTCACTTTATTGAAATTAGATCTTGAGCCTTGATTCAGAAGGCGACTCCGGTACATCGTCATCACACTATTATTATTATAATTAAAAAATAAAAATAGATTAAATATGCATGATTTTAAAAGTAAAACAAATCATTATATTAGAATATTAAAATTGAACTTACGCTTCCATGTATAACGTGAGATCAGGTCACAGTTGGGTCCATAAAAAACACACTTAATGTATTCATATTTATGGCGACCAACACCCAATGTTCCCTATATTATATTAATAATATTAAAATTAACTGCAAATTTAGCATATGTGCAAATATCATATTATGAATACAAATTTTAACGAAATGTTTATTGTACTCACCCCACATTTGTTGGCCAAAAATTGAGATGTTCTCTCCCAGTATGACTCAACATATGTTCAACTATCTCCTCCATGTCCTATGCCCTATCACCCATTAAGCAAGACACTTGGGGGGAGAGGAATGAATACATTCCACATGCTCGGGCATCTCTGGAGAGATATACCTCGCCCAAATATCTTTAACCAACATATATACGCTAATTAATATTTAAAAAGAAAATTAAACTATATAGAAAGTAAATACTGATAATTAATAAACACATACCTGAGGTAAAAGGTTATGGTGGTTTCACTCAACCACTCGTCATTCAAGACTTCAAGCACATGCTCTCGAACCATGTATTCTTCAAAAGCATTCCGATGAAAGTGAGCACTCATCGGAATTGTGAGGGTATCGAAAGCATTGGACTCCACCATCATGCTCACCTTAGTCTGTACGGTGTAGTCGTGATCTAAGTCTCCAGACAAGGTTTCTAACCATTTCAGAATTTCTTTCTTAACAACTTCCATCATAAGTGGATTTAATCTACATTGTGCTTCTCTAATTGGTTTAGCATTTTCTTCTAAAAGGATTCTATGCATGCATAAAGTTGGGCTTATTCCTTTAATGTCAGCTATGGTCCAACCAATGGCTGTTTTATGTTCTTTCAACACATGCATCAATTTTTGTTCCTGAACTGGAGACAATGAATTAGATATAATAATAGGCAAAGTGTCATCATCACCAAGAAAAGCATATTTCAGATTTGAAGGCAGAGGTTTCAATTCAATTTCAGGAGCTTGAATAATTGAAGGCAACATTTTAGAAGTGAAAGACAAAGCATCATAAAGTGAAGGTGTCTCCAATTTAAAATCTAACATGCTTTTGACAATTTCTTCTTTTTCAACAGAAAATTCAAGTTCATGCAATTGTTCATTCAAGTCATCAACTTCAAAAATCTGTTGCACGATCAAATCAACAAGGTCAATAGTATCAATTGAGCAAACATTATTGATATCACTTGGATATTTCATTGCATAAAAATGTTGAATTTAATCACTTCTCCATCTAATTCCATGGTCAAATTACCTTCATGCACATCAATCTTTGTTTTAGATGTTTTTAAGAATGGTCTTCCTAAAAGTAAAGGCACATGATTGATCTATTCATCACCCATTTCAAGAACGTAAAAATTAGCAGGAAAAACCAATTCATTTACTTGTACTAAGACATCCTCAAGTACTCCTATTGGATATGCATTAGATCTATCAGCCAATTGAATCACAACATCAGTTTTGCTTAGTGGCCATGAAAACAATGAATCATAAATAGATTTTGGCATAACATTAATAGAAGCACCTAAGTCTAGCATGCACCTTTCAAAACTTAAATCTCCAATTTTACAAGGTATAGTGAACATACCTGGATCCTTACACTTTGGAGGGACTTTCTTTTGAATCATAGCAGAAACGTTCTCACCCATACTTACCTTTTTGGAACTTTTGAATTGCTTCTTATTGGTACATAGATCCTTCAGAAATTTCGCATACTTTGGAACCTGTTTTATGGCATCTAAGAGAGGTATATTAACTTCCACTTTCCTAAAGGTTTCTAAGATTTCTTTGTCCATGGCTTCTTTTTTTGACTTAGCAAACCTAGAAGGAAAGGGTGGAGTTTCTCTAATTTCATTAGGGACTACAGGTTTGGTTCTTTGTTTCTTAAGTTTGTGTCATCTCCCTTATTTGTTTCAGTTTCAGCTTTAGTTGATTCCCCATGTTTCACTTCTAATTCTTTTTCTACCTCACCCTCTCTTCCCTTAGGTGTACCCAATTCTTTCCCACTACGAAGTGTAATGGCCTTAACATTTTCTTTCGGGTTGGGGATAGGTTGAGATGGAAGCTTACCTGAAAGTTGAGTTTCAATGTTACTTAAAGAGGTACAAATCTGCCCTATTTGATTATCTAGGTGTTGTAAGTGAGAATCAGTTTTCTTTTGATATTGAACACCTTGGTTATGAACTTGACCTATTTGGGTAGTCAATTGTTTAACCATATCTTCTAAAGAAGGTTTAGTGGCTTCTTGTTGAGGTGGATTTGGGATATAAGTCGGTCTATTGTTACCCTGGCCATATCTCAAATTAGGATGATTTTTCCAACCCTCTATTGTACGGGGAAATAACCCGACCTAATGGAGGCTTGGGATTGGGCAACCTCATGTTTAGCTTGTTATCCGACTTCATCCAGTTGGAGCAAGGCGGGAGGCGATTTTGAAGTCTCGGAAGGTCACTAGCGGTTTGACGTAGCAAAGAAGTCGCGGAGCGACTTGAAAGAATCGGACATCACTGTCGAATAAGTCGCGACTTCGGTTAGAGATAAATATGGACAAGATTCGGGCAGTTATGGTGAGGCGGATTTCTCGGGATGTAACCAGGGAAAGCATATCCGTGAGCGCGACTTGAGGAGCAAGGAAGGAAGCCCTAATCAGCCCACGAAGACTGTAGCCCTAGATTTGTGTCTATAAATATAACTTGTAATGCACATTGTAAATGATCGAAATCTTAGTACTCTAGGCATATATTATACAGTGAAAATCCTGGCTTGGTGCCCCCAGACGTAGTCTAATTCTACGCATTTAACCGGGTAACCAAATTGTGTGTCTTGCATTGCTTTTGCCATTACGTTGATCAGATCTCTTAACAATTAAGTGTTTGTTCACCGGTAATCAAACCGGGTGCAACATTTGGCGCCATCTGTGGGAAGACAATTCCTGCGAAATCACTTTATTCGAAGGAAGACCCATCTTATCTCTGATCACTACCAATGGCAAGCAATCAAGCCAACCTGAACGGGCAAGATCTGGATGCCCGCGATGGGCGCGAGGCCTCTATGAGATCTCATCGCTCCGACTCCCATCGCGATCGCTAGCAAGACCCGATAATAACCCCTGACTGGTGGAATTTGGTGCAGACGCCCGAGGATGCAAAAGCCATGATGGCCGTTCTCAACAAGAAACGTCTCGCATTTGACAAGGAGAACGTGCAGCCTCCCCCTAAGAAGGCCGCCCAGGAGGTCGGATCCTCAAAAAAGCAGGCGGCTCAAACCCGAAAGGGGCATTCGGCGGGCCAACTGGACTACGATCCGGCCAGACATGCCTTGGTCCAAAATCGCCAACTCCTCAAGAGGCCGGCAGACCGACTTGGCGACCTCGGGGGTCGGCAAGCCCCGAGGAACGCGGAAGATGAGGCACAATCTGAGCCTCGTTATGCTGAACAAGTGGAGCACGACCTCACCCTTACACTGAACCTCCACCACAATGAGATACCGAGGGGTCAACCGCATTGCGGCGACTTCTACCGCAAACGTGACCACTAATCGCCATGATGTTCAGTCGCAAAGGTCGACCCACACGGCCAAGGAAACATGGAGCGCATGGAGAGTCGAAATAGGACAAAGGCGGAACCAATTCCTCGCCGTCCCGGACTCCCCCACGGAACTTTTGGTCACCTGGCGGCTCAAAGGAAGATCAATGTTATGCGACCTTGGATCGCTTCACCGATTAGGGAACATCATTTCGGGTCCATGTAGCGGCACAATTTGTGTGACATGGGTTCTATCTCGACCTTGATCGACCAAATGTCGGTTCTTCTTCTCGACCTTGAGTGACGGGCTCATCGATGAGTTCTAAACTCTTTCCGCCTGTAGTGGACAAGTTTTCGAACACCAGCGGGGGATACTAAATCCGATCGGTCTTACATTGAGAGGATCGACAAGCCGATTTTTTGAAGGAGACCCCATTGAGGATGAAGCAAAATTGATGGAGGTTGTCTCGGTCTGAATAAGGGACCAAACTCTAAGCGGGCGCATGATGACCGAGTGCCCATCTGCTATTCTGTGTGGAAACTTTTTGGAGGCGGCACGACCGATACACACGGGCGAGCTCTCGAATCCCAACTATCTCGAGACTACGAGGTCATGAGCCCAAGAAAAGCTCCAAAAAGTCATTCACAAAAAGCCGCCTGAAGTTCTTCAAGCCGCTTTTTGAGGAGAGCATTCCAAAATTGATGGACGCCCGGCATGACCCCGTAAACATTTTCACCCGTATTCGAGCTGAACTATTTTCCCGCTTCGCCCAAAGGAAGAACAAGTGGCGTGCATAACCCCAACAAGTATCGCTATTTCCACGAGTAAATCGGCACTATACCAAGAGTGCAAAGATCTCGATGCCTCACCGAGATCGATGAAGACGGCTCGCTTTGATGAGTTCGCCAAGGACTCGTAAGAACGATTTACCAGTTCGGCGGGCCGCTAACAAGAAGAACGCCTCAAGAATGACAACCAGGAACGAGGCAGGAGAACGACCCATTCCGCCCATGCCGCAGAATGTGGGGATCGTGATGATACACTCTCTCCCCTTAGGGACCGTCGGGGCTAGCCACCAGCCCCCTCCAAGAGAAGGATGAAAGCCAAAATAAGGGGAGTTAGAACGAACGCCAGAAGATGGTGTTGCCAATCCTCGCCGCCCGTTAGGGAAGAGTCGAAGACTATCGAAGTTCGGGGAACAAGACAAGGCGGGGTAGTCTATCCCAATGTCAATCCCTTGTGATCCGGGCCAACATCATAGGGGACTACTGGTGTGCCGACTTACGGTCGACGGGGGCTTTCAGAACATCCTTTTTAAGACCCTCGATCAACTTCGGGATTACGATGCCTATGTCACCCCCCAGTACCACCTCGTGAAAAGGGTTTGGCGACATCTTCGTGAGGCCCACCCATGATGATCCGATTAGTAGCGTCGAAATGGTTTCTACACTTAATAGTGAGGTTAGGGCAACTAGGTTGTTAGACTTTTTAGTAGTCGACATCCCCAAAGACTGGTTTCCCAGGAGGCCTTTTGAACATGAATTCGAGGCTGCGTCCTCCACTTTCTATTTTTGTGTAAAGTTTCCCACCAAGAGTGGGGTGATCGGCACCGTTAAGAGCGACCAAGTTGATGCAAGAGGTTGTTTGATTTACTCTTCGTCTCCTTTCAATTCTGCACTAGTACCTATCAAACAAGCACTTGTAATAGATACCAATAAATAGAATGAAGAATTAAGTGAGGCAAGGATAAACAGGAAAAGAACCTACAGCGACCTCGACCCAAGAATAGGGCACGAACCTGATGAATTCCTGATCGAGGCCGAAATCGACGATCCCCGACAAGATGGCCCCAGAGCCGTCCCGGGGGAAGAGCTATAGAAAGTCAAGGTCGATCCAACTCGCCCGGATCTGGAGGTCATTATCGGCTCCAAGATACCGAGGGACCTGAAGGGAGAAGTCATTGACTTTCTCAAAAAGAACTTAGATGTCTTCGCCTGGTCGCACAAAGACATGGTGGGTATCGACCCAGAGATCGCATGCCATCGACTCCACATTGACCCATCCCGGAAGCCGGTTGCTCAGAAAAGGCAAAAATTCGGCCCTGAGAAGTATGCCGCCTTGGCGGAAGAGGTGAAGAAACTGCTGGATAAAGACCTTATCATGCAGGTAGACCAACCACAGTGGGTAGCCAATGCAGTATTGGTAAAGAAATCCAACGGGACCTGGCGGTTATGTATCGACTTCACCGACCTCAACGAGGCCTGCCCTAAAGACTTCTTCCCGATGCCACATATCGATCACCTGATAGATAATACGGCCGGACACGAAATGATGTCATTCATGGATGCTTTCGCGGGCTATCACCAAATAGCCATGCACGAACTAGATCGACAACACACCTCATTTTTGACGGAAAAGAACCTATATTGCTGGAAGAGAATGTCGTTCGGCTTGAATAACGCAGGGGCAACATACCAAAGGCTGGTCAATCACATGTTTGCTGACCAGATAGGGAAGTCGGTAGAAGTCTATGTTGACGACATTGTCATCAAAAGCCTAAAAAGGGAAGACCACCTGCTTCACCTCGCGCAGACATTCGACATCCTCAGAAAATTCAATATGAGACTCAACCCCAAGAAGTGTAACTTCAGAGTGGAGTCGGGGAAGTTCTTGGGACACTTAGTCAGTAAGCGGGGCATCGAGGCGAACCCAGGGAAGGTCAAAGTTGTGTTAGACATGGGGGCACCCCGAAATGTGAAAGAAGTTCAGAAACTCACGGGGTGCCTTGCCGCTCTGAGTAGGTTCATCTCCCGGATGGGGGACAAGTGCAAGCCAATGTTCGACACGATCCGTAAGAAGGCAAAGTTCGAATGGACGCCCGAAAGCCAGGATGCCTTCGAAAAAATCAAAGCTTACCTGGCGAATGTGAGCATATTGTCCAAACTTGTTCCGGGAGAGAAGTTGTTCTTGTATCTCGCAGCATCGGAGACCGCCTTGAGCACGGTACTGGTCCGAGCAGAAGGTCCGGTCCACCTACCCATTTACTTCGTTAGCTAGACATTGAACGAGACGGAGCAACGCTACCCCTCGCTAGAGAAGCCGCATCTGGCGTTAGTCATGAGCGTGAGAAAGCCGAGATCGTATTTTTTACCATCGTGTCGAGGTTCTCACTTCCCTACCAATCTGCGGAATGTACTCCACCGTCCCCACACTTCGCATCCGATGCCTCAAATGGGCCATTGAGGTCGAGCAAAGATGTAGTAACCCCTCACGCCGACCGCCATCAAAGCTCGAGCACCGGCCGACTTCTTAGTAGAGCTTACGTTCCCGACAGAAGCAGGAAGTTAAGGCAGCTTATCATGGAAGCTTTTCATTGATGGGTCGGCGACCTCTCACAAGTCGGGTGCGGGGTGGTTTTAATGAGTCCTGAGGGTATCTCATTCCAGAAAGCCATTACCTTCGATTTTCCCGCAACGAATAATGAGGCCGAGTATGAGGCTTTCATTAGCGGCTTGGAAATGGCAACAACCATGGGGGTCAAGAGATTGCAGGTTCATACCGATTCCCAGCTCGTGGCCCCGCCGGTTTCGGGGAGTACGAGGCAAGGGACGACGCGATGGCGGCCTTATCGAAAATTGTGAAAACAATGCATGAAGTTCACATGATCCATGTCAAGTCGATACACGAGAGCGGAAACTCGCGAGTCGATGCCTTAGCCAAAGTTGGCGACCTCCGAGAAGATCACCGCACATGAAGGATGTCACCATCACGACACTTCCCCACCCATCCACCGCGCGCAGTAACCATAACAACATTAGAAAACCCGTGCCGACCGATGACACCCATCATGGAGTATTTGATAACCGCCTCTTCACCGACCGCCCAAGCTCGGCGCTTCTAATTACGGGCGCCCGATACACAATGATAGGTGGGGAGTTGTACAAGCGAAGGCTTCGCATACCCCTACTTCGATGTATAACACCAAACAAGGTCAAGACATCCCGCGAGAAATACACAGCGGCATGCGAAACCACACTAGGAGTCGTTGCCCACAAAACCACAAGGCGAGGATATTTTTGGCCAACCTTAAGGGCCGATGCTATTGTCTTCGCCCATAAATGCCACAAATGTCGGATCTATGCCCCTCTATCAAGGTCGCTTTTTGAGAGCTAACGAGTATCCTCGATCCTTGTCCCTTTGCAAAGTGGGGGATAGACATCATTGGGCCACCCTAACGGCCCCCGGATCGGTCAAGTATGTCTTAGTAGCGGTGGATTACTTCACAAAATGGTCAAGCCGAGGCAAAACGGCAACCATCGACCAAGATCATGTCATCGTTTCATTTGGCGCAACATTATCTGCCAGATTCCGATTTGCCTCGAGCAATCGTATCGCACAATGGGAAGCGATTCACGGCGGAACGAAGGTCGACGCCTTCTTCAAAAAATGGAAGATCACAAAGCTATTCTCTACCTCATACCACCCCCAATCGAACGGACAGGTCGAGGCTGTGAACAAAATCATAAAACACAAGCTCAAGGCCAAGATCGAAGGGGGAAAACGGGCGATGAGCTCCTGGATGTGTTGTGGGCATACTGCAACAACCTCAGAATTCAACGGGCGAAACCCCTTATTCGCTAGCCTTCGGAACTGAGGCAGTGGTGCCGATGGAGGTCGATGTCCCGACTTTCCGGACTAGCCAAGTCGCTTTCGATCACAACGATGAAGCCCTGGAGAGGAACCTCGACCTACTCGAAGAAAAGCGATTAGAGGCTAATATGAGAAATGCCAGATACAAGCAGAGTCTGAGAAATATTACAACTCTAAAGTACGAGTTCGACACTTTAAGGTCGGGGACCTAGTACTGAAGAAGATACTCGGAGACTCAAAAGGTGCCCTCGGCCCCAATTGGGAGGGCCCATTCCAGATATCAAAGGTCCAACCAAATGGAGCATACGAGCTCGAGAAAGCAGATGGGACCAAGGCTCAATATCCGTGGAACGCAACTCATTTGAAAAAATACTACCAGTAGATTTATGTCCTTGTATCGATCAAGCCGATGTAAACAAGTATTTGTAGTAACAACAATTCTCTATTTTTTTTTGAAGTGTGAGATTCCTGTGTAAACCAAGCGGGTCGCATGAAAAACATATGATCGATGAAATGCATACCACATGAAAGACATGATCGATAACATGCAGGTCGCATGAAAGACATGATCGATAACATGCAGGTCGCATGAAAGACATGATTGATAACTTGCAAACCCGAGGTCCAACTTTAGAAATACTGGAGGCGAGATCGCTACCCTAGCGGTGCGGTCATCCCCCGACTTTATAAGACAGCTACGCAAATGTCCAAGAAACAAGTCGCATAGAAAATAAGACGACAATGACTAAGCAAAAGTCGCATAAGGAAATCAAGTCAACACAATGAAGGAATTAAAAAGGAGAATTTCATTAATAAAGACCCGAAGGTTGGGGAAAACCCCATTACAATAGACCCAAAGGTCGGTAAAGAGAGCATTCCACTACAATACATTTTTCAGAATCGAATTAGCGACTTGGTCTGTACCACGGAGCCACTTGAACTAGCGACTTGGTCTATACTACATTGCTACTAGGGTAGCATCTCTCGGACGCGGAGGTCGCTGAGGAAGATGCTGCAAAAACTATCGAAAAATGATGTTACAACATCCTTGGAGTGTCAAAGTTTGCCAATGGGGCTTCTCGGTGTGAGCAAGCACGAGTGCCATCTTTACGACGAAAAAACTCAAGGGGTTGTGAAGGGCATTTTGGCATGATCGATTCGCATTAAATCCATATCACGTATCAAGAGGGGCCCGTCACCATTAATCCCGTTCTCCGACGGCACCGAGACACCGTGGAGTTAGAGGGCCCCGGCGTCAAAAGGCGTGGCGGATCCGGCGGCCGGGTAATAACAAAAACTTGGCAATGGTTGTATGGTCACCCTCCCCAGGAAAGCGAGAATCCGAGATGGAGGAGCCGCAAAGATGGTCCGAAAGTGCGGGAACAATGAGCACCGAGCGAGGAGAGACTTACTTGCCGAAAAGGGTTTTTAAACAAGAGGATTGCTTTAATCGCCCATACCGGAGCTTGGAGGTGAAAAAGTGGGGAGATCGAGAAAGGACAATATGAGTTTTTTATTGTGGAATACCCGCCCTATTTATAGATGGAGGGCGGGGGTCAAGTTGCAATTTCCAACTCTCGAGGGCCCCACAAAGAAATCGGCGGCAAGACGGGGGCGCGATGGAATGACGCGACTTTTGGTTGGGCGATTTATGGCGCTGACGCCACCTAATACCCAAAGCCATCATTGCGGATCTATCAACCATCACACCGATTTGGAAAAATCGAGGCAACGTTTCGCCTCCCCCGGAGAGATGTCGACGTAAAGCATTTCCCGAGTCCGACACCAAAAAGTTGGTAAGTTGTACGAGTTCAAGTCAAGGCCTCAAGACGAGCTTACGACCTCGACTTGGGGGGGATGAAATGTGGGAGTTTATTTTACATAGTAAGATGAGCACCAAACCAAAACATAAAATAACTTCCAGTAATAAAAGACCCGAAGGTCAGGAGAAGTACATCATAAACCAAAAGCCCGAAGGCTAGTACAACGGAAAGCAAAAAAGGGAAGTAGAGTGGCAATCTCAGTCCTTCTCAGCTGGGGCAGTCGAGGTCGGGGTAATGACCGTCCCGAAAGGAGGCTCCTGCTGCGTAACCACCGGTGGATCGGCTTCTGGGTTTAAGACCCTCTCCACGACGGGCTCGGTAGGTAAGACAACAGTTGGAGGAACAACCTCCGACCTCGGTATCTCCTCCCCGATGGGCTCGGCGGGAGTGGCAGCTGCGGGAGGAGAGACCTCCGAGCTCGTCAACTTTTCCGCCAAGGGCTCGTAAGATGTGGCATCCGGAGGTCAACCAGAGAGAGTCGGGAGAGGGCGACGATTTGCGGGATCGGGAAAGAAGGAGAGATCGATGCCCATATCCTCCAAATCTTGGATATCCAATAGAACATCGGGGGCCAGAGGGTTATCCCGGACATACTCCTTGAGATCGCCGACCAGCCCGATGAAGGTCGCCCGAAGGGTTACTTTGGTGACATATTCCGATGGCGCCCGCAAAAGGCCATCACATCGCCAAAATTAATGTTAATCTCTTGGCGACCTTGAACTGGCCTCCCTAGTGTCGGCTCCCTTGTTGGCCCCGCCTCCCCCAAATCGGCCTCCCACCTCGGCCACCCTCTTTTCACTTTGGATCATCTTCGGCTTATTCGGCCGCCAAAAGGGTCTCCGGCGACCGACTTCGGCTCTCCTCCTAGCACCCTCTAGCTCGATAAGGCATCCACATAAGATGCTCCCCATTGGCTTTCTCCCCAACCCTTTCGAAGTCTCGGCCGCCAAGATCGGTCCGGCTTTGTCGGACACACGAGCACAGGACTCACGAGATGTCGGCTTCGGTTTTGGCTTGGGCCTTTGGTGTACATATTGTCCTCTACGAGCCAAATAAAAACCGCCTTGAGAGTGTGGACCATGGCGAAGTACATTGCCCGTCATTTTTCATGACGGGCGTTTTCATGATCAAGACGCCGCACGCCGGGGCATGTTGTGCACGCTTTGGGAAATGTACCCCGGCCACTTATTGGGGAGGTCGGCCGAAGCAAGGGGAGGACTCCTGAGGAAGCTAACCACCTCGGGGCAAAATTCGACGGGGCCAATTTTAGGGCTGTAAAGGAAAGCCGAATCATCAGAGTTGTGAGGATTCATGTTGAAAAAAAAGAGGATCAGGCAAACCATAATGAGGACTTACTCGTTCACCCGCTCCTCCTCCCAGCCTAAGAAGGAGTCATCATCTTCGCGGTTTAACCTCTCCTCCGGGCGCCGAGGCAAAACGGTCTTGGTCGCGGGGCCGGTCGAAGTCGTCGAGTACGCGATCGGAGCGGAATCTTATCTTTCTTCCCCAGCCCCCGCTTGATTTCGACTATACGCCGAGATCTCCTCTCGCTCTCTTCCCGAGCCGTCTAAGTCATGGAGTCAACCTCGTTTATTCCTCTTGCCTTTGTCGGGCAGCAGAGGACCAAGGGGGACCAACCCTGAGGGACAACCTCGGTGGGAGTCGGCTTTGAAGGGTGGTTTCAGAGGTCGCCACGATCGCCTCATGTTTCCCGTAATCAATTCCCCACGCGAGACCATGATGTCCGCAGAAGGCTTTACTACGTAAAAAGGGGTGTTAGAACCTGCGGGAATGTGAGAAGCCAACCGCTTAGGGTCGATATCGAAAGATGTAATAAGCACGGAGTAAGAAACTTACAAGGATCTTCAGATGACCCGCACGTGTATAAAAGCCGGCCTTGAGACGGTCCGAGCTCGGAGTTCGTATGTTAACGTCCCGGCAAAATCGGAGGGGTATCACGGACTAGTTTGAAGGCCTCCAAAAAGTCCCAATCTGGTCGGATTTTTTAGGCGTGAACACTACAAAAGAAAAACGAGAATTAGATCAAGACGACTTTCTAATTAAAGAGTATGAGACTTACCGTGTTCTACTCGGTTCACATAATCTGTCGGGACATGTATGGGCAGAGTGCTTAAAGGGTCCACGGACTCCCACACCCTCCAACAAACCACCACTTCCCGTACAACCATCGACTTTGTTAGGGATCCCACTTACGAGCTCCTTGCCCCAAAGAAAGTCGCACGGCGTTAGAAGCCGCCGCTTGGGCAATAAGGCGTCATCACCAAAGATATTTCTCCTCCCGTTTGGCAACCGATATAGCCCGACCTCATCAAAGACAAATCATTGTGGAAAGAATATAGCCCATCCATTAGGAGTGATCCGGTCAAACTCGATTCCAAGCCGCCAATGGGTGAGAAATCGTCGGTGGAGCGGAACCCATCCCGGCTCCATTTTATATTCATTGACCGCGATCATCCCGGTTGGTGGTTGGTCGGCGCTTCTCATCGAGGTGTCGCCAGAGAAGTGTACATCCCGGGGACTTTATAAAGGCGGCGAGGGACGAGACGTAGTAGTCGGTAAGAACCGACATGTTTTCTTTTGTGAAGCAACAAAGTCCGACTCGACCGACTTCCCATACGCAGCCAGTCTCTCATGGGGGCTCGCCTCATAGGAGCAGAATCGAAAAACCCGCCATAAGCTCCATATTGTCGGGCGGGTTGAGGTTCCGGATCCACCTTTCCGCGAAGGGCGCTACGGGCTAAACGAGCTCGGCCCAGAAAGGTGATATGTACAATGTCTTCCAACTCCCTCAAAAATTGATCGTCGGCCATTGTTCCGACCGGGCACGGAGGGCACCAAATGGCCGAGGGTATGGCCGATCGGTGGTGGCGGTCTCGATGTTATTACGACGTATAACTCGCAATTGCAAGATTATCGCCATCTAAGGTGAAGAAACCAGAATGAGGGGGGTGGGGAGCAGATCGAACCCGGGCCATTGATGTGAAATTGGGGAAAGACGGTTACCTGAAAAGCTTCCGAAGTGCCCAAGAATAGCCGGAAAGTTCGCCGAGTTGCAAGAGACGAGAGAGAGAAGGCTTTTGAGGAGGAACCCTAGACCTATTTTATAAAGAGGCGAAGGGTCGAAAAGTATAAATTTGAAATTCTTGGGGACCCCCGCGGAAATTAGGGCGACGTGGGCAATGCGTAGGAAGCACGCGATCGCCGATTGGGCGAACTCGCGGCTTGAAACGTCCTCAACCAGTCGCACCATAATTACCATCCTGTCACTTGTCACACCGATTGGGGAAACCAAGGCGACCATACGGCCCCCAAGGACGAGACTTGACTCAACACGATCCCAAGATCGGCTTTCCGTAGGGTCGGTTTAATATCAATCTGCTTCAAGATAAGATCCCGAAGCGAGCTCGCGACCTCATCTTGAGGGGAAATTGTTGTACGAGGAAATAACCCGACCTAATGGAGGCTTGGGATTGGGCAACCTCATGTTTAGCTTGTTATCTGACGTCATCCAGCTGGAGCAAGGCGGGAGACGATTTTGAAGTCTCGGAAGGTCGCTAGCGGTTTGACATAGCAAAGAAGTCACCGAGCGACTTGAAAGAATCGGACATCGCGGTCGAAGAAGTCGCGACTCCGGTTAGAGATAAATATGGACAAGATTCGGGCAGTTATGGTGAGGCGGATTTCTCGGGATGTAACCAGGGAAAGCATATCCGTGAGCGCGACTTGCGGAGCAAGGAAGGAAGCCCTAATCAGCCGAGAGAAAAGCCCACTAAGACTGTAAATTTCTAGATTTGTGTCTATAAATATAACTTGTAATGCACATTGTAAAGGATCGAAATCTTAGTACTCTAGGCATATATTATACAGTGAAAATCCTGGCTTGGTGCCCCCAGACGTAGTCTAATTTACAGACGAACTAGGTAACCAAATTGTGTGTCTTGCATTGCTTTTGCCATTACGTTGATCGGATCTCTTAACAATTAAGTGTTTGTTCGCCGGTAATCAAACCGGGTGCAACACCCTCGTTGTAAGTGTTGGAAAAAGGGTCATACTTTCTTTGAGGTTGACCTGGAAAACCACCTAAAGCATTAACATCTTCAATCTGCAAAGTAGGACAAGAATCAGTAGTATGAGACAAATCAGTACATATTCCACATGCATGAGCTTGAGAATTTCCTTTTGTAACAAGCTTAGACACAAGAGTAGTTAATTGAGCCATTTGTTGAGCATTTTCTTTAAGTTGTTCTTGTACAATGCTAACATTTATCTAATTAACTCTTTTTGTTTGAGAAATTTCAGTCTTATTTCCAAATTGTTGAGTGTTTTGAGCCATGTTGGAAATTAGTTGTCTAGCTTGTTGAGGTGTTTTATCTACCAATGCTCCTCCACTAGTAGCATCAATCATACCCCTATCATGCGGTAAAAGACCTTCATAAAAGTATTGAATCAACAGTTGCTCACTAATTTGATGTTGGGGGCAACTAACACATAATCTCTTAAATCATTCCCAATATTCATATAGTGATTCATTAGAATTCTGCCTTATTCCGCAAATTTCTTTTCTAATGAATCCAATTCTACTTGCTGGAAAGAATTTTTCAAGAAAAGCTTTTTGTAATTCCAACCAAGTAGTAATGGTTCCGGGAGTAAGATAATAAAGCCAATCTTTAGCTAAATCATGCAATGAAAAAGGAAAAACAATTAATTTTACTAAGTCATGATCTACACCATCAAGTCTCATAGTAGAGAAAACAACTAAAAATTCTTTCAAATGTCTATGAGGATCCTCACCTGGATGTCCATAGAATTTCGGAAGTTAATTCAGAAAACCTGAGTTAAGTTTGAGAGGCTTTTCAAGTTCTGGGAAAACAATGCTCAATGGTTGATCATCAAGATTTGGTTCAGAAAGTTGTTTGAGCGTTTGGTCAGCCATTTTCCTCTTCTTCTTCTTCGAATAATATAGCTAACTCGTTCTCCTCTTCTTCACCTATTATCCTGCCACTCCGCAATCTCATACACCTGATCAATAAAAGAAACAAAAATCAATCAATAAAAGGTAGAAAATTCAGAAAAAAAAAAAAATCTAAACATAGGAAAGAAAAATAAATACACAAGCCTTATACTAATGAAACTAAAATAAACAGTAATTAAAAGCAAATACAATAATACATATTATGAATCATTTTCAGTCTTGGAGTTTCAAAAATAAAAAACTAGTAAAAAAATTCCTCCCCGGCAACGGCGCCAAAAATTTGATAGTGTGTCGTTACCACTACAAATTTAACCTTATCTAGCACCAAAATATTTAACAATATAGCATATGGCAAGAAAGGATCGTTCCCACGAGGAGAAATTTATTTACTTTACCTTAAAGATTTCTTCGACCGAAAATAGCTATACAAGAAAGCTAGATAAGTAAATTAAACAAAACTAAACTAAACCACACAATTGCATACATGATTCAAACATAATTAAGACCAATTTTAACAAGAATTTTCGTATGTGACATAAGGAGTTCAAAAATCATGTGTTTCGGATGGTTTTTAACACCAAAATGATGTTGAAATGAAGGTTTGGGTGTTATACACTTTCCTCTTGCACTAAACATGAAATTCATGACATTTTAAGCCTCAAATAGGCCTAAGAACAGCCCCTAAACAGATTCGAATTCTGCTGTCAAAAATCAGAAATTTTTCAGCATTTCATCACATAGAATTCACCCCAAAAGTGTAGCTTCAATACTCTATTTCTTGCAAAACTTATTCAACATTAATGACCAACAATTGAGCTTCCAAAAATGTGCACACAAGGTATAAAATACCAGTTCAAAGCTCAAAGAAAATCAGTTTTAAGAGATACAACATTATGCATTCACATATGATCTATTATGCTCAAATCTCCAAATCTTCTCATATCCATAAAGTTCTTAGGGGGGAAAAAAATTCAAAGCATGGCAAACTCTAGCTAAACATGGACAAGAAAATAAACCTAAATCTAAACATGGACAAGAAAGATCATGAAAGCTAAATAATTAACAATCACTCAAACACCTAAGTCAAACTTGATTTATGAAAAGGAATCAATATGATAGATTGATTGTGCAAACTCTAGTAGCTAAAGTTCCACTTATTTCTCAAAAGTAATTAGAATTAACTAGGCAACTCTAAAACTAACTAACTTCACCAAGTTAATCTTTACTATTCAATTAACAAGGATAAATTAGTTGCATTAAGGAAGAACATCAATCCTAAGTGAAATTGAACACTAGAATTCAACTCACCTAGTTCAAGCCATACTCTAACTTAATCAAGACCAAGTGAATGTTCAAGACTAAACTAGATGCTACTCATCTTTGTTCAATTCAAACTAGGACAAACCAAACAAATTAGCATATGTTTCGATACTAATTGCACAACACGGATCCAATAATTGTACAATAAATTCAGAAATTCAAATGGATAGGCATAAGCATGACTTGAATATCAAAATCGATTTCTATTCATTCAACACAATTTCACAAGTACAACAAGTTAACTCTAAGCAAGATTACAATATAAGTATGCAGGGCAAGTAAAAGCATTCAACAAGTAGGAACCTAAGAGGAGAAGAATTTAGAAAATAGTACAAGAAAGACTCCCCGTTGTAAGCTCGCTTTGACACGTCTCGCAACCGGTTGAATTCTCCTTCCGCAGATCACGAACTAGCTCGTCTCTTAACGGCTTTCTTCTCGTCCCGGCTTCTACAGGAATTCTGCCCTCACAGCCCTCGACTTCTCTCTTTTTTTCTTCTTCCTTTCTGGATTTCTGGATGTATGTTTCGTATGTATTCAATCCTTCTCCATTTCTTCTCTATTTATAGGCTGATTCGTGGGGGGATTTCTTCTTTCTCAAGGCTGGAAATTTCGTGTAAACCTAGGCGCCGAAATCGCCGTCTCTTGCTGTAAATTTCAGCCAATAAACTCTGTTTCTTCCACCAATTTTCTGCCCTAAAAATGAAATGGGCTTCAATATTTTAGTTTAGACTTGTAGGGTGTGTGGGTGTTAAAGTGTTGGCTTCGTTTCATCCATATGATTTGGAAGCAGCTGCGTGTTCTAAAAGAGTCACATATTGCACAAAAATATATCAAGAGAAGTGAAATTAGATATTTAAAATAGATGAAATTAAGCACTTATCACATCTCAGAAAATATCCGCATCCACTGTATCTTCAAACCTAAAGTCAATTCCTAGGTTGCTTGAGCTACATCCATCTCTTCTTTCACCATGAGATGTCCAAACGGTATATGTTTTATCAATACCGTGAATCATCAAGTGGTCGAACAAACTTTCTCGACCACTAACGGTTTTTCTACTCATACATTTCCAACACAGACATGGAATGTACCGATGGTCGGTGCAGTGTCTAATTGCATGATTACAAAATTTCTCTACCCCATTCCTATACTCCTCTGATAATCGATCTGATTGAACCCACTTTTGATCCATATAGAACTAGAGACGCCTATAGGAAAGACAATATGAAGTATTGTTTCTCAAGACAACGTATCATAATGTATTAAACCTAAAAGTATTACAATCCTAATGTATAAAATAATTATTTTTTTATTGAAGACTATTTCGTAACAAAACAAGTGCATACCTAACCATACTTAATCTACATTCATTTTAATTTTCTAATTTTGAAATTCTTCCAATTTTTTACTCATTCACAAAATTAGTCTTACAAAAACTTGCATATAGAATGTGGGAGTACCTAAGGTTTGTATATTGCATGTACCTAAGGTTTTATTGCTTCTCAAGACAATATGTATCCTAATGTACCATCAATCATCTAAAACAAACACACTATCCATTCATCAAGTTAATAACCCAAATATATCCTAATGTATTAATCCTAATTTATGCTTAAATCCTCACACAAGCATATTATCAAACACCTTGAGTGCATCAATTGTTCATCTCTAAAATTAGCATAAAAAATCAAGCCAAGCCAGACAATATATATTCATCTCTAACAAATTGTTCATCTCTAACACTAACAAAAATTAATTCAAGTCACTAACAACAATTAATCCAAGCTACTAACAACAATATAATTAAACCAACATTAATCACACACTAACAACAATTAATCCAAGCTACTAATTAACAATAATATAATTAAACCAACATTAATCCCACACTAACAACAATTAATCCTAACAAATTAGCTAAACCAAGCCAAACATATAAACACATTTATATAAACAATTAATCCCAATATATATATATATATATATATATACTAATTAAAATATATATACATACATATATATATAAAAAATGAAAAAATACATATATGGAGGAGGACGAAGGCGGCGACGGCGGCGAGGGTAGGGGAGGACGGCGAAGGCGGCGGCGGAGGTAGGGGAGGACGGCGAAGGCGGCGACGGCGGTAGGGGAGGGCGACGGCGGCGGTAGGAGAGGGAGGAGGACCCTAGTTAGGGCGCGCGACATACGGTGGGAGAGAGGGAGGATTGGTTTGCGATAGGGGTGATATGGACAATTTGGGGAAGAGGGAGGAGGAGGGCGACGGCGGCGATTTGGGGGAGAGGGAGAAGGAGGGCAATTTGGGGGAGAAAAGGGAGAAATGAAGCTTCTGGACGCGATTTGGGGCTGAAAAAGAAACCGGACCTATTGGACAGCGGTTCGAAACCGCTGTCTAAACCCTTTTGCACAGCGGTTTTCAACCGTTTTCCAAATTTTTCACTTGGACAGCGGTTTTGAACCGCTGTCTATTCTTTTTTTATTATTATTAAAACCGATCTCCAAGCTATAATTTGGAGAGCTGTTTGAAAAAAGGATTGTTCAAGTGCAGCTGTGCAAGCTTAAATGTGTGGTAGTGTTAACATGGTAATTTCAAATTTTAAATTTCCTACAAATGTATTGCGTGTATATTTTTTCAGCCAATAGTAATCATTGTTAAGAATATTTAAATAATACTTAATTAAGGTTAATTTTGGAAAAAAAAGGTATATCCATAATTTATCTTAAAAACCCCATAATGACATCTATTAAAACATTGAGGGAGTATGATCGAACTCTAAAAATAACATAAAATAATATTTAAAGATTAACAACATATAACTTAGGACTAATTGTAAAAAAAGGACTTATCTTCGCCACTTATTGCACTTCGAGGACCCAACTTTCAACTTTTGCAGGGTAGGTACCAAACTATCAATTTGTTGCAAAAAAAGAACTTGGGCAATTTTAAACACAAAAGAAGAAGTATTTCCGCTTTGTTTTATGTATCACCTTATGTTTTCCAACCCATTTGACCTTGAATAGGGGTGACATACCGTACCATACTGAAAATAATGACACATATCATACAACGTACCAGAATTTTCGGTATTTTAAAATTCACACAGATACCATAACGAATTTTTTTGTATACCAAAATTTCGCATACTGAAAATTTCGGTAAATAAAAAATATTTACCTATCGTACCAAAAATTACGGTATACAGAATTTTTCAATGGTATCGATATATACCGTCCCATACCAAAATTTTGATATACTATTTCATACCGAAATATTGGTATATATATATATATATATATTAATGAAATACCGAATTTTTCGGTATATCAAATATCAAAATTTTAGAATATGGATACTACCATACCGTATCGCAGTTCACAGTATATTGAAAAATTTGACATTTTTGGTATTTTTCGATTCGATAAGTGGGTATACCGAAATTTTCGATAAGTTTCCACCCTTAACCATGAATGTAAAGGAGTGAATTTTAAAAAAAACACAAAAGTTGAGAACGACATAATTTTATTGCCGTAATACATTGTTTTTTATTTATGGTTGAAAATGAAAGAAGTTAGATGTAAATTGACAAAAAAAAATCCTTGTTCTGTCTTAAAATCCTTGATAATTTGGTACTTGCCTTGTAAAAATTGAAAGTTGGGTCCTTGAGTAAGAAGGAAATTATGCATATTTTTAATAAATTAGAGTGTAATTTATTGGACCTATTTGTATTAAGATGACATAATTAATTATTTATGTGTGTGTTGATAATATTCCATGCTTGATCTATTTTTTGTATTTTATGTGGATTTCAGGTATTTTTGGAATATTTTAATGAAGCCCGAGACGAATCGAGCTTGAGGATGCAAAGAATACGAATCAGCCCATTAATTAGAGTCCAACCCATATTTTATTAATTGAGGACCACAATTGTGGTAATATGGGCACCGCCCAATCTTTAGAATTAGGCCCATGTTATTTAATTAGCAAGTATGAAAAAGAAGGATCTAGGCTTTAGATATGTGTGGCCGCCTTATGTCACGTGAATAAAGGGCTGAGCCCATTGGCCAATCTATCGTGTATATATATATATGTGTGTGTTTGTGAGAGTGCAGCAGTTTGATAAGGAGGCGGCAGGAAGAATTACGAGGCACGACAAGTTCAAATGGAGAGAGATGAGGAAGATGCCTACAACCATGTTTAGTTAGTAATTTTATTTCAATTCTAGGAATTTCTGAACTCGTATTTTAATGTTTGTTAATTGATTTGAGACGTTTACAATATTTATCTTGGAATTTATTTATTTCATCTATTTTAACTTTCAACATACTTGAATATTTAATTTAGATTGATCACCAAGGTTAGATTATTCTTGTATGTTTGCTAGTTCATAAGTTTGTAATCCGTAATTGTTGCAGATTTATGGCAATTGGTAGCAACTAGTAATATTGCTAAGGTGATTTAAATCGGGTTCTTTCGAATCGAGCTTGCGTATTCGGTAATTTTTTTTCCTTTATCCTAGTGTTTAATGTTTTTGGCTGGATTAAATTTAGATCGTATCTAGACTGTTCAGTTAAAAAGAATCGTTTGAGAGTTTGTTTCAATTGAGTATAATTAAGGGATAATAACCAATAGCCAGAGTTTGTGTTGGGGAATTAATTGCCTGGATCTATTCGGGTTGAATATTTAAATACAAATTTAATTCTAACAATTATTACTAGCATGAATTAAACCTATATTAATTCAAATAATAATTCAACAATCAATCATGCATACAATTAGTTCACGTAAATCCTACGCATGCGGAATTACTACGAGTTTACGTAAACTAACCTCTCGGAGTGACAACCGTTGAGAAGATGGATCCCGTTCACACGAACACACCAAAAGGTCTTCTCAAGTATTCCCTTGCCCTTATTCAACAATCCGGTCGAAGGAACTAGCGAACAATTTAACAAAAGGAAAAATAAAAATATGTTGCACCACATTTGTGGATTTCTAATTTTTCCAACACATGGAATTGCTTTGGGGATGAAACACTCATATCCCCTATTTATAGAGGGAGTGTTGGTCGAATTTTAGGTGGAAAAATAAGATGGGAAAATCTTTTCTTGATCTCCAATAAATCTTGAATATATCCAATATATTCTTTTCTCCATATTTAAAATATTCCACAAAAATCCCAACTCCTCTTTGCTATGGAAATTTCGAAATTAATAAGGAGTGGAATCCAAGATTTGGATCTTCTTGAATTTATGAGATATTCTTGTATTCCAAGAATACATATCTTGCATAATATCTTTCCAAGAAAATCAAGAAAATCTTTCCTCTCCTTATTTATTCAAAGTTTTCGAAAATTTCTTAATAAATAGCCAAGTGAGAGATTTCTTGAATTTAATGAGATAATCTTGTATTCCAAGAATACTTATCTACATTCCATAACAAAATTCAAAGAAAATCTTTCTCCCTCTTTTATTTATTATTTTCAAAAATTTAGGAAAAATAGGCAACAATATTTTGTTTAATTTTAAACACTTTTTTCAGTTATTGGACATTATGTTTGAGCTACTTGAGGGGCCTTTAGGAGAATTAAGATTGGACCTTCTAATGGACTTTGAATCTTCAATATTGAGCCACAATATTATTCAAGCCCATAAATATTAATTAATCCCACTACATAATTAATATTGCACTATCCATCTTAACCCATATTACTGTTAATATGGCTCCCGGTTATTATTTCCCGTGTTTAAGATTATCTAGCTCATTAATTAATTCAAGTCACTGAAATAGCTTTCCATTAATTAACATCTTTTGTCCTTGGTCAAGGAACGGTTCAACATTATTATCCATACCGGAAACAAATTCCACTTGCAAGATTTGGTATGATAAATCTTATGAACCTCCCAAGGGGGCAAATCAAACGAGCGTACTCGCACACGATTCTTCGTATTAAATCTTAGCAATCGCATGTGACCAGTAATATTGCCCAAGATATAAAGTATTGAATCTCATTGATTCTCAACCCGTCATAAGTCAAAGCAATAATTACTAACCATACGCGGTCCTATTTAAGGGACGAAGATTAAGAAATAACGAACCACTGAGGTCTAATTCTTCTTGGTTCAGTGCTGAAGAATTTATCCTCACGTAGGTCCTGTTCAGTGCATCAGTCATGCACTAGTGTAATCTTTTGGTCAAGACAAGCCAATCTGAGCCTTACACTTCAACCTTTCACGATGGATTGTTCATTTCCATCTAGGTCGTGAACCGCGTACTTTTAGTTACAAGGGACTGTTAATTTAATCTTCTATGATCTGGTATCACTAAATTAACTACAATGTAACACGTACTTTTATTGAACAGTTATGCAGTAAATATATTTAGCATTCAATGATATTTAAAGCATCAGTGATAAATAATTTATTTCAGTAAATAAGACAGAAAATTCAGTTTGGTTATACAAAGTAAAAGCATACTTTCCAGTATAACCCCAACAATTTGTTGACTATTGAGGGACATTAATCCTAAAGTTAAATAGAGTAAACGTCGATGTCAGTTAACAGCATTAAAGTCGAGGGATGAATGAACTGTGAATTGGAATGTCTTTTTATTGTTGAATTTTCTTATTTAATTAATTGTTAGTTTCGTAGTAATTTATTTCTTTATGTTGTAGTTATAAAATTCCAATTAACCCCCCCTCCCCCTTATGTTACACATTTGCCTTCTTTAATTCACACAATTAACATAATCATATTTTCACGTTCCCTGTGGATCGACCTCTTGCTTGCCACTACTACGAGTTAGTACGGTAGAATAGGGTATTTATTTTTGTCGCACCTCGACAGTGTGGTCAAATTTTGGCGTCGTTGTCGGGGAACGGAGAAATTATTTTTGTGCTCGTTGTGTGATATTTGTGGGGGCATAATTTTCTGCTATATTTTGTGGTATTTGTATGTTTTAGTTAGTATTATTTCGATTCTCGAAAGCCCCATTTGTTTTTGTGTTAGTTGCAAAAAAATCTGCAATTGTTGACACTGGGTGACCCAATGTCACTGTAGCAGCGAGTTTTTTGTAATTTTTATGTTCGTTTTTCTCTCTCGTTTTTGGGTTCATTTTTTGCAATCTGTTTTTTTTTAAGTATTTCGTTGTCTTAGTTGTTAATTTTCCACCCCTGTACCCGTTATTTCGTGTGTCGCTGCGATTTTCTGCAATTTTGCCCAGTGTCGTTGTACCTGTGAAATCTCTGCAGACCATTTTTGTTCATTTTTTTCTTTTGTTTTTTTGTTCGATTTCACGTGTTTCTCTCTTTTTCAGGTGCCTAATTGGCTTAGTTATTCACAGTTATGGAGCAATTCTTCTTTGGAAACAATTAGAGAATTTATTCAGGCTTACATTGTGCAACACCATATCATTCCACTACTGATTGTCCAATCTCATTTCCTCCACATGATCTCTATTATGATCCATATGCTAACACTTACAATTCAGGGTGGTGTGACTATTCTAATATTCGGTATGAGAATTATCAGGGCACTTACTCCAGGGACAATCAATGGCAGCCATATAAAGATCATGTGCCTAGAACTTTTGAGACTTATGATAATGGTTGGTGGAACAATGATGATAAAAGAACCAAGCAAGCAATGGAGGAAATGCTCAAACTACTCATTTCCAACAATCTACAACTCTAGACGAGTATGCAACAGATGCAACAGAATACGAACCACACATTCAAGAACTTGGAGATGCAAACGAGTCAACTTGCCAATGTTGTTAGCCGATTGCAGGCTCAAATTGATGGGAAATTGTCATCCCAACCCGAACTTAACCCAAGAAAAGTGAATGTTGTCATGTTGAGGAGTGGAAAGCAGTTGGAAGAAGTTAAGAAGTCTGTTTCGTCACCATCGGTTGATGAAAATGAAGGAAAAAATTCTGGACAGACTGACACTGGGTTACCCAGTGTGAAACAGACTGCAGAGATTAACACTGGGTTACCCAGTGTGGGGCAGAATTCAAAAATTGGTGATGAAAAGGTTAGTGATTCACTTCCCAAGTTTAATAATACTGTTATTCTGCTTTTCCTTCCAGGGTTGAACGAGCAATGAAGGCGGACAAGGAGAAAAAAGTTCTGGACATTTTTCGCAAGGTGAAAATCAATATCCCGTTGCTTGATGCAATAGCTCAAATTCCAAGATATGACAAATTTCTTAAGGAGCTTTGCACCAACAAGCGCAAACTAAAAGGAAACGAGAAGATCTTGATGGGAGGAAGTACTGTTTGTCAATACAAATTGACATTTGATCGAAAGGATTACTTCACTCCTATCACATGAAAATGAATGTTGGTCATCAAGCTAAGAGACGTTAAACAAAAGCGATCTATGGGGGGTAGCCCGTATTTTTTTTTCAATTTTGTAATTTTTTTTATTTTCCTTTTGGTTGTGTTCTTCGTGTGTCTTTCTCAATTTTGTTGCAGGCTCTCCAGTGCTTGAAGTGATTTAGAATTGTGGATTACTAGTAGCTCCTAAACTCTCTAGTTTATCCGGTGACACTCTTCCTTTTCTTGTATTTTCTTCCTTGTGCATATTTGTTTTTGTTGCTTGTGGACAATCAACATATTAAGTGTGGGGGGTGGGGGGTGGGGAGGCATTGATATATATTTTAGGTTGTGCATGGAGAAATTAAGTCGCAATGATGAGTCGAGCGTTATTTTTTTTTTAAAGGATGTGATATTATTGTTTTGTGGTAAACTGTGGAGTTTTCTGGTTAAATTTGTTTTGTTTGATGCATGCGGAGGTTGTGAATAGATGAAGTTTATCGTGAGAGGGTCTGTTTGAGTTTATGATAGTAAATTGGTGAATTGATGAGTTATAGTCCTAAGTTGTGCATTGATTCCGTATAATAGATTAGTCTAATTAGGTTGCTTAAATAAATGATGCATTTGTTGTGTACCCCTTAAGGTTGGAAAAAAAATTGATGTGGTTAGAAAGAAAAGGAGTTTAGTTGAAGAATTGTGGAAAAAAAAAAAGACCGGTACAACTGCCCATTTTTAGGGGCTCGAAAAATTTCGAGCTAAAATCTAACGATGGAGTGAAGTTGCGGTCTTGATTAAAAAAAAAGAATAGAATAGAAAAAAAAGAGGTGCTGAGACAACTGTCTACTTTAGGGGGTTCAAAGTTTTCAAAGTCAAACACAAGTAGAGCTAAAACCCGACAAGTAGAGTGGTGTTGCAGACCTTGGAAAAATAAAAATAAGGAGATAGGGGGTACACTAGGATGCAAAGTTTGTTGGAGTTGCCTATTTTAGATGAAGCGAATAATAAGAGAGTCGAAGTATGGCAAGGGACTTGACAAATCAAGGAATTGAGGATCTATCATAGATGATTTGGGAACTTGAGTGGAATTTTTCAATAGTTCATAAGTTTTAGTTGCATTGATCTTAGTCTGAAATTTCATAAGTTGTTACTTTGCTATAGTGTCATATTTGGTGTGTGGAGAGGACCTGAGTGAATCTCTTTGCTTCTCCATTGTTACTCTTTTGGTGTTGTTTACTTGACAAGTAAAGATTTAAGTGTGGGGGTATTTGGTAAGAAGGAAATTATGCATATTTTTAATTGATAGAGTGCAATTTATTGGACTCGTTTGTATTAAGATGACATGATTAATTACTTATATGTGTGTTGATGATAGTATTCCATGCTTGATCTATTTTTTGTATTTTATGTGGATTTCAGGTATTTTTGGAATATTTTGATAAAGTCCGAGATAAATCGAGCGTGAGAATGCAAAGAATATGGATCAGCCCATTAATTAGAGTCCAACCCTTATTTTATTAATTGAGGACCACAATTGTGGTAATATGGGCACCGCCCAATCTTTAGAATTAGGCCCATGTTATTTAATTAGCAAGTATGAAAAAGAAGGATCTAGCTTTGAGATATGTGTGACCGCCTTATGTCACGTGAATAAAGGGCTAAGCCCATTGGCCAATCTATCGAGTTTATATATATATATATATATATATATGTTTGTGAGAGGGCAGCAGTTTGATAAGGAGGCGGCAGGAAGAATTACGAGGCACGACAAGTTCGAATGGAGAGAGATGAGGAAGATGATTGCAACCATGTTTAATTAGTAATTTTATTTTAATTTTAGGAATTTTTGAACTCGTACTTTACTGTTTGTTAATTGATTTAAGACGTTTACAATATTTATCTTGGGATTATTTATTTTATCTATTTTAACTCAACACACTTGAATATTTAATTTATATTGATCACCTATGTTAGATTATTCTTGTATGTCTGCTAGTTCATAAGTTTGTAATTTGTAATTATTGCAAATTTATGGCAATTGATATCAATTAGTAATATTGCTAGGGTGATTTAAATCGGGTTCTTTCGAATTAAGCTTGTGTATTGAGGAATTTATTTGTCCTTTATCCTAGTGTTTAATACTTTTGGTTGGATTAAATTTAGATCGTATCTAGATTGTTCAGTTAAAAAGAATCATTGGAGAGTTTGTTTCAATTGAGTATAATTAAGGGATAATAACAGGTAGCCAGAGCTTGTTGACTATTTTTTTTTTGATCGGGCAAAGTTAGATGTTAGTTGTTAGTAGTTAGTACACCAAGCACCCAAATACTCCACGAAATCGCCAATCCACCTTATAACTCCCATAATTCCAAATTCGTTCCCAGATGGACATTAATCCTAAAGTTAAATAGAGTAAACGACGCTATCAGTTAACATCATTAAAGTCGAGGGATGAATGATCTGTGAATTGGAATGCCTTTTTATTATTGAATTTTCTTATTTAATTAATTGTTAGTTTCGTAGTAATTTATTTCTTTAAGTTGTAGTTATAAAATCCCAATTAAAATCCCCCTCTTATGTTACGCATTTGCCTTCTTTATTTCACACAATAAACATAATCATATTTTCACGTTCCCTGTTGATCGACCCCTTGCTTGTTACTATTACGAGTTAGTAGGGTAGAATAGGGTATTTATTTTTGTCGCACCTCGACAGTGCGGTCAAATGCAATAAGTGGCAAAGGGACTAATTGTAAAAAAATGACTTATCTTCGCCACTTATTGCACTTTAAGGACCCAACTTTTAATTTTTGTAGGGTAGGTACCAAACTATCAATTTGTTGCAAAAAAAAGGAGTTGCGCGGTTTTAAACACAAAAGAAGAAGTATTTCCGCTTTATTTTATATATCACCTTTTGTTTTCCAACCCATTTGACCTTGAATAGGGGTGACATATCGTACCGTACTGAAAATAATGACGTCTATCATACACCGTACCGAATTTTTTGGTATTTTGAAATTCACACAGATACCATAACGAAATTTTTTGTATACCAAAATTCGGCATACTGAAAATTTCGGTAAATAAAAAATATTTACCTATCGTACCAAAAGTTACAGTATATAAAATTTTTCTACGGTATCAGTATATACCGTCCCATACCGAAATTTTGATATATTATTTCATACCAAATATTGGTATATATATATATATATATATATATATATATATATTTTAATGAAATACCGAATTTTTCGATATATCGAAATATCAAAATTTTAGAATATGAATACTACCATACCGTATCGCAGTTCACGTACGGTATATTGAAAAAATTGACATTTTTGGTATTTTTCGATTCGATAAGTGGGTATACCGAAATTTTCGATAAGTTTCCACCCTTAACCATGAATGTAAAGGAGTGAATTTTAGAAAAGAATACAAAAGTTGAGAACGACATAATTTTATTGCTGTAATACCTTGTTTATTATTTATGGTTGAAAATGAAAGAAGTTAGATGTAAATTGACAAAAAAAAAATCCTTGTTTTGTCTTAAATTAAATTGTCCAAGTCCTTTTCAACAAATTGATAATTTGGTACTTGCCCTGCAAAAATTGAAAATTGGGTCCTTGAAATACAATAAGTGGCAAAGATAAATCCTGTTTTTGCAATTTGTCTTATAACTTATAATATATTTTATTGTACGTTGAAGAGTGTTTATGTTCCTTGGGCCTGAGCCATATGGACTCAAATTAAATGAGCCCAACAAATTATAACAAGTTTAACTCCAAGTCATGCAAACGTTTAGAGTAAGGCCTTGTTTGAAATCTCATATGCACAATGAAAAGTATTTATTGTTTGGAAAATTCTCAAACAAAGATTACCGACAAAGAGGAGCTTACAAAGAAGAAACATCATTCATACAAATGCCAACATATCATGCGGTATTTGCGGAATGGAGGACGAGAGTATCTTTCAACTATTCTTTGGATGCAAGTTTGCCCACTCCATATGGAACGCGTGCTACCAATGAATCAGAGTTTCGATGGCTACTCATTCATCCCCTTGCTCTCCCTTGTTACAACATGGAGACTTGCTTGATGGTGACCTGAAAGGTAAAAATTCATCAACCATTTGGGCATGTATCATGTGGAAATTTGGAGAGTGAAAAATGAATGCACCTTTGAAGGAACAACACCTAATTGGAAGAAGTCAATGAAGGAGATCAAAGCAAAATTGTGGCCATGGCTAGAAGCAAAAATCTCGCACTTCAAATACTACTCTTATAGGCAAAGGATCATAAACCCCAGGAGCTGCTGTGTTAGAACATAAATGTGAATGCTGGATTTTGTTTTGTTAGGTGGTAGAAAGGAGTAGAAAATTAAGGTTGATCAATAGGATGGAAAGGAGAAAGATATGATTAAGGGTTGGAGATGTTGTTTTTTGATAAAAAAATAATAATAATAATAATGAAAAGCACTTAAAATTTTAAAAAGTTGGATCTTGAAGTTTTGAAAAAAAAATGTTTCTCAACGAGTGCAAACACACATTAAGAAATGAAATAAAAGTGAAAGGGTAGGTTTTGGTGAAATTTGTTTATAGTATGAAATTTATATCACTACACTCATAAATTAATATCATTACACTTATCAGTTGATATTATTACATTTTTAAAATGTGATCATAGTATTAAATGCTATAAGTACTAGTTTATAAGAGTAATGCTATGAATTTATAAATATAATGGAATGAGTTTCATAGAGCAGATTGTGAAAGCCAAATAATATCTCAGTTGACATTAGTCAACTCTAACATTTTAGACTAAACAATACTTGTCACGTTGTTCCTTTGATTATTTCCCACTCAATTATTGTTGAAGCCTAGTTTTCAAAGAAGACAAAAACTCGTATGGGACGCAGGTCTCATGCATGCATGAGATGGAGTACAACTAAGCACAGTCAATACCTACACCTTCTAATTCGTTAATGCCCAAATTACACTGTAAGACGGTCTCACGCAAGTGTGTCTCTTCCAAGAAAAAACGTGTGGACGCCAATTTCCTACAATTTTACATTATTAATTATTTGAGAGAGAAAATTCCGTTTAAAGACTGGATCTATTCTTCAGTCTTCACTCCATTAATGTCAGCGTTGACTTGAAAGATTTTCCATGTCTGAATACATGAGTTGTTACCGATCATTTAATTTATAAGTTAACTCCAGACTAATTAATTTCCGGGCTTTCGCTGATTTACGTATGACACTTCTCCCTCAACTTAGCTTCAACGATCTCCTCCAGCAGGCCCGCACTTATGAACTCAATGACCGAGTTATGGCATCGGAAGTCCCTGCTCCGGCCGCTTTCTTTGCCGATCGAAATTCGGGTGGAGGTCGCGGATATGGTGATGGCTCGAGGCAGCCCGGCTCCTTCTCCGGTGGACGTGGTCGTGGCGATCCGGGTTCGGGTAATAAGAATGGTGGTTCTTCATTTCCTAGTAACCCTAATGGAAATCATGCAGGTTCTCAAAATAAGAAAACTTACACTCCGAAGTGTCAAATCTGTCGGGGCCCTCACTATGCTAACCATTGTCCATCTCGTTACGATCGTGGTTCCACTTCTCAAGTGGCGAATCTTGCCCAAGCTTTTGAAGCCCGCTACACCGTCTCCCAACCACTTCAGCCTGATTGGTACGTGGATACTGGCGCGTCTGCTCACATGACGTCTTCTACAAACGATCTTGACAGCTTTCAGCCATATACTGGTACTGGTCGTGTCATCGTTGGTAACGATGATGCTTTACCTATTTCGCATTTAGGTTCTAAGTTTGTTAATAATAATTTGCCTTTTCTAGGCGTTCTTGTCGTTCCTCATATCACTAAAAATTTGCTTTCTATAAGTAAATTAACCATGGATTTACCTGTTGATGTTGTGTTCTCTAATGACTCTTTTGTGATCCAGACTCGGACGAAAAAGGAGATACTGGCAAAGGGCCGATGTAAAGACGGCCTTTATGTTTTGGAACATGGCTCCCCTGCTTTGCTTGCTGCTTTATATTCTAGTCTGTGTCTTTTGAGTTGTGGCATAATCGATTAGGACACATTTCTATTTCCGTTATTCAGTTGCTTAATAAATTGGGTCACTTGGTTGTTACCTCTGTGTTGCCAAACCCAATGTTTGTTCTTCATGCCAATTAACGCAAAGTAAACGCTTATCCTTTTCTTTAAATGAGAAACGTGCTTTAAATGTATTAGATTTAGTGCATTGCGATTTATGGGGCCCTGCCCCTATTAATTCTCATGATGGTTTTCGTTATTATGCTCTTTTTGTGGATGATTACTCCCGTTTTTCGTGGCTTTATCCTTTACGTGCCAAGTTTGAATTTCTTGATGTGATTAAACTTTTTGCCAATCTTGTGTGCAATCAATTCAACACTTCGATTAAAGTTCTTCAAAGTGATGGTGGAACCGAATTTACTAATTCCAATGTTCGTGATTTTTTTTGCTGAACGTGGTGTCTTGCATCGTTTTTCTTGTCCATACACTCCTCAACAAAATACTCGCGCTGAGCGCAAACATCGTCATATAACTGAAACCGGCTTATCCATGCTTTTTCATGCTCATGCACCTGTTACTTACTGGATTGGTGCTTTCACCACGGCTGTTTATACTATAAATCGGTTGCCTTCACCATTACTTAATAACAAATCTCCCTTTGAATTGTTGTTTGGTTGTGCTCCCACTTATGCAAATTTCAAAGTTTTTGGTTGTCGTGTTTATCCTAATCTACGTGATTATGCTCATAGTCAGCCTTGCATTTTCTTAGGTTATAGTAGCATGCATAAGGGTTTTAAGTGTTTTTATCCTGTCGCCTCACGTGTTTACATTACTCGTCATGCTCAATTTGACGAGTCTTGTTTTCCCTTTGCAAATACTATTTCCTCCAATAACGCTTCTACTCTTGAGTTTTCTCATTTTCTTGAGCCACAGGTTCAAATAGCACCCGTTGTGCCAAAGAATACTTCACCATCCCCAGCAGCACCCGCTCCTATTTCTGTTGGGGAATGAGTTGCACAGATCTATTCGGGGTGAATATTTAAATACAAATTTAATTCATTAATTATTACTAGCATGAATTAATCCTATATTAATTCAAATAATAATTGCAACAACATATCATGCATATAAAAAGCCACGTAAAACCTACGCATGCGGAATCTACGGGTTTACGTGAACGTACCTCTCGGGATGGCAGTGACTTCGGTCGGACGGACTAACCAAAAAGACTTCCCAAGTATTCCCTTAGCCCTTGCTCAACTATCCGGTGGAAGGACACTTGTCGAACAATTAACAAAAGGAAAAAAATAAACTTTGTTGCACCACCTTTGTGGATTTGCTAATATTTCCAGCACATGGAATTGTACTTGGGAATGAACTAATCATCCCCTATTTATAGGAGAGGAGGGGTCGAAATTTATTGTAGAAAATCAATGTGGGAAAAGACTTTTCTTGGTCACCAAGAAATCTTGAATATATCTTCTATATTCTTTTTCCCATAATTAAAATATTCCACAAAAATTCCACCACCTCAATTATGGATAAATTTCAAAATTAATGTGTGCAAGAATCCAAGATTTGGATCTTATTGAATTTATGAGATATTCTTGTATTTCAAGAAATACATATCTTCCATAATATATTTTCAAGAAAATCAAGAAAATCTTTCTTGCCCATTATATTCAAAATTTTCGAAAATTTCCTCATGAATAACCAAGTGGGAGATTTCTTGAATTTAATGAGATAATCTTGTATTCCAAGAATACATATCTTCATTCCATAACAAAATTCAAAGAAAATCTTTCTCCCTCTTTTATCCATATATTTCGAAATAATTAGGAAAAATTAAGCAACAATATTTATTTTATTTTAATCACCTTTTTCAGTTATTGGACTATTTGTTGGGCTACTCAGGGGGCCTTTAGGAGAATTAAGATTGGACCTTCTAATGGATCTTGAATATCTAATATTGAGCCACAATATAATTCAAGCCCATAAATATTAATTAATCCCACTACATAATTAATATTGCACCATCCATCTTAACCCATATTACAGTCAATATGGCTCCCGGTCATTATTTCCCGTGTTTAAGATTATCTAGCCCATTAATTAATTCAAGCCACTGAAATAGCTTTCCGTTAATTAATATCTTTTGTCCTTGGTCGAGGAACGGTTCAACATTATTTTCAGACACTTCAGAATGTTTTAACTGTCGTCCAATGCGCTTTCCCTTGGTTACTTTGATATCTTGCTACCATGCCTACGACAAAGCAGATATCCGGTCTCGTATACAGCATTGCATACATAAGGTTTTAGATAGCCGAAGCACAAGGAATGCCTTTCATGTCATCTATCTTCTTTTGCGTCTTAGGGGACATTTTCTTGGATAGATGGATTCCAAGTCTGAAAGGTACGAATCCTTTCTTGGAATCTTGCATGCTGAAACGTTTCAAGACAGTGTCTATGTATGAAACTTGCGATAACCCGATCATCTTTTTTCTTGCAATCTCGAGTAATCTTGATCCCAAGGATGTGTCCGGCTTTCCCTAAGTCTTTCATATCAAACTGTTTTGAAAACCATGCCCTTAATTCTGATCACACCTTCACATCGTTCCCGATGATGACAATGTCATCTACGTATAGTACTAAGAATACCAATGCAGTTCCGACACGCTTTTTATACACACAACTTTCAAACTTGTTTTGATCAAACCCATAAGACTTTATTATATGATCAAAACTTTGGTTCCAAGATCTGGATGCCTGTTTGATTCCGTAAATGGACTTCTTGAGCTTACAAACTAGGTGTTCTTGGCCTGTTTCAATGAAACCTTGGGGTTGTTGCATATAGATCTCTTAATCAAGACTTCCGTTAAGGAAAGCTGTCTTGACATCCATTTGCCAGATTTCAAAGTCGAAATGTGCAGCAATCGATAAGAGAATACGGATGGACTTAAGCATGGCTACGGGCGAAAAGTTTCCTCATAATCGATCCCTTCTTTCTGAGTATATCCTTTCGCCACTAGTCTTGCTTTAAAGGTTTCAACCTTCCCGTCCGGTCCTTTTTTCCTCTTATATACCCACTTGCATCTAATGGGTTTGACCCCATTAAGTGGTTCGACTAGCTCCCACACTCTATTATGAAACATAGAACCCACTTTGGCTTTCATTGCTGTTTGCCAAGAATCTGCATCCTTATCTTGGAGTGCCTCGTCATACGTCCATGGGTCTGATTCGACTTGTCCGGGAATCAAGTCCGAGGACTCTCCTATTCCCATGAATCTCTCGGGCTGTCTAACAACCCTCCCACTACGACGAGGCTTCGGTTGTGAAAGCGTATCGTTTGGTATATCATCTAGTACAGTTGACACTGAGGTTTGCCCTCTAAGCTCATTTAAGGTAATCTCACTTCTGGGTTTTCTTTGGTTCATATAGTCTTCTTCCAAAAATCTAAAGTGGGTGCTGATGACAACCTTTTGATCTTCGGGACTATAGAACATACACCCTTTTGTTCCCTCGGGGTATCCTACAAAACAGCCTTAATTCTGATCGAGGATCCAATTTACCGGCTTCCTTGTCCAACACGTACGCCTGACACCCCAAATTCTCATGTGTCTCATATTAGGCTTGCGCCCGGTCCACCATTCTTTGGGAGTTTTGGGAACCGATTTGGATAGCACCAAGTTCAGAATGTAAGCCGCTGTTTCCAAGGTATGACCCCAGAACGACTCAGGAAGATCCGCATAACTCATCATTGATCTAACCATTTCCAAAAGAATTATGTTTCTTCGCTCTGTAACCCCGTTTTGTTGAGGGGTTCCGGGTGCAGTGAGCTGGGATACAATCCCTTCATCAATTAAGTAGTTCAAAAACTCATAGCTGAGGTATTCGCCTCCACGATCAGAGCGTAGAGACTTGATACGTTTTTCCCTATGATTCTCTGTTTGAGCCTTAAATTCTTAGAATTTCTCTAAGGTCTCAGATTCATGCTTCATAAGGAAAATCTAACCGTACCTTGAGTAATCATCAATAAAAATACTCATAACCTCCTCTTGCTTTGGTTGATATTGGACTACATACATCTGTGTGAACGATCTCTAATACTTCCTTGGCCCTATTCCCCTTGGCTCCAAATGCCCTCTTGGTCATATTACCCTCCAAACATGATTCGCAGGTTGGAATCGATTCAACTTGGAGACGCTCCAGTGAACCATCTTTCACCAACCTTTGGATCCTCTTTGGATTTATATGACCTAAGCTTAGATGCCAAAGAAGTATTTCGTTCACTCTTTCTTTTGTCGGAAATAGTTGATGTGTTATAGGATGCATTTCGTGAGTGGTGTGCACAGTTAATTGTATAGAGATTTTCCATCAATGTCCCGTAACAGATACACTCATCATTTCAAAAATGATGTCATTCTTATTAGAAGAAACTTAGTGTCCTTTGATCGAATTTTAGAAACTGGAAGTGAATTCTTTCTAAAAACTGGGAACATAAAGATAATCTCAAAAAAAACTTTATCTTCAAAAGATAGGTGCACTTCTCCCACTGCTTTAACTGCTACTCATGTAGCATTGCAATGTCTGCTACTTGCGTAGCATTGCAATAATCGTTACTATCGTAGCATTGCAATATCTGCCACTTACGTAGCATTGCAATGTCATCTACTTTCGTAACGTTGCCCAGCGTGATGAGGATCTCACTCCCACTAAGTTGCCGGATCATTTAGAACCCGTGAAGCCAACATGATTAGTGGATCTCGTATCAACCACCCACGAATGAGAAGTATACGCCGCTAAACAAGTTTCAACAACTAGTGCGTGAGAATTACCTTTCTTTCCGTCCCTTTGGGGTTGGAACAGGCAAAACCTCCATTTTCCTCTCTTACCGCATCTTAAGAACTTCCTCTTTGGATTTTCCTTGACACAACAAGCATTCCTCATCTTACCATTGCCCTTGGCAACAATTGAGTTTTATTGCTTATGGCCTTTTGTCCTCTTCTTTATCTTGCCTTCCCTTGGCCTAGAAGATGAAGACGGACCACTTGCCGTCAAAGCTTGAGTTTGGTGCCTCATCATCATTTCTGCCGAGACCAAAAGCTTGCAACAAATTAGCTAGCGAGGCCAAAATGCTCAAAAACTTTTTGGGCAGAGAGTGAAGTACCAAATTCATCTGAGTCTCATCTGCACTCAGAATCTCAAGTTGGTTCAGATGGGCCATCTATTTTGAGGACGTAATCCCTTACGGGTTTTCCCTCCACCATTTTCAGCGACGACATCTCTTGCAAGGTGATCTGACGAGTCCCGCATGTTTTGACTCGTCAATTGGCTCATCTGATGTTTGTGTGTCAAAATCCACTTGTGCTTTTGTGCAGTTAGGACAATTATAATTTTCCAATCAATATAGTTTCCATACATATTGTATTGACTTTAAAATATAATAACAAAGGGTTAAAAGGTTGCGACATGATGAACTCGAAATAAACAATAATATCATAAGCACAAATATATCACAAGGTTTGATCACATGCATCATATTAAAATCTCAAAAAAATATGAACATGCATCGACCAACATCTCAAAAGCAGTTTAAATAAGCCACGTTGGGTGGGTCATTATTTAAACACATTCAAGCAAGTTACAAACAAAACGATTACAAACCTTTAATATCCAGGATTAATAGTTGGCTCCCACGACCAATATAAAATTGCCGAGGGACTTGGGAAGTATATGCATATCAATTTTATACCTAAGTAATAACCATGATTAAATCTGATTACTATTTAAACTTTTGATCGAGCCTCGTTGGGAGGGTCATAAATGCCACTAGTAATAACCCACAATCATCGGTTTAAAATTCATTCATGTGAAAGCTATCTTTTGACCGTCTGCGTTGGGAATTTCTCCAAAAAGAATTCACAAATAAATAAATCATGGAGGTCAAAATTAATTCAATTTTATTATCCTAATAAAATTGTCAATTAATTATTTAAACATACTTAGTAATTTTTGAAGGTGAGATTTTTTCCATTTGGCAACCCTCATGCAAACACATTTAAACAAATTAAATAAAGCATAAGATAGCACAAATAAATCAAGCAAAAAAAAAAAAAATAAAAATATTGGGCACAAATTATCCAATTGTCATGGTTTGATCTTTCTTGGCTTGATCTTGAAGAAACACGTCTCAATTTCTCCAACTCGTTAAATCTCGAAAAAAAACATCATCTCGAAATGCCACGCCAAAGCTTTTCGCAATGATGCACACGCGATCCGGCCGGCCACTTGGCCTAGAAACGACCTCGGTAGCCTCGGCACCGCCCGGTTGCCGTGCCGCCGATGCTCGGCAAAGTCGGCCTTTCTCGGCGTCGGCAGCCTCGGCGAAAGCGACGCGTGTTGGGATTATCTTGAAAAAGTATGCTTTTTACTTTGTATAATCGAAACCAATTTTCGGACTTATTTATTGAAATAAATTGTTTATCATCGATGCTTTAAATATGATTGAATGTTATATATATTTCTTTGCATAACTGCTCAATAATTAGTCGTGTTACATCAGAAGTTAATTTAGTGATACGGATCACGAGAAGATTAAATTAATCCTTTTGAAACTAAAAAAGTACTTCATTCACGACCTAGATGGAAATGAACAACCATCGCGAAAGGTTGAGGTGTAAGGCTCGGGATTGGTTTGTCTTGACCAAGAGATTACACTAGTGCATGATGACGTCTGAATAGGACCTGAGGAGGATAAATTCTTGAGCCCCAACAAGGAAGAATTAGACCTCGGTGGTTCGTTGTTTCTTAACCTTCGTCCCTTAAATAGGATCACGTGGATTGGTAACTATTGCTTTGACTTATCATGGGTAGCGAATCAGAGAGAGATTCAATACTTTTTATCTTGGGCAATATTATCGGTCACATGTGATTGCTAAGATTTAATCTGAAGAATCTCATGCAATGCACGCTTGCGGATTTGCCCTTGGGGAGGTTCATAAGTTTTATCATACCAAATCTTGCAAGTGGAATTAGTTTCCGGTATGGATAATAATGTTGAACCGTTCCTCGACCAAGGACAAAAGATATTAATTAACGGAAAGCTATTTCAGTGGCTTGAATTAATTAATGGGCTAGATAATCTTAAACACGGGGAAATAATGACCGGAGCCATATTGATTTGTAATATGGGTTAAGATGGATGGTGCAATATTAATTATGTAGTGGGATTAATTAATATTTATGGGCTTGAATTATATTGTGGCTCAATATTAGATATTCAAGATCCATTAGAAGGTCCAATCTTAATTCTCCTAAAGGCCCCCTGAGTAGCCCAACATATAGTCCAATAACTGAAAAGGTGATTAAAATAAAATAAATATTGTTGCTTAATATTTCTCTAATTAATTCAAAAATTATGGATAAAAAGAGGAGAAAGATTTTCTTTGAATTTTGTTATGGAATGAAGATATGTATTCTTGGAATACAAGATTGTCTCATTAAATTCAAGAAATCTCCCACTTGGTTATACATAGTGAAATTTCGAAATTTTGGAAATATAGTGGGCAAGAAAGATTTTCTTGATTTTCTTGAAAAGATATTATGGAAGATATGTATTTCTTGAAATACAAGAATATCTCATAAATTCAAGAAGATCCAAATCTTGGATTCTTGCACACTAATATTTTCGAAAATTCCATAAAATAGAGGAGGTGGATTTTTTGTGGAATATTTTAATTATGGGAAAAAGAATATATGGGATATATTCAAGATTTCTTGGTGACCAAGAAAAGTCTTTTCCCACATTGAAAAAACACACAAATTTCGTTCACCCTCCCTCCTATATATAGGGGATGATTAGTTCATTCCCAAGGACAATTCCATGTGCTGGAAATATTAGCAAATCCACATAAGTGGTGCAACAAAGTTTATTTTTTCCTTTTGTTAATTGTTCGCGAGTATCCTTCCACCGGATTGTCGAGCAAGGGCTAAGGGAATACTTGGGAAGTCCTTTTGGTTAGTCCGTCCGACCAAAGCCACTGCCATCCCGAGAGGTACGTTCACGTAAACCCGTGGATTCCGCGTCGTGTAGGTTTTACGTGGCTTTTTTATATCATGATATGTTGTTGCAATTATTATTTGAATTAATATAGGATTAATTCATGCTAGTAATAATTAATGAATTAAATTTGTATTTAAATATTCACCTTAATAGATCTCGTAAGAATCATTCCCCAACAAGCGCATCGAGCCACTATTTCGACTCTGAATTTTTTAAATTGTAATTTAATTAAATGGACATTAAATTTGAAATTGGATAGTAGAACCCCATTAGATCTGTTTTGTAGGTATCCAATTGTCATGGATTTTAATGTTTTATTTTGCATGCATATAAACCGTGGTTTTTTTAATTGATTAGTTTGGTTTGTTTGCCTCGTGAGAAAATCCACGAGTAGACTAGGATTTGTTTGATTTGATCAATGTAATAGACTAGTCTAGATCTAGGTTTATTTATTTTTTGTAAATAAATTGTAACCGGATCGAGAACGAAGAGATGAAGAATTAAAGGGCGAAATCCGAGAACCAGGCGTGGCGGTGCAGGCCCGCGCTGGCACGCATGGGCGCAGGGCGAGGCCTGGCGGCCGAGCGCGCGCGAGATGAGGGCCGCGCGCTCCAGGCCGAGCGGACGGGGCGGCCGCACGCGGGCGAACGCACGGGCGCGCGCGGAGACGCGAGCGCTGCCGAGGACGCGGTCGAGGCGGAGGCGGGCGAGCGCGCGCGCACGGATGCGCGCGGATGCGCGCGTCGCCTGCCGACTCCTGCCGAGGCATGCCGAGGCGCTGGCGGGCGTGGCCTGTCAGGCGGTGCCGAGGCTGCCTAGGCTGTCCCAGGCCAAGTGGCGGCGGATCTTGGCGTCCATCCCGGCTGCGAGCTGCTGGCGTGGCGGTTCGAGACGGAGTATTTTTTCCGGGCACGAGCGAGTGGGAGAAATTCGAGGCGTGTTTCTTCAAGATCAAGCCAAGAAAAATCAAACCATGACAATTGGATAATTTGTGCCCAATATGTTTATTTTTCTGTTTTTGATTTATTTGTTTATCTATCTTATGCTTTATTTAATTTGTTTAAATGTGTTTGCATGAGGGTTGCCAAATGGAAAAATCTCAACTTCAAAATTACTAAGTATGTTTTAAATAATTAATTGACAATTTTTTTTCGGATAATAAAATTGAATTAATTTTGACCTCCATGATTTATTTATTTGTGAATTCTTTTGGAGAAATTCCCCCACGGACGGTCAAAAGATAGGTTTCACATGAATGAATTCGAGCGGATGATTGTGGGTTATTACTAGTGGCGGCGATGACCCTCCCCACGAGGCTCGATCAAAGCGAAATAGTAATCCCAGTATTTAATCATGGTTATTAGTTAGGTATAAAATTGATATGCATATACTTCCCGAAGTCCCCGCCAATTTTATATTGGTCAAGGGAGCCAACTATTAATCTGGATATTAAAGGTTTAAATCGTTCTTGTTTGTAACTTTCTTGAATGTGTTTAAATAATGACCCACCCCACGTGGCTTATTTAAACTGTTTTTGAGATGTTGGTCGATGCATGTTCATATTTTTTTGAGATTTTAAAATATGATGAAATGTGATCGAATTTTGTGATATCTTGTCTTATTGCATATAGTTGTTTATTTCGATTCAAAGATGTCGTTACCTTTTAATCCATTGTTATTATACTTAAAAGTCAATACAATATGTATGGAAACTATATTGATTGGAAAATTATAATTGTCTAATCGCACAAAAAGCACAAGTGCATTTTGACACACAAAAATCGAGATAGAGCCAACCGACGAGTCAAAACATGCGTGACTCGTCGGATCACCTTGCGAGAGATGTCGTGCATTTGAAAATGGTGGAGGAAAAAACCGTAAGGGATTACGTCCTCAAAATAGATGGCACATCCCCGAACAAACTTGAGATTCTCGAGTGCATTATGATCTAGAGACTCGGATGAATTTGGTACTTCATTCTCTCGCCCGAAAAAGTTTTTGAGCATTTTGGCCTCGCTAGCTAATTTGTTTAAAACTTTTGGACTCGGCGAAATGATGATGAAAGGCACCAAACTCAAGCTTTGACAAGTGGTCCGTCTTAAATCTTCTAGGCCAAGGGTAGGCAAGATAAAGAAAGAGGACAAAAGACCATAAGTAATAAAACTCAAATCATTGCCAAGGGCAATGGTAAGATGAGAATGCTCGTTGAGTCGAGGAAAATCAAAGAGGAAGTGCTTAAGCTGCGGTGAGAGAGACAATGGAGGTTTTGCTGTTCCAACCCCAAAAAGGACGGAAAAGAAAGGTAATTCTCAAACACTAGTTGTTGAAACTTGTTTAGCGTATACTTCTCATTCGTGGGTGGTTGATCGAGATCCACTAATCATGTTGGCTTCACGGGTTCTAAATGATCCGACAACATAGTGGGAGTGAGATCCTCATCACACTGGGCAACGTTACGAAAGTAGAAGACATTGCAATGCTACGGTAGTAACAATTATTGCAATACTACGCAAGTAGCAGACATTGCAATGCTACATGAGTAGCGATTAAAAGCGATGGGAGAAGTGCACCTATCTTTTGAAGATAAAGTTTTTTTGAGATTATCTTTGTGTTCCCAGTTTTAGAAAGAATTCACTTTCAGTTTCTAAAATTCGATTAAAGGACACTAAGTTTCTTCTAATAAGAATGACATCATTTTTGAAATGATGAGTGTATCTGTTACGGGACATTGATGGAAAATCTCTATACAATTAACTGTGCACACCACTCACTAAATGTATCCTATAACACATCAACTGTTTCCGAGAAAAGAAAACGTTCATCAGACGTGAACGAGACACTTCTTTGGCATCTAAGATTAGGTCATATAAATCCAAAGAGGATCCAAAGGTTGGTGAAAGATGGTTCACTGGAGCGTCTCCAAGTTGAATCGATTCCAACCTGCGAATCATGTTTGGAGGGTAATATGACCAAGATGGCATTTGGAGCCAAGGGGAATGGGGCTAAAGAAGTGTTAGAGATCGTTCACATAGATGTATGTAGTCAAATATCAACCAAAGCAAGAGGAGGTTATGAGTAATTTTATTGATGATTACTCAAGGTACATTTTCCTTATGAAGCATGAATCTGAGACCTTTGAGAAATTCTAAAGAATTTAAGGCTCAAGCAGAGAATCATATGGAAAAATGTATCAAGTCTCTACGATCTGATCGTGGAAGCGAATACCTCAGCGATGAGTTTTTGTACTACTTATCTGATGAAGGGATTGTATCCCAGCTCACTGCACCCGGAACCCCTCAACAAAACGGGGTTTGCGAGCAAAAGAACATAATTCTTTTGAAATGGTTAGATCAATGATGAGTTATCACGGATCTTCCCCGAGTCGTTAAAGGTCATGCCTTGGAAAAACAAATGACTTACATTACGAACTTGGTGTTATCCAAATCGGTTCCCGAACCCCAAAGAATTGTGGACCTGCTCAAGTCTAGTATGAGAATACATGAGAACTTTGGGGTGTCCTACCTCGTGTGTTGGACAAGGAAACCAGAAATTGGATCCTCGATCGAGAATTAAAAAAATTTTTGTAGGATACCCCGAGGGAACAAAAGGGTGAATGTTCTATAGTTCCGAAGATCAAAAGGTGGACATCCACACCCACTTTAGATTTTGGAAGAAAACTATAGAACCAAAGGAAAACCCGAAGTGAGATTACCTTAAATGAGCTTAGAGGGCAAACCTCAGTCTTTAATTGTACTAGATGATATACCAAACGATATGTTTTCTGGCAGAGCCTCGTTATAGTGGGAGGGTTGTTAGACAACCGAGAGATTCATGGGAATAGGAGAGTCCTCGGACTTGATTCCCTAATCGGACCCATGGACATATGACGAGGCACTCCAAGATAAGGATCTGATTCTTGCAAAACAAAGAATGAAAGCCGAAGTGGGTTCTATGTTTCATAATAGAGTGTGGGAGCTAGTCGAACCACTTAATGGGGTCAAACCCATTAGATGCAAGTGGGTATATAAGAGGAAAAGAGGATCGGACGGGAAGGTTGAAACCTTTTAAAGCAAGACTAATGGCGAAAGGTTATACTCAGAAAGAAAGGGATCGATTATGAGGAAACTTTTTCGCCCGTAGCCATGCTTAAGTCCATCCGTATTCTCTTATCGATTGTTGCGCACTTCGACCTTGAAATCTGGCAAATAGATGTCAAGATGATTTCATACTAAGTCTTGATAAAGAGATCTATGTGCAACAACACCAAGGTTTCATTGAAACAGGCCAAGAACACCTAGTTTGTAAGCTCAAGAGGTCCATTTATGGACTCAAACAGGCATCCAGAGCTTGGAACCAAAGTTTTGATCATGTAATAAAGTCTTATGGGTTTGATCAAAACGAGTTTGAAAGTTGTGTGTATAAAAAGCGTGTCGGAACTGCATTGGTATTCTTAGTACTATACGTAGATGACATTGTGATCATCGGGAATGATGTGAAGGTGTGGTCAGACGTAAGGGCATGACGTTTCAAAACAGTTTGATATGAAAGACTTAGGGAAAGCCGGACACATCCTTGGGATCAAGATTACTCGAGATCGCAAGAAAGGGATGACCGGGTTATCGCAAGTATTCATACATTGACACTGGTTTTAAAATGATTCAGCATGCAAGATTCCAAGAAAGGATTCGTACCTTTCAGACTTGGAATCCATCTATCCAAGAAAATGTCCCCTAAGACGCAAAAGGAGATAGATGACATGAAAGGCATTCCTTTGTGCTTCTACCAGAGGAACCTTATGTATGCAATCTTTTGTGCGAGACAGGATATATGCTTTGTCGTAGGCATGGTAGCAAGATATCGAGTAACCGAAGAAAAGCGAATTGACGACGCTTAAAAACATTCAAGTATCTCAAAAGAACTTCGGGATAGAATGTTGATTTATCGATCGATACTCCAATCCCCATCTGGCCACACTACGGACTCGGTTTCCAATCGGATATAGATTCCGAAAAATTATCCGCCTCGGTTAGTGTGTTTCCATTTGGGAAGTGTAGCCATCAAATGGACGAGTGTGAAGGAAATGCATCAATGACTCAACCATGGGACTCGGGTAAGTAGTCGCTTGTGAAGCGGTGAAAGAACCGATTGGGCTCTAGATCTTCTTAGTGGACTTGGATGGTGTTACAATTTGTCTAGCAATATATATGCTTGAGGCGGGTTACAAATTCAAGAGAACCAAGAGTCCACGAGTCAAAAAAAACACATTAAAGGAAAGACATCTTATCGAAAATCGTTAAGAGAGGAGATATAAATGTGGCAAAGATAGCGTCGAGGACGGCCTAGCGAGATCCATTCACAAAGCGTCTCGCCTCTGAATACATTCGAGACATGTGAGTGGAATGGGTGTCAAGACCGTTGCCGTCTGCTTTGAGTATAAGTGGGAGAAATTATTAGGTTAGCAGTGTAGGTGACATTAGATGTCACGGACTACTCGAGACGTGTTGTAGTATACTTAAAAGCGGACTTTGAGTATAAGTGGGAGATTGTTGGGATTATCTTTGAAAAGTATGCTTTTTACTTTGTATAATCGAAACCAATTTTTCGGACTTATTTACTAAAATAAATTGTTTATCAATTTGATGCTTTAAATATGATTGAATGTTATATATATTTCTTGCATAACTGCTCAATAATTAAACGTGTTACATCAGAGTTAATTTAGTGATACCGGATCACGAAGATTAAATTAACGATCCCCTTGTAACTAAAAAGTACGCCGCCCGTTCACGACCTAGATGGAAATGAACAACCATCGCGAAAGGTTGAGGTGTAAGGCTCAGATTGGTTTGTCTTGACCAAGAGATTACACTAGTGCATGACCCGATCTGTTGAATAGGACCTACGGGAGGATAAATTCTTGGCGGAGAAACAAGGAAGAATTAGACCTCGATGGTTCGTTGTTTCTTAACCTTCGTCCCTTAAATAGGATCACGTGGGATTGGTAACTATTGCTTTGACTTATCATGGGTAGCGAATCGAGAGAGATTCAATACTTTTTATCTTGGGCAATATTATCGGTCACATGTGATTGCTAAGATTTAATCTGAAGAATCGCATTAAGTGCGCTTGCTTGATTTGCCCCCTTGGGAGGTTCATAAGTTTTATCATACCAAATCTTGCAAGTGGAATTAGTTTTAGGTATGGATAATAATGTTGAACCGCTTCCTCGACCAAGGACAAAAAGATATTAATTAACGGAAAGCTATTTGATGGCTTGAATTAATTAATGGGCTAGATAATCTTAAACACGGGGAAATAATGACCGGGAGCCATATTGACTGTAATATGGGTTAAGATGGATGGTCTGAATATTAATTATGTAGTGGGATTAATTAATATTTATGGGCTTGAATTATATTGTGGCTCAATATTAGATATTCAAGATCCATTAGAAGGTCCAATCTTAATTCTCCTAAAGGCCCCCGAGTAGCCCAACATATAGTCCAATAAATCAAAATGTGATTAAAATAAAATAAATATTGTTGCTTAATATTTCTCTAATTAATTCAAAATTATGGATAAAAGAGGAGAAAGATTTTCTTTGAATTTTGTTATGGAATGAAGATATGTATTCTTGGAATACAAGATTGTCTCATTAAATTCAAGAAATCTCCCACTTGGTTATACATAGTGAAATTTCAAATTTTGGAAATATAGTGGGCAAAAAGATTTTCTTGATTTTCTTGAAAAGATATTATGGAAGATATGTATTTCTTGAAATAAAAGAATATCTCATAAATTCAAGAAGATCCAAATCTTGGATTCTTGCACACTAATATTTTCGAAAAATTCCATAAAATAGAGGAGGTGGATTTTTTGTGGAATATTTTAATTATGGGAAAAAGAATATATGGAATATATTCAAGATTTCTTAGTGACCAAGAAAAGTCTTTTCCCACATTGAAAAAACACACAAATTTCGTTTCACCCTCCCTCCTATATATAGGGGATGATTAGTTCATTCCCAAGTACAATTCCATGTCTTTGAAATATTATCAAATCCACATCGATGGTGCAACAAAGTTTATTTTTTCCTTTTGTTAATTGTTCGCGAAGTATCCTTCCACCGGGATTGTCGAAAAGGGCTAAGGAATACTTGGGAAGTCCTTTGGGTTAGTCCGTCCGACCAAAGCCAATTTGTCCCCCGAGGAAGTACGCTCACGTAAACCCATAGATTCCGTGATGCGCAGTTTTACGTGGCTTTTTATATGCATGATATGTTGTTGCAATTATTATTTGAATTAATATAGGATTAATTCATGCTAGTAATAATTAATGTATTAAATTTAGATTTAAATATTCACCCGAATAGATGCAATGAATCATTCCCCAACAACGCACGACCTCATGACCGTGTCCACAAAGCGCCCGTCGTCATTTATCCAAGTTATTCGACAAGGCGATTTGCGTCTTTTTCTTCGCGCTAGCACCCGTCTTGTTTCATAAGGCCACATTCATTCCCTGTACACAGCAAAGCAGCGCCACAATTGAATCAACACAGCGCCCGTCTTGTCTGTGTACACGCCCGTCCCGTCTTGTCTGTCTTTCAATAGCACAAGGCCGCGCTATGCCCGGGTTCCCAGATTTTGTCCTTTAATTCTTCGTCTCTTAGTTCCCGATCCGTTATAATTTATTTACAAAAATAAATAAACCTAGATCTAGACTAGTCTATTACATTGATCAAATCAAACAAATCCTAGTCTACTCGTGGATTTTGTCACGAGGCAAAAACAAATCCGAATCTAATCGCATTAAAACCACAATTTATATGCATGCATAAATAAACACATTAAAATCCATGACAATTGGATACCGCAAAACAGATCTAACATTTCTACTATCCAATTTCAAATTTAATGTTCACGAATTAAATTACAATTTAAAAATTGAGAGTCTCAAACCGCGGGTTTCGATACGCTTGTTGGGGAATGAGTTGCACGAGATCTATTCGGGGTGAATATTTAAATACAAATTTAATTCATTAATTATTACTAGCATGAATTAATCCTATATTAATTCAAATAATAATTGCAACAACATATCATGCATATAAAAAGCCACGTAAAACCCACGACGCGAATCTACGGGTTTACGTTGAACGCATTCTCTCGGATGGCAAAGGACTTTGGTCGGATGGACTAACCAAAAGGACTTCCCAAGTATTCCCTTAGCCCTTGCTCAACTATCCCAAATTGGAAGGACACTTGTCGAACAATTAACAAAAAGGAAAAAAAATAAACTTTGTTGCAACAACACTTTGATTTGCTAATATTTCCAAAGACATGGAATCAGACTTGGGAATGAACTAATCATCCCCTATTTATACGAGAGGAGGGGTAAATTTATTGTAGAAAATCAATGTGGGAAAAGACTTTTCTTGGTCACCAAGAAATCTTGAATATATCTTCTATATTATTTTTCCCATAATTAAAATATTCCACAAAAATCCCACCTCCTCAATTATGGATAAATTTCGAAATTAATGTGTGCAAGAATCCAAGATTTGGATCTTCTTGAATTTATGAGATATTCTTGTATTTCAAGAAATACATATCTTCCATAATATATTTTCAAGAAAATCAAGAAAATCTTTCTTGCCCATTATATTCAAAATTTTCAAAATTTCCTCATGAATAACCAAGTGGGAGATTTCTTGAATTTAATGAGATAATCTTGTATTCCAAGAATACATATCTTCATTTCATAACAAAATTCAAAGAAAATCTTTTCTCCTCTTTTATCCATAAATTTTAAAATAATTAGGAAAAATTAAGCAACAATATTTATTTTATTTTAATCACCTTTTTTTTCTTATGGGACTATTTGTTGGGCTACTCGGGGGGGCCTTTAGGAGAATTAAGATTGGACCTTCTAATGGATCTTGAATATCTAATATTGAGCCACAATATAATTCAAGCCCATAAATATTAATTAATCCCACTACATAATTAATATTGCACTATCCATCTTAACCCATATTACAAAAAATATGGCTCCGGTCATTATTTCCCGTGTTTAAGATTATCTAGCCCATTAATTAATTCAAGCCACCGAAATAGCTTTCCGTTAATTAATATCTTTTGTCCTGGTCGAGGAACGGTTCAACATTATTATCCATACCTAAACTAATTCCACTTGCAAGATTTGGTATGATAAAACTTATGAACCTCCCAAGGGGGCAAATCAAGCAAAGCGTGATTTCGCACACGATTCTTCAGATTAAATCTTAGCAATCACACGTGACCAATAATATTGCCCAAGATAAAAAGTATTGAATCTCTCGATTCGCTACCAATGATAAGTCAAAGCAATAGTTACCAATCCCACGTGATCCTATTTAAGGGACGAAGGTTAAGAAACAACGAACCACCGAGGTCTAATTCTTCCTTGTTCGTTAAGAAGAATTTATCCTCCTCAGAGGGTCCTATTCAACCGCATCACCATGCACTAGTGTAATCTCTTGGTCAAGACAAACCAATCCCAGCCTTACACCTCAACCTTTCGCGATGGGTTGTTCATTTCCATCTAGGTCGTGAATGGCGTACTTTTTTTAGTTACAAGGGACCGTTAATTTAATCTTCGTGATCTCGGTATCACTAAATTAACTATAATGTAACACGCATTTAATTATTGAATGGGTTATGCAAAGAAATATATGTAACATTCAATCATATTTAAAGCATCGATGATAAACAATTTATTTCAGTAAATAAGTCTTGAAAATTCAGTTTCGATTATACAAAGTAAAAAGCATACTTTTCAGTATAATCCCAACAATTTCCTGTGGCCCATGTCTCGACTCCACCTCTTATCCCACTACTACTCCTCTGAGTTCTATGGCTGAAGAACCCCATGTTGCTGATATTTCCCTTGAAGTGCCTATTGACGATAACTTAGAAGATGTTACTCAACCTGATTCCACATTAGCCGCACCATCCTCTCCACCGCAGCTCAGTGTTGCATCAGGTTCTTCTAACCCTTCGCTTCATCCTATGCAAACTCGTGCAAAATCTGGAATTGTTAAGCCAAAGTATTTTGTGGATATGTTTTCTACTGTTTTGTTGTCTTCTTTGTCCATGAATTAGGATCCTAAAGGCTTCAAATCCACCATCAAAGTTCCCCGTTGGCTCGCTTCCATGCGTAAGGAGATGGACGCTCTTCACTCCAACAACACGTGGGAACTCGTTCTGTGCCCTTTGAATGGTAACATAGTTGGTTTGAAATGGGTGTTTCGTACCTAGTTCAAATCTGATGGCACTGTTGAGCGATATAATGCCCGTCTGGTCACCCAGGGATTTACTCAAATACCCAGTTGTGATTTTTCTCATACATTTAGTCCGGTTGTTCGAGCAGCTACAGTTCGTGTTATTTTGGCAATTGATGTTTAACGTCGGTGGCCCTTGCATCAACTAGATGTCAATAATGTCTTTTTGCATGGCGTACTTAATAAACCGGTTCTTATGGCTCAACCTCCAGGGTTCATTGACCCTCATTTTCCGAACCATGTGTGCAAACTCAAAAAGGCTCTTTATGGCCTTCGTCAAGCTCCTCGTGCCTGGTTTGATCATTTCAGTTCTTTTCTCATTTCTATTGGTTTTACTCATAGCAGGGCTGACACCTCACTTGTCTTCTTACACCGTCCTGGCTGCACCATTTTCTTACTCTTATACGTTGATGATATTATTATCACTGGAAGTAACAAATCTGTTTTGTAGGCTCTTATTAAACGTGTCGACAAAGAGTTCGCTGTCAAGGATCTCGGTTCACTCAGTTACTTTCTCGGTCTCAAAATTTCTCACACCAGTGATGGCCTTTTCCCTGGTCAAGCCAAGTATGCCATGACATACTCACCAGTGCTTCTCTCCTTGAGTCAAAGCCTATCTCCACTCCACTAGCTGCTAGTGACTCTCTAATCAGCACTGGTGACCACTTTACGAATCCAACATTTTATCGCTCTCTGATGGTTGCTCTTCAATACCTCACCATCACTCGTTCGGACCTGTCCTATGTTGTTAACCATGTCAACTAGTTCCTTTAACGTCCGACCAATGATCATTTTTTGGTTGTCAAGCGAATTTTGCGCTATGTCAAAGGCACCATCAATTTACGGCCTCAAATTCTCCTCTTTCTCCGATTACTCGCTTCTCGGATATTCGGATGCGGACTGGGCCCATTGTGTGGACACGAGACGTTCCACATATGGCTACTCCATATTCTTAGGAGGTAATCTCGTCTCCTGGAGTGCCAAAAAGCAGCCAACTGTTGCTCGATCGAGTTGTGAGAACGAATATCGTGCACTTGCCACCACTACACAAGAAATGGTTTGGCTCACTCATCTTCTTCGTGAGCTACATGCACTACCCACTTCGCGACATTTACTATGTGACAACAAGAGTGCCTTGTTCTTGAGTCAAAATCCTATTGCACACAAACTAGCCAAGCACATCAATATAGATTGCCATTTCGTAAGAGAGCTCGTTGCTGGTCAGAAATTGACCACTCAGTTCATCCCCTCCGAACTTTAGGTCACAGATATTTTCACCAAGTGTCTTTCCCAGACTTCCTTTGAGTTTTTACCTTCCAAGCTTTGTGTTGAAGAAAATCCCACACTTCGCTTGAGGGGGGTATTAGAGAATATTCTGGAGATCAAGATATAGAATATTCTAGAGACCAAATCAACTCTGGTCAACCTTGATTTGGTGCATTTAATTTGTAATTAATGTAAATTAATTGTAATTAATGTTGTGATCCTTACCTTGTAAAGTGTTGTAATTACACTATATATAGTGGAGCATTTTTCCACACCATTCAAAGTGTAACAAATCAATTCTCTCTTTTCTTACAACTATAAAACTAATATTGCACTATCCATCTTAATACATATTACGATAATATGGCTCCCGGTTATTATTTCCCGTGTTTAAGATTATTTTTTCCATTAATTAATTAAGTCACTGAACGCTTTAAATTAATTAACATATTTTTTCTTGGAGTAAGGACAACTCAATATTATTATACATACCGGAAATTAATCCACTTGCAAGATTTGGTATGATAAAACTTCTGAGCCCACAAAGGGGACTAATCACGCAAGACTTTCCAAGCACACGATTCTCTGTATTAAATCTTAGCAATTGTCATGTAACTAATAATATTGCCCAAAATATAAAGTATCGAATCGCTCTCTGATTCTCAACCCAACATAGATCAAAGCAATAAGTATTAATTACACACAATCCAATTTAAGGGACAGAGATTAAGAAATTAACAACCACTTAGGTCTAATTCTTCATCTCGTAAGTCAGTACGGAAGAATTTATCTTCTATGTAGGTCTGCTTCAGTGCATCATAATGCACTAGTGTAATCTCTTGGTCAAGACAAATTAATATAAGCCTTACACATCAACATCTACCAATTGAGTGTTCAATTCCATCTGGGTTGTGAAAATGTACTTATTTACAAGGAACTGTTAATGTGATCTTCTGTGATCGGGTATCACCACATTAACTACAATGCAATATGTACTAATAATTCATGGTTGCAGAACTCGGCCTAGGCGCTAGGCAGCAGTCGGCCTCCCCGATTTTGCCAAAATCGGCGAGAAATATCGTTTTGGCTGCTAGGCGGTGCCTAGGCAGACCAAGGTGGATTTAGGCGGTCGCCTTGGAGGATTAGGCGGATCTAGGCTCCATCTAGGCGGATTTAGGCGGATTTATGTTAATTTATTTTGCAATTTAAAAAAAACTAGGACCGCCTAGGCGGTCTAGGCGCTAGGCGGCCACAATCCGTCAGCCTAGCGATTTCCGACTTCTGCACCCTTGACTAATATTGAACGGTTTGCGATAAATAATTAACATTCATTCATATTTAAAGCAACAGTGATAAAAGATTTATTCTCAGTAAATAAGCTCAAGATTCAGTCTGTTATACAAAGTAAAAGCATACTTTCACGTATAACCTCAACAGTCTTCAGGACACGAAAGGGCAACTCATCATCACCAAATCATTACTATAATCGGGTTGTCAAATCGTTCCAATGTTCATATAGCATTTGTGAATCTCATGAAATGAGGACAGCAGTTGGAATGATTTTCTAATTTGGCAGGTAATAATGTCTCCAATTGATCACTTCATCATAATACTGTAACTACAGTAGAGGTAGATGAACCAGCAGCTGTAGCTGAACTAGCAGCTGGAATGATTTTCTAATTTGGTAGGTAATAATGTCTCCAACTGATCACTTCATCATAATACTGTAACTACAGTAGAGGTAGATGAACCAACATATGCATGTCAAAATAAGCAGTGAATTACCAAATAACCAATATTCTTCAATTCACCTTGTCCTGGAATATTTGTATATATATATATATGTATGTATCACCAAATTACTTGTACTTGTCCTGGAATATTTGTATATACTAGGGGTTATGCACGTGCGTTGCACGTGGCAGGTAACTGTGTATCAATTTATCGATGCATGGTGGTTCATGTAAACATATTTTTTTACATTAGTATTTCAATTTGTACAAAAATTTTCGTCAAATGTTTCTCTGTTGCCTTGATCAAAACTTTTGAATCTTGTACAGAAATTCCTCTTGAAAGTGCCACGTAAAGTTGATTGTTAACTTGCAAAAATACATAAGCAATAACCAATAATGTTGAGGGTAATAAATATAAAGGAAAAAAACTTTTATTGCACGAAAACTGCATGACACCCCCAACTTAAAAAAGCTCGATGTAAACAGCCAACTCCATTTCAAACTCTGAGAATAATCTTATCAAAATACTTAATAAAGAAAAAGTATTCTCTGTATCAGTTAAGTCAACTTATTATAGGTAGTTCTGGAAAACATGTTCAGCTTTCTAGCTTTCGTTTGTTGGAAGAAAATCTTCCTTCATTTGAATCTTTATTAATTTTGAGGGCCTCTTCAACAATAATTCAATAATTCTCTCCTTTGATCTTTCTTGTTGCCTTCTTCCATATGTTTTGTCTATCTTGACTAAAAATTTATAGCGTTTATCTTCACAAAACATCAAATTTCTATAATTGTCACACATGTGCTTGTCTCGTGCCTGAGTTTGAATTAGGTTTTAGGTATGTGTATCATCCGTCTTTTAATTTTGATAAGTAAATGAAATAAAAGGAAAAATACCATCAAAAGCTTTTCTGCGAAGGAATTGACCGGGCATCCAATCATCATTTCAACTACTTCGAAGAGTGAGGCACACACTTTTTCATTTCCTTCCTCCACGAGTAACCTTCACATTTGCTTACATTTTATTTGTATTCTCTCTCTCCCAGCCAGCCTCTCTCGCTCCCCCTTCTCTGCCCTCTCCCTTTCACTCTCCCCTTCCCCTCCCTCCCCCTATCAATCTTATTGATTAGTGGAAGCGAGTTTTGCATCTAGCATAAACTCTTCTAGAAGCAGATTTGTCTAATGCTCCAAGCAACTTCAGAATGAATAATTTAGACTCACGACAATATTAAAGAATAATAATTCTCAAAATTTCACATATCATTTTGGGAAATTATTGTGTATCGTATACTTATACCTGAGTAGAGGATATGGAATAAAAAAGTGCACAAGATGCTTCACATTCTGGTATTGGAGAATCATCCCACATAACTTCTTGTAGAAGTCTTGTCAGCGATGAAGAATGAACATGTTTTCTAGGATATTGGGTAGATACATGTATTGTCTGAGCGACGTTTTTCAGAAGTGTAACTTCAATAAAAATAAGTGATTCACCTGAAGATAGATTTTTTAAGAGACTGTAAATTAGCACATAAGGACCTTGTAAATCTACTTTCAATCACTTAGAAATAGAACTGATTTAGAGGCCACCAAAATAAACAAATTATACTTGCATGCCGCAATATGACCAGCAAGGTAGCAATGTCATTAGTGAAACAGGTTGAGATACTTTAAAGACACAACCAGTTTTTTGAGAGTGTAAAGCCTCCTATATATAGTAACTTGAACATTCGATACAGATGGAACCAACTGTTTTTTATTATTTCGCAATATTATAATGTTTCAAACTATTCAAGGGACATACAAGTAAATCTTCGAGCTTTAGCCTATTCAGGTTGGGATAATCTTCATTGGAGATTCTAAGTTGTATTAAATCACTCATTTCACACTCAATGTCAGTTACAATTATAGATATATTGGTCTTGACACATATTAAAGATAGACTAATTTTTTTACATTGATATGCATTGTGTATCTATCTTCCCAGATCTTATTGAATAGAGGTTAAGTCATAAAAAAAAAAAGTATTGTGATTCAAAGGGTTACTTCCAAAATTTATATGTACAGCGTTAAAAACTAACCAGAGATTGATGTATGTAAGTATCCAAAACAACGGCATCCTACACCCAGCCTTCGCTAAAGATACAAAATATTGCTAATTGGATGCACTGCCTACAAAAAAAGCAGAAATAAGAGTTCTACATTATGCAGTTTAATCGCTGAATAAAATATGTGGACGTGATGATAAATTGGAAACTTACCTCAAAAACTACAATCTTCTCCAACAGAGAAGTTGGGTCATCCCATGTTATGTTGGGAAGCTGAAGAATGGCAGGACTCAGCCATGTAATAAGCTTCTCTTTTAAGTAAGAGACAAATGCCCTCAGTGAAGCAATGTTCTCCTCCCTCGAAGAGAAAAAAATGTTTTAAAGTTTTTTTTAGTCCATAGTAAATCTCAAAGAAAAAATTATTGCCCTTTTAGAGTTCATAACTTGAAAAAATACTTGTTACATTCATTTTAGTACATACTATTGAGCAAAGTAACTGATACACACAAAATTTTAAAAAATAGAACATAATTTTCTAAAAGCAAAAAAATCTCAATAAAATCAATTTCTACAAAATCTCAAAAAAAAAAATTACTGCCCTTAAGAATTCCTATTAGGACAACTTCATGATTCTTTGACAAAGTTCTATATCAATTACCTGAACAGATCAGTCAGAGCATTCAAAGAACCGGCCATAGCAAGTCTAGAAATATGATCCTTAGCCTTCTCACCAGTGCCAACAACAAGTTGTGCTTTTACCTTAATGTGTAAATTCTGAGAAAAAAACAAAGGAAAAGCTTAATAATCCTGAACTATCTAAAATACATGAGGGCCTATTTCTTATGCATGTAACTTTGATACCTACTTTATTTTTTAAATCGACTTAGATACTTATCTTAATAGCATACCTATCTCAATATTTATTTTAGCAGCATCCAAAAAGAAGGCAATAAACGCAAGATAAAAAAATAAATGTGCTTCACAATTGCTGCTTCAATAGTTATCATTCTTGACTACCTCTCCAATCATCTTATGACACTGAAGAAACAACATGAAGAAAAATTACAACTATCTGCAGACTCTACATAATAAGTTATTAAGTATTCTAACTTGAGATGCTTAATTTGTCTACCTGATTATAGAGATGGTAAAACATTCCCACTCAGAAAAGACAACTTTCAAAATTTGGCAATTGCATCACTGAACCCATGCTTCATCAATTGAGGTCCCTCAACCTGTGTAATTTACAAAGTGGAGAAACTATAGTAAGAAGAGATAAATAGTTGTGCAAAAATATTATAATTGTAAGAAGAACATACGAAGTTACAAAAATAAATCAAGCATATGTCCAATTAAATTAACATTAAATCTAAAACATCAAGAGAACTCTTCAGCTAATCCACAAGAAACATATTTCCTTGGCATATCAATTTTGTACAAATTAAGTTAAACATAAAAAATAAAATAAAAAATTAAAGATGAGCAAGAACATAAATTGAGGAATTTACAAAGTAGAGACATTAAAAGTTCTACCAAATGTTCCAATCTAACAAAGATCATCAGCCGCAACAGGACACAAAAAAGGAAAAGTTTCTTCTACCCTTTATGAAAAACAAAAAAAAAATACTAAACTTTTTCTATGAATAGTGCAATTCCTAAAAGGTATCAACTTCTGCTTTTCTGGTTTTAGGTTCACAGAAATATGTTAAAGCAATCACTATTCACTTTTACACATAAGCAGCTTCCCAGTTTTTCCAGAGTAATATATAGGCTGAAACGGATGATGAGGTAAATGAATTTCAAAGTTTCTACACTCGCATTTGTACAAAAAAAGTCACTATCATCTTTTGTATTCATCCATCATCCACAGAGAACATTTTTTTCATTTTAAATTTTCCATTCTTTAGATCCCATGTCCTTACATGAAGTAGATAAATTAAAATTTATTGAAATATAAGGCGGTCAGAGTGGGATAGAAAACAAACCAAAGTTGGATTATTGAATCCAATAGCAATGCTTTGAAATCTCTGTGGCGCAATCTCAAATATATCGTACATAGGGATCTCCTTGATATATAATTAAGCTTGCAAGAAATAGTCATCCTTCCTTCTACAAAATGCCTGCAAACAAAGGTGTCGACTCATAGATTGCATATGATTAATAAACTACACTAAGAAGAGGGAAGACAAATCGGGCAAGAGGTAAAACAGAATGGGAAAAATTAATTGATTAAGCAAAGGGAAAAGTGTGGTCTCATAGGTTATCATATTATCACTCACAAGCCTTACATATTCATGTGACGAAAAAGTAATGTAAGAGAAAAGAGCACCAAAACACAGCCCAGAGGTAAATCAAGTTCACGCCAATTTTTTAAGGGAGTTATTTCAGACAATCAATTACCATCTAAAAGGAATCGTTGCTGGAATCATCGTCTCTTCAACCTGATACGCTTCATCGTTGAAAAATATTGAATGATGGCCACAATTATTCCGCTACTGCCTTTCGTCGACTTTGTCACCGCCCTGCTTTCTCCCCCCCAATTCCGACCACCACCTGTCTGCGTCTCCTTGCACTTCCCCAAACTCGCTACACCCACGGCAAGGCCTTCTTCGTGATCTCTCAAATCCATTTGATCTAGAATTTGGATTCACGCCGCTGGTACTTGAGTGGGAACTTAGCATCCCGCGAGATTTATCTAGTGTTGAATGCAGTTATGACCCCTTAGATTTATCTAATTATGATCAGAACTCTTATGATTACGTATATCCAGCCAGATATTGCTCATGCAGTCATGGTTATGAAGGGAACCCATATTTAAATGAGGGATGCACTGACATTAATGATATAACAATTCACCACGTCCATGCCCAGATGGATCGACTTGCATCAACCAACCTGGGAGTTTCGATTGTGAATATCCATACTATTTCTATGAACAGAAAAATCATAAGGGCAGCCATCATCATTATTGCCAGTGTTCGTGGCAGCATCATTGTGGTCATCATTATGGAAGTTCAGCAGAGCTGTAACAGAGTTCATCAAGGGTATGAGCAGACACATGTTTTACAAGCGCCACGGAGGCTTATTGTTGTAACAGCACTTGTCAGCAACTGAAAATGGCCTAGAGAGAACCAAGTTGTTTACTTCCCTTGAGTTGAAAAGAGCTACTGATCATTACAATGAAAATCGCATATTTGGTCGTGGTTGCCAAGGCACTGTGTACAAAGGAATGTTGACGGATGGAAGGATTGTAGCGGTCAAGAAGTTCAAAAGGGTGGAGGATGGTGATCTTGAAGTCTTCATCAATGAGGTTGTTATTCAATCTCAAGTGAACCACAGGAATGTTGTTAAGCTGGTAGGGTGTTGTCTGGAAACAGAGGTTCCTCGTCTCGTCTATGAGTTCATCCCTAATGGCACACTTTTTCAGCACATTCATGATCCAAGTGAGGAATTCCCATTAACTTGGGAAATGCGGGTAAGAATTGCCAGAGAGGTGGCCGGAGCACTTGCTTATTTGCACTCTTTCTCATCTGCTCCCATTTATCATCGTGATATCTGTTGGGATTGTTGGAGCCTGAGTTGGGGATGCAGCGCGCGGGAGACGCTCGACCAGTGTCCGTGGTCGAGCACTATTGCTCGGTCGCGCAACCCCCTTTCCAGCGCCCAGAAGGCGCTCGACCATGTTGCTAGCTCGAGCAGAACAGCTCGACCAAGGTCCGAGGTCGAGCGGTTCCGAGGCCCTGAACGCGGATTTTAGGGTTTTGGCTCAGTCTCATATTTAAATACTTTTGACTCATTGTATTTGTCTCTGGTACTGATATCACTCACATTACACGAAAATAGAAGATCTCCTGGCTTGGTAGTGCCCCCAGACGTAGTCATTCCTAACGAACTGGGTAACCAAATTGTGTGTTCCTTAATTCTTGTTTCCATTATTTTCTTCGTAATTGATGTTTAATTCCCAACAACTGGTATCAAGAGCATCTAGTTCAAGGGATCTGGTGGGAGCAATTATGATGGTTGAAGGGAAATCACTTGTTGAGAAGTTTGATGGAACAGATTTTGGATTCTGGAAATTGAAGATCGAGGATTACCTATACGGTAAAGATCTGTATCAACCTTTGGGTTCACAGCCTGTAGATATGAAGGAATACGAGTGGAAGTTGCTAGACAAGAAGGCGATGAGTGTGGTTCGTCTGTCGTTATCCAGGAACGTCGCCCTCCATACGATGAAAGCAAAAACCACAAAGGAGATGCTGGAGATTTTGACTGAGATGTATAAAAAACCGTCTGCACCAAACAAGGTGCATCTGATGCGGAGGTTATTCAACCTGAGGATGGCAGAGGATACTGTGGTAGCCAATCATCTCAACGAGTTCAATATAATCATAGCCCAATTGAGCTCGGTTGAGATTGATTTTGATGATGAGGTTCAAGCCCTAATTTTGTTGTCTTCTTTACCATAAAGTTGGAGTGGGACGGTAACGGCTGTTAGTGCTTCAGCAGGTAAAGTGAAACTAAAATTTGATGAGGTTAGAGATATGATCATGAGCGAAGAAATTCGTAGGAAAGAATTGGGTGTGGCCACAGGATCAGCCTTGAGTGCGGGAAGCAGACGCAGATCTGAATCCAAGGGGAAGCCAAATCGGGGTAGATCAAAGTCAAGGGGCAAAGATAAGCCCAAGAAGGATAAGAGTCAAGTTGAGTGTTACAAGTGTCATGAACTTGGTCATTACAAAAGGGAGTGCAAGGCACAAGGGAATGAACCAAAGAAGAATGACAACTTAGAAAACGCCGCCACTGATGAGGGCTCAGATGCATTAATCTTGAGCGTAAGCAGTCCATTGGAGTCGTGGGTGTTAGATTCTGGAGCATCATTTCATTCGTGCAGCAGTGCTGACGTAATGGAGAAATACACTTCCGGGAACTTTGGGAAGGTTTATCTAGCTGATGATGAGCCTTTGGAAATCAAAGGGAAGGGGAATGTTCACATCAAAACACCAAATGGGACTGTTTTGCAGTTGAAAGATGTGAGACATATTCCTGGATTAAAGAGAAATTTAATTTCAGTTGGGCAGCTTGATGATGAGGGCTACAAGGTGACTTTTGGGTGTAACACGTGGAAGATATCCAAAGGTGCCATGGTAGTGGCTCGAGGCAATAAGGAGGGAACGTTGTACATGACAGGCAACACCCGGGACAGCATTGCCCTTGCAAGTGAAAAAGGGAATGCAGATTTGTGGCATTGTCTTCTTGGCCACATGAGTGAGAAAGGGATGAAAGTTATGTGCTCAAAGGGCAAACTGTCAGACCTCAAGACAGTTGACATCGGGTTATGTGAGAACTGTGTATTCGGAAAACAGAAAAGGGTGAGTTTTTCCTAGGGAGGCAGAACTTTGAGGAAACAGAAGCTGGAGTTAGTCCATAGCGACTTGTGGGGTCCAGCACCAGTGACATCTCTTGGTGGAGCGTCATATTACATGACTTTCATTGACGACTCTACGAGGAATGTATGGGTTTATTTTCTGAAAAATAAGTCTGATGCATTTAATGCTTTCAGGAAGTGGAAGGCCATTGTAGAAACTGAAACAGGTCTCAAAGTGAAGTGTTTGAGATCTGATAATGGTGGATAGTACGAGCTCCGTGAGTTCAAAGGATTCTGTGAGGCGAATGGAATTCGGATGGAGAAAACCGTGAGAGGAACCCCCCAGCAAAACGGTGTGGCAGAACGTATGAACAGAACGTTATGTGAACGTGCTAGAAGTATGAGATTGAAGTGTGGGCTGCCAAAGATGTTTTGGGCAGAGGCAGTTAACACTGCAGCTTACTTGATAAACAGAGGACCCTCAACTCCCTTGGAAAATGGCATACCAGAGAAGGCCTGGTCTAGTAAGGAGGTAAATCTGTCTTTTCTTCGTATATTTGGGTGTGTTTCATATGTTCACATTGATGCTGCTAGTAGGAGTAAGTTGGATGCTAAATATGTTAAGTGTACATTTGTTGGATATGGCGGTGATGAATTTGGCTATCGATTTTGGGATGAGGAAAATCGAAAGATAATTCGTAGTCGAGATGTCATATTTAATGAGCAGGTGTTGTACAAAGACAAGTTGGGGATATCCAAAGAAGATGGTTCTGAGACTCAGGTTGTGGAGTTAGACATTTCGAACTCGGGTGGGAGCAACGAGGTTCAAGATGATCAGGTGATTGTTGAGGAAGAACCTAGTACACCACCACCAACAATTCCGCTGCGGAGATCCACGAGAGAACGGAGATCTCCTGATAGGTATTCACCTTCTCTTCATTATTTATTATTCACTGATGGTGGTGAACCTGAATGTTATGCAGAGGCTATACGTAGTGAACAGGTGAGCATGTGGAAACTTGAGATGGATGATGAGATGAATTCGTTGATGACCAACGGAACCTGGGAACTAGTTGAGCTCCCTAAGGGCAAGAAAGCACTGCATAATAAGTGGGTTTACAGAATCAAAGAGGAGGCTGATGGAAGCAAACACTACAAGTCAAGACTGATTGTGAAGGGGTTTCAACAGAAACATGGTATTGATTATACTGATGTTTTTACTCCAGTGGTGAAGCTAACTACCATTCGGTTAGTTCTCAGTTTGGTGACTGCAGAAAATTTGGTGTTAGAACAGATGAATGTGAAAACAGCCTTTCTTCATGGTGACTTAGATGAGGACATCTACATGAAGCAACCAGAAGGATACTTGTCTAAGGGGAATAATGAGCTTGTTTGCAAATTGAAGAAGAGCTTGTATGGTTTGAAACAAGCTCCATTACAGTGGTACAAGAAGTTTGGTGGGTTCATGCACGAGATTGAGATCAATAGGTGTGAAGCTGACCATTACTATTATTTCAAGAGGTATGATGATGGTTATATCATTTTGCTATTATATGTTGATGACATGTTGATAGCAGGCTCTAGTGCTCGGGAAGTGAGCAAGTTGAAGAAAAAATTGTCTGAAAGGTTTGCTATGAAGGACCTTGGAGAGCCCAAGAAAATCTTAGGTATGCGAATCGATCGTGATAAGGTGGCAGGAAAGTTGTATCTTTCACAGGCTGAATACATAAAGAAAGTCTTGGGGAAATTTAGTATGGAAGATGCAAAGCCAGTTCGAGTCCAGTTGGGAAGTCAGCTCAAGCTATCCAACAATGACTCACCTAGTAGCGAAGAGGAGCGGACCTACATGCAAAACACCCAGTATGCTTCAGCAATTGGCAGTTTGATGTATGATATGGTGTGTACAAGACCTGATATTGCACAGGCGGTGGGAGTTGTTAGCCGGTTTATGGGCAATCCGGGAAAGCAGCATTGGGAGGCAGTGAAGTGGATCCTTAGGTACTTGAAAGGTACTACTGAACAAGCTTTGTGCTTTGAGGGCAAAAGTGTTGAGTTGGTAGGATATATTGATGCAGACTTGGCATCAAATAATCTCGACAAAAGGAGGAGTACAACCGGGTATGTGTTTACTTTTGGTAGTATAGCAATTTCTTGGGATTCTAAGTTGCAAAAGATCGTAGCTCAGTCCACTGCAGAAGTAGAGTACGTTGCAGTTACTGAGGCTAGCAAAGAAATGGTTTGGTTGCAGAATCTTTCGTGTGAGTTGGGGAAGGAGCAAAAGGATAGTATTCTGTATAGTGACAGACAGAGTGCTATTCACTTGGCAAAGAATTCGGCCTTTCACTCGAGGACGAAGCATATTGAGTTGAGGTATCATTATATACGTTACCTCATTGAGAACAAGATCTTACAGCTGAAGAAGATCCGGGGAAGTGAGAATCCTGCTGACATGTTGACTAAGGTTGTGACCTTAGAGAAGTTGAAGTTATGCATGACTTCAACTGGTCTTGGAAACTGAGAATAAGGCCCGACACTACTACCAGTGAGAGAGACCTTTGAAACGGAGGAGACAAGTTACAGTTGGAGTCAGTCTCCAGGTGGGAGATTGTTGGGATTGTTGGAGCCTGAGTTGGGGATGCAGCGCGCGGGAGGCGCTCGACCAGTGCCCGTGGTCGAGCACTATTGCTCGGTCGCGCACCCCCCTTTCCAGTTCCCAGAAGGCGCTCAACCATGTTGCTAGCTCGAGCAAAACTGCTCGACCAAGGCCCGAGGTCGAGCGGTTCCGAGGCCCTGAACGCGGATTTTAGGGTTTTGGCCCAGTCTCATATTTAAATACTTTTGACTCATTGTATTTGCCTCTGGTACTGATATCACTCACATTACACGAAAATAGAAGATCTTCTGGCTTGGTAGTGCCCCCAGACGTAGTCATTCCTAACGAATTGGGTAACCAAATTGTGTGTTCCTTAATTCTTTTTTCCATTATTTTCTCCATAATTGTTGTTTAATTCCCAACAATATCAAGTCAATAAACATACTCTTGGATGATAAATACAGAGCTAAAGTTGCTGATTTTGGGACGTCAAGGTCGGTTTCTATCGATCAAACTCACTTGACTACACGGGTGGTAGGCACCTTTGGTTACATGGATCCAGTTCACAGAAAAGAGAGATGTTTACAGTTTCGGTGTTGTTATGGTCGAGCTTTTGACCGGAGAGAAAGCGATATCCTCAATCAGAGTCGAAACAGGGTGAGGTTTAGCCACACACTTTTTGCATTCAATGGAGGCAAATCAATTATTCGAGATTCTCGATGCGAGGGTGCTTGAAGAGGGCAAGAGGGAAGAAATTGAGGGGATAGCAGAACTGGCAAGAAGATGTCTGAATTTGAATGGTAAGGGAAGGCCTACGATGAAGGAAGTTGTGGTCGAGTTGGAAGGAATTCAAATGCTGAAGGAAGGATCAGAGTTTATCCAGAATGAAGACAGCAGAGAGCACGATTCTATTGATTTCAGTGATTCTGATGACTTCTCCTTCATTACAAAAAGCATGTATTTTGATACCATCATAACATATGTACAAGATGAAGATGGTGACAGTACTCCGGTGCTCGATGAGCCCTGAACAATATTGCTTTAATAGCCATATTTAGACTTCAATGTGTTAGGAGTCTCTTTTCATTTAGCTATATGTGTTTTCTTTTTTGTACCTTTTCCTTTCTAGTTGCAATTCCTTTTATGCGTTTTACTTTTGCAACAGTGTAAGAATTCTTCAAATTACAATGGATAACAACAGTGTTTTGAATAAACATACCTTGAGATAACTTATCAAATTGCATTCTCACACTCCCCCAGATGAGTAGTGGTATCACACTCCCCCAAATGAATGTAATGGTATTACTGAACGAATCAAGTTTCATACTATAAACTTGTTAATAGGAGAATTTGCCAAAAATATTAGGTCCATTAAAAGAAATAAGGGCTTTTGATAATTTGAAATCCGAACCACCTCTTCAAAATCTCAGGCATTGATCCGTTTTGATGAGTTGCCTTTTAAATACTGGGATTCATCGATTTTGCGGGCTTTAGATTCATCGTTTGGTACACCTGTTAAAATTGATGATAACACATTGGATGGGAGTTATTCATTTTGCTAGAATTTTGGTGGAGGTGGATTTTAAGAGCGAAATTAGGGATAGAGTGTTGGTGAAAAGAAAAGGGCACAGTTCGTTTGTGGATTTTCCAAGCATTTTCGATTGATTATTTTTTTCCGAATGATTTTGGATGAATTAACAACGATTTTTATTAATTTTGGCCAAATAGCACAATAATATTTGGCTTTTTATAGGCGAAGCCCTTGGTGATGCTTGTTGGATTTATGCAGTATGCTTACCAGATCTGGAATGTTAATAAGAAAGCGAAGATAAAAACAATTGAGTATAGAGACTGGAAGATTAGCCCACGAACTGTTCTGGGATGATAACTTACGCAGTATTAATTCTGGGTGTATTTTTTGCTTTTGAATTTGCCAGATCTATGCAGTTCTGTGAATATGTGATGCTTGAGAAATGTGATTCGTTATTGAAGTATTAATTTTTAGCCACTTTAATTGATGCAAATCATTTTTAGTCGCAATATATTTTAATTTAATTTGGTTTTATTTTTCAAACAGGGGGTTGACTGGCAGTGTAAACGAGCCGAGTCGAGTCGAGTATTGCTGAGCTCAAGCTCGACTCGACTGCACTACTCGAAACTCGAAACTCGACTCGAACTCGGTCGAGCTCAAAATTTCAAGCTCGAGCTCGACTCGGCCAAAAACTCGATAGGCTCGAGCTCGACTAAAAAAAACTCGACACTGCACAATTTTTAAAATTAAATAATTAAAAACATATTTTTCCCAAACTTTTGTCCAAACTTTCGATTTCAAATAGACAAACACAATGAAATATTTAAATAACTCAAAGTCTCAAATATTCACTGTCATTAACCACATCAAAATAACTTAAGAACATAGTTTATGTTTCAAGCTAGAAAAGGAAAAAAAAATAACAATAAAGTGACGACATTCTAGTTCCTCCAACAAAAACTCAGCCTCTCGGCCTCCACCCAACACATTCCTCCAACAAAGTTTACTTCATTCCAGTTGTCCCAACAAGATGGCTCGGCCAACACTGTACAATAACGAATAAGTAATACAATTATGTTTAATAGAAAATAAAAAATTGAATGAACCCGCTCCTTTGTGTAATAAATATAAAAACTTCAATGTTCAAAAGATAATTATGCTTGTTTGAAATTACAGATTATGATTATTTCTGCGGTTGAAGCTGACATCTGGCTTAGAGAGATAACTTTTCTTCCCTGCCTAAAGTTTCAAAAGTTGTACTGGCATTTCTCGGCTTCTATCACTATACAGCATGATAGTTTTTTTTGTAGAGGTATTGTGTATGATAATGCTTGGTATAGGTATTGATCAAGAATTGAACATGGCAGTGCTTGTCAAAGGGTTTAATGCCATGATCAATTACACTATGTATCCCCACAAAAGCATTTAATATTTAATTCAAATTATACGTCTCTTTAGGAAGTTCCGAATGCCCTAGAATTCACTCAATATTCTTCAAATTGCTTATCCCCAGTCCTGCCTGCATACACAGTTTATTAGTACATCCGTTATGTTTTTTAGAACTCAAAAACATAATGGATGTACAAATATCCAGACAAGTTTTTCTGAACGGATGTCCCAAAAAGAAAGAAAAAAAATTGGCAATTCACTCCCTCTCCACCAAAAATAGAAGGGTCAGGTAATAAAGTCACACTAGATCTAATCAGCTCTGAACCTTTTCTAAGGGTGTTCATAATTCTTCTTACCCAAAATCATAGGCAACCCGTAGCTTACCCAAAATCCTCTGTTTCTCGACAATTTGGTGGACTCAATTCTGGTTTGAAACATGTGTCTAATTCTGGTTATTTCTAGCAATTCCCACATTACCAATCCAATGAGCAGTTATACAGATTTATCACTATCACTAATTAATTCTCATGTTGGAGCATAAATATTAAAGCATACAATACGGGGAGCACAAATAAAAAATCGCAGTGAAGCACAAATCAAATATTAAGTTCATTCACACAGTGAAGCATAAATCAAATATGGTAGACTGGTAGTGCCGTAGTGAGACAAAAACAAAAAGTAATCTAAGAAAAAACGCAGAACATCGACGGGAGGCGCGCACGGGGAGGGAGAGAACTGAGAAGGAGCTAAAAAGTGAGAACTAACCTTATTGTAACTCCCTTCCTAATCTGCGAGATAAAAATAAGGTCGGCTCCTGCTAGATGATGGAGAGAACGCCGGCGACCATGGAGTGGAATGGAAGTGAATCTGAGAAGAAGAAGTGAGGAGAAGAGAATGGTGAACGAAAGCAGTGTGCGGCGAATTCTATTCTTAGAATTAGGGCACAGGTTTTTTACTTTATAATTTTATTTAAGTATAATATTATTAATATAAATATATATTATATATTATTAATAATAGTAATGGCATAATAGTAATTACCATATAAGCTCGATTAGGCTCGCGAGCCCATCGAGCCGAGTATAGCTACTCGAGTAACTCGAACTCGACTCGACTCGATTATACTCGAGTCGATTTCGATCTTTTTACCAGTCGAGCCCGAGTAGCTCACGAGTTGGCTCGACTCACTTACACCCCTAGTCGTGGCGGTGTTGTAGCCGGCAAATGTATTGACTTAATTAACTCAAAGCGTAGTATAGTATTTTTATAATTATTTTAAAATTATAAAAATATAAGACATGTGTATCTACCAATTCTGGGGGTGTGAATAACCGGAACCGTTTGTTTGTTTTGTAGTTTGTTGTTTACGGCCTTTTGGGCCTTTGTTAAGGACTTTGTCTTATTGCGCTTTTAACTTTGGGCCGGTTGTGGCCCCTCATTTTCCTTTTTCTTTTATAATAAGATTTGATTTTATTTTTCGAAACAATAATAAGATTTGATTTAGTTTTGAAATCCGAATAAACTATACATGTGTCGTTATAATGAAATGCAAGAAGGCTTTTTCATTCGACAAAAAAGCATGTTAATTTGTACTTATTTGAAAAACGCTCAGACGATATTATTATTTAGGCAAAATTCCATTTTTCTTGAAAAGTACAAGTTTTCGAAAAATAAAAATAAAAAGTTACTTAAAGATTTATTATTGAAATTAAACTTTCTAAATAACACTTTATGTTGACGGGGTCTTTTAAGTAGAGAATTAGAGATCCCTCATCGTATCTCTGGTGTTGTTCCACTGGTTGGGGAGTGGGTTTCATGTGCATTTATAGTGCATTTTAAATACATGCAACTTAATATACTGAAGTGTAGGGGTGAAAACGGATCGAATACGGACGGATAGTGCTTATACCGTATCCTAAACCATATTTTTTTCGAATTTTAATATAAAAAGCCGAATTCGGATACTGAATTTAATATTCGTATAACTGGATATTTTAAAATCTAATATTAATCCGGGCGAATTCAATAACTATAATCGGATAATATGAAAACTAAAAGCTATATCATTCATAACCATCACCACTCCAAAGACAACATAACGCAAATCCTTTCAACATATATAATATTATACCCAAGCATGAATAAAGCAATCAACAAACTACTCCTAAGCCAAAGAATTATCCACTCATGAAAATATTAAACCATACGCAACATACATACGTTTCTTTTAACTAATGCTAATGAAGAATAAAGCACACCATCAAACACAAGTTTAAAACATAATTCCTTAATAAAAAAAAAAAGCAGGAACATAAATTGGTTGAATGAAAACTTAAGAGGATTTTCAAAATGAGTTATTGAACATCCATGGAGGCCTCAACTCTCTGGATCCTCATCAATCCTCATCATCGCTAAATTTTCTTCTTCAACCTACATTTTTTTTTTGTATAAGGTTAGTATTTCAAGTTTGCAACTAACTTGGAAACCAATTATAATTTAAGAAGTAATAATGATAAACCTCATCTCCCATATTTGCAACAAGTGTTTCCAAAACTTCAAGATCAAAATTTTGGATGCAATATTGTTTTGAGAACCCCTAATTTATATAAGAAAATGCATAAGAGAATTATAGATACATAATTATAATATAAAATGACAAGAAGTTAAAAAATAACCTTGTTTGGATAACAAATTTATCCAATCCTTAGTACAAACTAGTGCTTTACCATATCATATCCAAACGACTACAATAAATGGATCTATAACATTCACCAAACCCAAGATTCCTTTGCAGTTCAAGCAACGGATGACACTTGTATGGCTAACATCACGAGCAAGTCGTTGAGAGAATAGGGTATTCTTGTTGATGACCCTTCCACCAAGACAAAATATCAAAAATTCATTCTTTAGGCACCTTTAAATTTTTTAAAAATGAGGTTCTACCATGTATTTCTCCAAGTCATTAGTTGTTGCACCAAATTTCAATCGTCAGATAAGTAACTCTCAAGTTCATCGTTGTTTTTTTCCATAAATATAGAACTTGCTTCACAAGTTTCACCATGACTAAAGAACAATAACAGAGCTTTGGGTTTGTGACATCCGATGCATCACAAGCATATGTTGATATACTTGTCTCACAATCTTCATTATCTTTTCCGCTTCAAATTGATATTTTGAGCTCACCATGGAACTTCCTCATGAAATATTCTATGATCTTTTTCTTGAATCTAGGATCAAGAAAACTAGCCACAAAGAAAAAGCAACATTTGACTTCTTCCAATACTTATCAAACTCAATATGACATATTAAATTGCCATTGTCTTAATGATATCATCTCTAACAAGCCACTCTCCTAACAAAAGCTTAATCTCACAAAAGTTCCGATAAAACAGATTTGCGTTGATACAACGTGCGGACAAAAAAATTATTCGATAATATCATTGAATTTCTTCAAGCATTTGCAAAGAGATAAAGCTTTATCCCATTCTTCATTTGATGGTGCAATCTTTTCATACCTTTTTCCCAAGACAAGAAGCCTATGAAAAGCATTCTTGTAATATAAAGCATCCATCAACATGAGATAGGTGGAGTTCCACCTTGTAGCTACATCTAGTGCAACACCTTTCTTTGTATCCAATTTTCGGTTTGCACACTTCATAAACTCCTCCCAATCTTGGCAAATGGAGAGCTTTTATAGCTACAACAAAAAGACGGATATTCTTGATTGCATACTTGCAATTACAAAGAAGACCATCTCTAAACTACAAGATTGAGTATGTGATTAGACATCTCACATTAAAGAACATACCATCACAAATGAGGGGCATATTTTCCAAGCCCGAAATAACATCTTTAACACAAACGCATTTGCGGATCGTTATCAAGAGTTAGAGAAAACAACTTCTTCTCAATAAACCATCTCACAACACTAGCAAGAACTGCAATGCTTCCGACAACTTAGCACCTGTAGATGTCGTCCTCCTACATGCATGAATTTGATGATTCTCTTATTTGGTGCCAATCTTCATCAATCCAAAGGTACAATGGACACACATATAGCCTTTGTTTTGATTTGATGTCCACATGTCCATAGTTGTGCTAAAGCGACATTTCACGGTTTTTTGAAATATTCATAGAGCTTTTCCTTTTCTTGTGTAAAGATCTCCATTAGTTCTTTTTCTAACGAGTGATCGCGGCTCTTCATTGGAAAACTTGGACGAAAAGACTTGATGAACTCAACAAAGTATTCATGTTCAACTATATTGAAAGGATACTCATGCATGATTATTTATATATAAAAATTTTCTCAAGCTAGCTTCTTGATCGCATCTATAAGGTTCAACAAGCTTTTAGTGAGACCATTTTTTTTTTTTTCCACTTTCCTAAAAAGCTTGTTGACGGACAAAATATTGTGTTTGTTCTTCAAGTGGTTCCATATCGTCGTTGTTCCATTTGTACTCTCACCTCTAACTTTGTGTTTGATCTAGTGCAAAGGTGCCCAAACTATCTCAAAAAGTTGCCATCCTCATCCTCTTTTGATTTCCTTGCCCTATAAAGTGCTTCCAAACCTCCGATGTAGTCTTCTTTTTTTTTCTTTGCTTGAGGCTCAATCATGCATTTCTTTATCACATGCATCAACGCCAATAGGATTTTTTTGTGTAGATGATACATCCACACTTTTTTTTTTCCCTACATAAACAATTTTCAAAGAATATTCTTGAATTAATGGTAAATAATATGAAACAAAGTAGAAAAATTAATGAGTTCTTGAATTAATTCGATTAAATTAAAGTGGAGATCTAACCTAATTTCTTGGATGGATGTGCTAGGTTTGGGAAGGACATTCAGAGGCTTTTGAAGAGGCGGCGAAATATTGTTAAGGTTGATCAACTGGTGGATCTCCTTCCATTTGTCCACGCTTTTATTTTTCCTACATTAAGAAAAAAAAATTATCGCTTTAAATATATCACATTTGCAAGTAAAATATATCACATGATTTCATATGCTTTTTTTGATCTCATGTCAATATATATTTACTATAAAGCTATTGTGTGAATCAATTGAACCTTAAAATTGCTTTGCATAAAAAATCAATTCATGTAATGACAAATAAGTAACTAGGGATATCCGTTTTTTTGAATGGGTGTTTTTTTTTTTAAATTTAAATTTCGTTCATAACTATTTATTTTGCTTGGTTCATACGTAGCACATGGAAGGCTCACAAGGTAATCATCACCGTGAATCCAAAATATATCCCCTCATTTGTTCATCCATTTCTTCGACTACACGCACTTAATTGAAAACAAAAAATAACAACTCATATAAATACAACCCATATAGATACAAATCTTATAGAATCGCACTTACGCAGATAATTCCCAAACCGATTGATTCAATATAGATACAACTCATCCAATTTGAGGAAATAGTTAATTATATTAAGATACCCATACACCCAAATTAAGGATTTAAAAACCCTAATTAAGAAATTAAAAATAGTAATTTAGATACACAAATACACCTAAATTAAGATTTTAAAAACCCTAATTTAGATACATGAATAAAAGCATGACCAAATTAAGTAATAATCGATAAATTGTTACTTGTAATGGGTTTATCCTGAATGTTCATTAAAAACCCACAACGATTCATAGGCAAAATGTCATATATAGAAGAAATAAACTTGTACCCGAAAAGTTAGAGGAGGGTGTATTTCGGAAAACGGTTCATGGGAGAGATATCAAACAGACCGATCCTATTATCGAGGAGGCCGGTGAAAAGTAATACGAAAGGGAGAAAGAGAGTGGCGGCCGATTGACGACGGGATAAGATTCGATCATATTATTTTATCACAATGGCCGGATGGTGAAAAGTAAAAACGAAAAGGGAGAAGGAGAGTGGCGGCAAATTTTATTGACGACGGGCTAGCTTTCTGGGTCAAAGCAATGGCCGGAATAGTGAAAAGTGAGAAGGAGAGTCATTCCAAGTTCGTTCACAATCAGGAGAGTGGAAGGAAAGGAAGGGTTTCGGAAATTATCAATTCAAATCATCAAATGTGAAATCTGAAATGTGAATGTCTAATAATTAATGTTTTAATAAAATTAATATTAAAAAATAATAATAAAAAAATCCGGATATCCGATAATATATCCGGATAATATCCGATAAAATATGGTAAAACTCGAATACGGTCGGATATTATGTATTCCGAATCCAATCCAATCCGAAGTCAACTATCCAGATCCTAATCCATTATCCGCCTCATACCGATTTTTATACCGAATTCGATACCGACCGGATTCGGCTCCGGATCGGTCGGGAAATATCCGATCCGTTTTCACCCCTACTGAAGTGTAATTGAACCGTGCCATTATTTTTTATGTTAATAGTTTGCACGGTTCAGTATAAACAAATTGCATATTTTAATATAAAAAATTGTATATTTTTAAAATGCACTATGAGTGCACAGTGCACCTGAATGCATACATGCATTGATCCATGTTGGGCTCTCCTTCACTCTCCGGGGCATGGATCCAATCCTTTTCAAATATAATATTTAATTAAGGCTAAATCTTGTATGTATCCTAGTGCATCGTGCGTTCATAGTGCAATTTAAAATTATGTAACTTGTTATGCTGAAATATGTAATTTATTTGCATTGAATCCTGCAACTTTTAATATAAAAAAATAGTTGTACGATTCAATATGAATAAATTGTATGGTTCTAAAGTGCATTATGAGTGGACCATACATTGAATTATAAAGCTAGACATCTACACGTAGGGGTGAGCACTATTTCGTAAAAACCGAAAAATCGAGCCAAACCGAATCGAAATAAAATTTTGAGTTCAATTAATTTGGTATTCAGTTTTAAATTTTAGATTTTTTGGTTTTCGTTTTTTAAGGTAGAATTATCGAAAACCGAACCGAAATAATATATATATATCCTAACATACTCTTAATTCTAGTTCATTTATTTATTCATTTTCTAATCTAAATATTACACTATATATACATTATATGTGGATTATTAATTTATGTAGTTCTGTAGTACCACTGGACCTTGTGTTGTGTTATTTAATTTCGAGATTCTACTGTAAAAAATAGACATATGCCTTTTAAAATGGTTTAGTTTCATAATTTTAAATATTTTCGGTTTTTTTCGATTTTTACCGAAACAGAACCGGAAAAAATTTTGGTTCGGTTTAAGATCGGTTATGTCGTAATATGGTTCGGTTTCGATTTATTATGGTAAATATTTTGGTTATTTCAATTTTGTTATTTCGGTTTAGTTCGATAACCGAATAACTGAATGCTCACCCCTATCTACATGAATCACCTAAATAATTTGTTAACGAGAAATCATTCAAGCTATGCACCTTAAGATGCATGCACGCGTGAAAAGTGAAGGAATATAATCTCATAATTATTTATAACCTACAAGTGGTTCCTCCTTATAAATTATAATATCACTTCCTCATTTCTACTTTATATCACTTTCTCATTTTTACTTTTTCAATGTGGTTTTTTCCTTTCCCATTTCTTGATTACAATAACTTTGAAAATTAACTTTTTATTCACCCAAACTCCAAAATGGGCAAATAATGTACTGAACCAAAGCTCTCTTCGAAGAGCATATTTTCCAACAGTTTTAGCATAAATTTCCAATTGCCTTGGTAGATTAGTCTGTCTCATTGTGGCAATGTTTCCAAGTTTTTATATTTGAAAAATTAAAAAAGACAAGATTGCAAAACCTATTCCAAGATCAATTCTACTTTAACCACAGCCACACCCACACTTGACTTCTCTATTCGTTTCAATTGACCCAAAATTTAGTACGAATTTGTCCGCTTTAAATATATGTATTCTCACAATGCATCCCACATAAATGTGAAGTTCTTGAGCTCATCTTTAAGTTATCTGCAGATTCCTGACTTATGGCTTAGCCCATCTGGCCACTGGGCTCCTCAATTGAGTGGGAGACCCAGGTCCGATTCCCTTTGAGAACGAATTGGAGTATGGGAGTTATAAGGTGGCTTGGTGAATTTGTGGAGTGTTTGGATGATTGGTGTACTAACTATTAACAACTAACTTTGTCCGATCAAAAAAAAAAAAAAGCTACATAAACCAGAAAAATTAAGGTACGTGAAATTGTATATAATTTAACGTAATACTAGTACTTTGTGATCAAACTATTCTAGCAAAAGTTGCTGTGTAATTTATGTATATCCTCCGTCTGAATAGTCCTGATTTTTTTTTTATCGGGCAAATGGTGACTCAAACTCATCACTTCACGGCATAAGTAGTGTTTTAACCACTTGAGCTCTTCCACTTCGTCTTGAATAGTCCTGAACTTGAATATGCATGTCAATTAAATTCTTTATTGATTTTAATTTCATACGTATTAGGCTTCTGGAAAATTTAGAGATCATATATATTATGATCCATAGCCGAATTTGTTATATTGTCTTCGATAATTGATGCATATCTATAAAAACTAATCTTTTCATTTGCTTCATAATTCTAAAATCAACGTATCGTTCAATATAATTTGTTATTCCTTGAGGATCGATCCTTGTCCATCCAAGAGATGCTTTCATTCTCGAACCGCCGTTCCAAAATTTTTGTTAAAAAAATGAATCGATTTTCAACCGCGGTCAAGGCGGTTTCGGTTCGGTTCCGGTTCCTCTTTTTTTTTTTCTTGTGTTTTTTTGATCTAAAATTTGAAGGAATGTAGATGACAAATTTAATTATTGTAATATTGATAATATTGAGAATTTAAATTGAAGATTACATAAGTAATTGAACTATTACAAATTAGTAATTCTAACTTAAAATAAGTATCTAGTAATCTACTATTACAAATTAATTGAACTATTACAAATTTACAAATTGAACTATTCTGAATTTGTAATTACAACCCTAAAATCTTAAATAAATTTGTGTGTGGGGGGTGGGGGTGGTGGTGGTGGTGGGGGGTGAGGTGTTAAAGAAATTGGACTTGAGCTTAAATTTAAGAAATAAACTTAGAAATTCTAAGTTTGAAACTTAAAATTAAGTTGTCTACCTATCCAAATAGGAATCAAAGCCCACATAGTTCTCTTACCTCATTGATTTGGATCGATTCGATTCTTCAATCTTCAACTTAATGCATCACTCCCGGTGGTAGTTTCTTCGGAGCTATCTTGATCAACATTATAAATTAATTCTTGAGCTCTCTTTTCGGCCTTACCCAATCATCAAGCAAGCATTGGTTTTCCCCATTTTCAACGGTCATATTTGATATCGTTGCATCCAAAGTATAACCTCTCAAACTAAAAGCTTGTTCAACGGCAACGGTTGAGGCGGGAGATTCAAAAATTTCCCTTGCTAGCATTGACAATATCGGATAGGAATTTTTCTCCCTCGACCACCACTTTAGTATGCCAAAACTATTGTCGTCTTCATCATCATCAAACTCAAATCTAGAGGTTAGATAATGATCAAGTTCGTGATAAGGGTTAGAAGTAGCCCTTGGACATTTTTGCATACGCTCATTATAAAAATTCGATAATATAATGTCAATTTCATATTCAGTTACCATAGAAGATGAAGAGTCACCACCAACATTAGATTCAAAATTGGGACCACTATATACTCTAAATAAATTCATTAAAGTAATTTTAATCTTATTAACAATATCTTCCAGCTTAGGATATGCATCATCATCATCCATAACCATATGTCTAATAGGAAATAAATAATTATAATATGTTGGAAATTATGGTTTTGAGAGTGTTCAAACACCCATGTTTGACCATATTGTTGAGGTATTAAACGTTAATTTCCGGGAAATTAATCGTGATAGGACCTATCTACTCGCGGAGTAGATGATCGTGGTATATTAAATATCTCAAAACTAAATTTCGGTGAGTGAGAAATTAATACGAGAAGTTGGGAAGTTAAACATCTAGTGAGATGGTTTTTGGTGGGTTTGGTGGAGACCAAGTGTAGCCTTTCCCACTCATCCCACATTGGAACAAGGAAGGAAATTTCCTTGTATAAAGATAGGCATGTGTTCATGTTATCCAAAATAGGTGCATGTGGACTCTTACCCACGCTCCCGCCCGGGACCGGGTCCGGATTCATGGTTCGTGGCAATTGGGCTTTGGGGTCCATCTACCTTTTTGGAGACCCAAAAACTCTAAAAAGCCCAATTATTTTTGGACTCAACAGTTTGGGTGGTCCATCTGGATTTGGGTAGGCCCAGGAGACGTGAACTTATCCGTTCACGGAGTTGGACTCGGTCCATGCTTATCCAGAATTTGAATTTTGAATTCGAATCGAAGGTTCAACGAACCTGGACGTCTCAAGCTACGTTGTGCGGTCAAAACCGCCCACTAAGTTCGTGAGCCTTCCACGTTTCTCTCAACCTCCCAGAGTACGGTTCCATCTATATATTTGTTCTTCCTCATTCTTTTAGAAGACACTTCGAATACGCTCTCTCTGCATATTGCTTTCTGCAAACTCGTACCTAAATCATTCAGTTTAATTCCGATTATGTTCGCCGATAATATTATTTTAGTGGTGCTACTGAAGTAATATTGAGAAACCGTTTTGCCTTTGGGACATATACGCACGATCCTGTGAGCACTATCTAGGGCGTATTTTGTCTTGCGGGAAAAGGATTTTCCTTGACTCGGTTTCGTTTAATTTGTGTTTATTCGTCATGTTGTTTACGCAAAACATTGCAGTACGAGATTAAAAATTTTAACAAGCGAAAGATAAAATATTTTTTAATCGAACTACTGCAATGTCAAACGATCATTAGGACGATGTTAATGTGGTTGTGCCTAACACCGGTGCCATCGATGGTGCCACTGATGGTGTTAACACTAACTCTGTTTTAGCTGCGATTATTCCTACCAACACTAGAATAGGTGTACTTGTTCCTCTTGTTACTGGTTTAGGTGCGCCTACTCCTCAAAACGTTTCCACTTGGCACCACACTGATATTCCAGTCATTGATGGTCCATTTTTTGGAACTCGTGCGTTCACTGGAATGGGAATGTTTTTTACTGGTAACTCTTTTGGGAGCCAGTATGCTGGAAATGCGGGAAATCCGTTTGTTGGACTATACACTGGGAATCATTTTCTGGAAAGCCTCAATGGCAATCATTTTATGGATAATTCCAGTGGCAATCCCTATGTGGGAAACTCTAGTGGGTCCATAGGGGCAACTGCGTTTCATTCTTGTCAGCAACCAGGGACTGTAAGGTCCGTGATGGTGCAAGGAGAAAAGCCCGGAAAGTTTTCAGGTGTTAATTTCAAGAGGTGGTGGAAAAAGATGACATTTTATCTGACCACACTCAGTGTGGCAAAGTACCTCAAGAAGGACCGCCCCAATCTCCCTACTGACAGCGCTGATCAAGCAACCAGAATTGCCTATGACACCTTGATCAACGGGGACTATCTATGCCAAATTACATTCTGGGCGGACTGACTGACGCATTATATAATGTATACTGCGAACATGAGACTTCCAAAGAGATGTGGAATTCCTGGAGAAGAAATACAAGACGGAAGACTCTAGAACGAAGAAATTTGTGGTTGCTTCTTTGTAAGACTTCAGGATGGAGTACATCAAGTCTGTTGTTGAGCAAGTCCAAAAATTGATGCTAGTTTTTCAGAACATTGCTGCAGAGGGGATGCTGCTGCCAGAACCATTTTTGGTGGTCACTGTGATTGAAAAACGGCCTTCATCCTGGAAGGAGTTTAAATATTACCCCAAGCACAAGCGAAAGGAGATGAGCTTAGAGGATTTGATTGTCCAGCTCCAGAGCGAGGAGGATAACCGAAAAGAGAAGGGAAGGTCTCGACTTCTTCAATTGAGGCCAATGCAAATTTGATGGAGAAGAATGATCCATCAAAGAAGAGGAAACTCCCCCAACGACAAAGACATCAAAGGGAAGCATGTTGCTTCTGCTCCTGCCACGAATAGAAGTTCACTGAAAATGCTACAATTGTGGCAAGCCCAACTATCGGGCCAGTGATTGTCGCCAACCAAAGAACGACGACAAATGAAAGGCGAAGAAGAAAGACACCGTGAACGTGGCTGAACGGGAGATCACGGAGATGGATCTATTTGTTGTGGTGACTGAGGCCAATATGGTGGACAACAAAAAAGTAATGGTTCGTGGACACTGGTGCCACTTGCCATGTCTGCTCGGAGAAGTCTGCATTCTCCACCTATTCTCCTGCTGAGGGGAGAAAGTTGTATATGGACAACCAGGCCTCGTCTGAAGCGGCTGGTGTCGGAACGGTTGTGCTAAAGCTGACCTCGGGGAAGAAGCTTAAGTTGAATGATGTGCTGCATGTCCCAGACATCCGAAAGAACTTGATCTCTGGCTCACTGTTAGTTAGCCACAAGTTTAAGTTAGTGTTTGAGTCTGAAAAAGTTGTATTAAGCAAGTTTGGAACTTTTCTCGGGAAGGGTTATCTCGAGAATGGTTTATTCAAAATGTCATTCATGATTGTAAGTCGTAAAGGCAAAAACACTATTAATGAGAATGCTTCTACTTCTATTTATATCATTGAATGTTCTTCTTTATGGCATTTTAGATTAGGACATGTTAATTTAAAAGCTATAAAGCGTTTGGTACATTTGGATTTACTTAACATTGATAATGTCGATACATCCAAAAGATGTGAAATATGTGTAGAAGCAAAAATGAAAAAATTATCATTTAAAATTGTTGAAAAGTTCACAACCTCTCTAGAATTAATTCACACGGATGTATGTGATTTAAAATTTGTGCAAACTAGAGGTGGAAAAAAGTGATTTATTACTTTTATTGATGATTTCACTAGATTCTGCTACGTTTATCTTTTACGAAGTAAAGATGAAGTTATAGAAGTGTTTAAATGTTATAAAAATACAGTAGAGAATCAATTGAACACTCGAATTAAAGCAATTCGTAGTGATAGAGGTGGAGAGTATGTGGCTCTATTTGAACAGTTATGTGCTGAGTCGGGCATCATACATCAAACGACAGCCCCCTACTCACCTCAATCGAATGGTGTTGCAGAAAGAAAAAACCGAACACTAAAAGAGATGATGAACGCAATGTTCATCTTAATTCTCTAGTTTGCCTCGAAACTTGTGGGGGGGGAAGCTATTTCAAAATAAAATAACCACATTTTAAATAAGATTCCACTTAAAACTAAGGATAAGACTCCTTATGAGATGTGGAAAAAGCGCAAATCATCTTACAAATACCTCAAAGTGTGGGGGTGTTTGGCTAAGGTTGAAGTGTCAACTCCTAAACAAGTGAGAATCGAACCTAAAATGGTCGATTGTATTTTTATAGGTTACGCCTTCAACAGTAGTGCTTATCGGTTTTTTATTCACAAATTAAAAATACCAGATATGACAGAAGGCACTACAATAGAATCAAGGAATGTTGTATTCTTTGAAAATATCTTCTCTCGTAGGGATATAGAATAAGTGAGTTCGAACAAGCAAACCCACGAAGAATCAAATGATGTTGCAGGTCCTTCCACTCAAGAAAGTGAAGAATCAAGACGCAGTAAACGAGCTAGAGTTGATAAGACATATGGTCCAGACTTCATTACTTACGTCTTGGAGGACGAACTTAAGTTTATCAAAGAGGCTATGTTCAGACCAGATGCATCGCTCTAGAAGGAAGCTATAAATAGCGAATATAATTCAATTTTGCAAAATAACAAGTGAAAGTTGCTTGACCTCCCTAAAGGTTGCAAGACCTTAGGATGCAAGTGGATCCTTAAAAGAATATATAAAGTAGGTGGATCAGTTGACAAGTATAAAGCTTGTTTGGTTGCAAAGGGTTTTAAACAAAAGGAAGGGTATGATTTCTTTGACAACTATTCACCTGTTATGAGGATTAATTCCATTCGTGTACTTATCGCGATTGTTGTTTTGCATAATCTTGAAATACATCATATGGGCGTAAAGACTGTGTTTCTCAATAGTGAGATAGATGTTGAAATCTACATGGACCAACCTGAGGGTTACATCACACCTGAAAATGAGAAAAATGTGTGTAAACTCGTTCGATCACTGTATAGACTTAACAAGCTCCAAAGCAGTGGCACTTGAAGTTTGACAACACTATGTTGTCAAATGGGTTTCGAATTAGTGAATGTGACAAATGTGTATATGTGAAGGATACATCAACTGGGGTTGTTATCGTGTGTTTATATGTTGATGACATGTTAATCATGGGTAACAATCATAACGTCATCGTTAATGCGAAAAACATGTTAAATCGAAATTTTGACATGAAAGACATGGGATTAACAGATGTGATTCTAGGAATCAAAATTGAGAGAGCATCAAATGGAATTTATTTGACACAATCTCATTACGTTGAGAAAGTATTGAAGAAATTCAATGCATTTGATGATCCATCTGCTAAAACACCCCAGAACTCAATGTTCATCTAAAGAAGAACAGAGGAGAACCAGTGTCTCAGTTAGAATATGCAAGGATCATTGGAAGCGTTATGTACATTACGAATTGCACATGTCCTGATCTTACATGTTCAGTGAACAAGCTGAGTAGATAAACATTGGAAAGCTCTTAAAAGGGTCTTAAGGTACTTAAAGTACGTACACCCTTGACCTTGGGGTACACTATACGAGACATTCAGCTATACTTGAAGGGTACAGTGATGCTAACTGGATATCAGATACAAAAGACTCATTTTTCACTAATGGATATGTGTTCACTATTGGAGGAGCAGATGTATCGTGGAAATCCACAAAATAGACGTGTATTGTCCGTTCCATAATGGAATTAGAGTTCATCGCTTTAGATCAAGCTGGTGAAGAAGCAGAATGGCTTCGTAATTTTCTGGAAGATACTCCTTGTTGGAACAAACCAGTGCCATCGGTAATGGTACATTGTAACTATCAAGCTGCTATAGGTCGAGCTTCGAGCAATATGTATAACAAAAAATCGAGACGCATCCATCGTCGACATAACTTTGTTAGACATTTGATCTCAACTGGAGTTATAACTATTGACTTTGTAAGGTCAAAGGATAACATAGCGGATCCGCTCACGAAGAGCATAAATCGAGATCAAATGAATAAGCTGATAGAGGGCATGAGTCTGAAATCCATAAAGAAAACTGAAACAATGGAAACCCAACCATGATGATTGGAGATCTCAAGAACTTGGTTCAAAAGGGAAAACTAAACTGTGAATGTTAGTTGTACAACACTTGAAAATTATGACCTTTCCTGACAGCACTGTGTCAAGTGTTGAAAACCATTAAGATGTGGTAAAGGTTAAGTCGTAGACTTTTAATGATTCCTAAAGGTCCAAGAGAGATTGGGTATGACGGGATACTCGAAAGGAGATCAACTATGTAAATGAGAAGTGAAGGCCACTTTGACCAAACATTTATGAAACGAAGGGCGTCCATGGCCAAAAAGGACAAAAACGTGAGAACGAATCGGAATCGAGGCTGACTTGTGTCTGCACTGTTGGTAAGGTATACACATGGAGGATTAGTTCAAGGCGCTGTGTCCACTAAGCCCCAGTGTACCCGATGGTGTTCGACTACGGAAAGTTCAAAGCCACAAGCTACTTTTTTGGATGTAATGAAGTCTCAAATGAGCTGAACGATGAGCCTGAATCTGTATAGACACAATTTTTACTCATGTGGGGGATTGTTGGAAATTATGGTTTTGAGGGTGTTCAAACACCCATGTTTGACCATATTGTTGAGGGATTAAACGTTAATTTTTGGGAAATTAAACATGATAGGATCCATCTACTTGCGAAGTAGATGATCGTGGTATATTAAATATCTCAAAACCGAATTTCGATGAGTGAGAAATTAATACAAGAAGTTGGGATGTTAAACATCTAGTGAGATGATTTTTGGTGGGTTTGGTGGAGACCAAGTGTAATCTTTCCCACTCATCCCACATTGGAAACAAAGAAGAAAATTTCCTTGTATAAAGATAGTCATGTGTTCATGTTCTCCAAAATAGGTGCGTGAGGACCCTTACACATGAACCACACACATGCGCGCACGCCCGGGCCCGGGTTCGTGGTTCTTGGCAATTGGGCTTTGGGGGTTATCTATCTTTTTGGAGACCCAAAAACTCTAAAAAGGCTCAATTATTTTTGGACTCAACAGTTTGGGTGGCCCATTCAGATTTGGGTCGGCCCAGGAGACGTGAACTTATCCGTGCGAGGAATTGGACTCGGTCCATGCTTAATTCGAATTTTGAATTCGAATCGAAGGTTCAACGAACCTGGACGTCTCAAGCCACGTTGTGCGGTCAAAACCGCCCACTAAGTTCGTGTGCCTTCCACGTTTCTCTCAACCTCCCCGAGTGCGGCTCCGTCTATATATTTATTCTTCCTCATTCTTTCAGAATACACTTCGAATACGCTCCCTCTGCATATTATTTTCTGCAAACCCGTACCTAAATCGTTTAGTTTAATTCCAATTACGTTCGCCGATAATATTATTTCAGTGGTGCTACTGAAGTAATATTGAGAAACCATTTTACCTTTGGGGATATATACGCACGATCTTGTGAGCACTATCAAGGGTGTATTTTGTCTTGCGGGAAAAGAATTTTCCTTGACTCGGTTTCGTTTAATCTGTGTTTATCCGTCCTGTTGTTTACGCAAAACGTTGCAATACGAGATTGAAATTTTTAACATAATACAAATCTAACAATACTATTAATTCTTTCAATCTTACTCTAGGATCAAGTGCTTTAGCAACCAAGAATAGATCAGGAATATGCGTAAAATATGTTTTTCCATTTTTGCATCATTGAGAAAGTAGCACCATTTAATAAAGGATTTGTAATATTTTCATTTAAAACATGAGCAACTTTAATACAATAATCAAGTGTAATATTACTAGTAGGATAATAAACACTGGATAGCACTTTTGTTGAATCGTTAAAAATTTCCAAAATTTTACACAAAGAAGTGCATGAATCCCTATATTGAGGACATAAACGAAAACAACAATTTTTTTGAGAAAAAAATGTACATAAAGCTTCTTTATATTCCATGGACTCCTTTAACAATTTATATGTGGAATTTCAATGAGTTGACACATCAAGAGAAAAAAAAATTGGGATGCAAATTGAATGTTCTACAAAAAAAAATCATTTTTTCATCAAGTTTGAACGTCTCGACAAATAATAAAGACGGATAATAGGACCAACTTGTTCTTTCAAAGCTTCTAAACCATCTTGAACACATAAATTTAAAATATGACACATACATCTAACATGAAAAAAAAATTCCACAAGATATGGTTGATAAATATTTGTAAGATCTTCAATAATAGTCATATTTGCACTAGCATTATCAAAACCAATAGAAAAAAAAAATTCTAGTAAGAGCATACTTATTTAAAATATCATGCAATTTATCTCTAATATTAACGGCATTGTGTTCCGTATCAAAATCTCTATAAGCAATCAATCTTTTGTTAAGAGTCCGTGAATCATCAATCCAAGTGCATGCAACTCCTATATAACTATACTTTTGAAAATTATCACTCCAAATATCCGCACATATACAAACTTTAACATTTAAATCGGCAAATAGATTAATCAAAGCATGTTTATACTCATAAACAACTTTAACGACATCACGAGTAGTACTATGACGTGAAACTTTTGTTGTCGCGGATTGAAGACCAAGTTGGACAAAATCATTCTAAAAGGGATTATCGACAAATTGAAAAGGAAGATGTTGTGTGCACACAAATTTAGCTAACAATTTTTCTATATTTCATTTGATCAAATGTAAATAGAGAAGTGAGGTTACTTACCTCGCCTTGAACTTCACCTTCGGTTGACGTAATTAAATCCACGGAGTTGTGCTTGGTTTGAAGCAATTCCAACTTTATCCGGGTGAATTTTATTCAAATGCTTCACGAATGTCTCATATCCCCCTCCTTTGGTAAAATAATATATTTTTTCACAATAGTTGCAATGAACTTTAATCGTACCACTTGCCTCGTTGATCACTTTTTTAAAGTGACGTGCAAAAATATCCGATTTAAGTTGAGCTTGACTTGGAGTTGGATTTGGCTCGGCCTCGGAGTCGGTTGGGTGGTTTTGACTTTCTTGAGTAGGACGTCATGATGGCTCATCACCTTCAAGAGGATTCTCATAACCGGGACCAAGTGTGTGCTCAATATCATCTAAACTCCACTCGACCGGTATCGGTGGTGTAGGATGACGAACGAAAGAGGTGGAAGAAGTTTTACCCTTAGCCTTGCTTGCCATACTAATAATATAAATATGTAAGTGTACCAATATATGTAAATAATATGTAGTGTACTATAGACTATATACTAATATTAACTAGAGAGACTAGAGTAATTAGTAATATAAACTTTGATAATTGAGTGAGAGTTGAGAGAGATGAGAAAAAAGTAATGTTTTAAATCACTTAGGGGTGAATTTTGGAGTGGAATGAGGTAGTATTTATAAGTGAAAGTAATGAAATAAAAAAAAAAATTCACGAAAAAACCGGCGATTTTAACCGTGGAAGGATCTCAACAGCTCTTTAATATGGGTCGTTTGATGATCCAACGGCTATTTTTTTTAAAATTCTCAGGCGGTTCCGGTTTAAACCGGCGGTTCCAGTTCGAACCGACGGTTCCGATTCGAACCGGTGATTTAAGGTTCTGGATTTGTTAGAATCGGAACCGAACCGTATATTTTACTTTTTGTTCGGTTCCGTAATCGAATCTAACAGAATCAAGGGTTCGAACAAAAGTGTTTCGATTTTTTTTATCATGTTTAGTCCATCCTACTTAATTGTTTCCTTTAATTATTGTCCCTCTCAGTGTAGATGTAGATCGAACTTTAATTGACATTGACATTCAACTTGATCAACCTTAATTTCAGTTTTGATCATTAAATTTTAATCGTCATCAAAAGTACTAGTCATGAAATTATAATTTTTTTTATTCACTTTTTGTTCTGAAGTTAGTTGACTGACAATTGACTAACAAATCAACTTTTGGGGGTTGTTAAACATAATTATTTAAAACAATATGCATCTAGCACTAAAATCATTTTTTTCCCCAAACTTAAGCTCTATGTCTCTTCACTTGTACCCAATTTTTTTATTTCCATCATTCAATTAACGGTCAACTCGAACCAAAGGTGATTAAAAAAGTGAACTTTCAAGACTAATTTTTATGACGAGTGAAACTTGGACCTTGGTGACTAAAATTGAAATTGAGGTTAATTTCGGTGATCAAATATGATATTATCTATCCCTAGGAGAATATATGAAAGGCCTATTATGGATCAGGTAGACATGTTTCACTCTATTGAATCCTTGAGACATTTTGGCTCGTATACACATCACATGTCCATATAGAAAAGATAACAATCCACAGCTCGAGTTGTAACGTGATTCTCTTCCATGCTTTACTTTCATATAGAGACTTGATAATCCGAGAACCGCTAGTGGGGAAGAGTCCTTGGATCGTCTTTATGATATATGGACAGACCTCCAAGAAACCGGACCCCTCTCGGACGTATTTTCCACGTTACAAAATCAAGTTTTTTAAAAAAGGTAACATGGATAAATACGTCAGGTTTACTTCTTTAGGTCTTGACTTCTTCACCATTATCTCCTTTTATAGGAGAGTTTCCATATTCCTTTTGTTTTGGGCAGGGTGGGGAAGGGAATCTATGAGAGTGTGGTAGTAAGCCTGGTAAAAAATAAGGGTCCGGCTAAGCTTATAAGCTCTTTAAAATAGCTTATAGTTTGCAAAATAAGAAGTTTAATATTTTATAAGATCTCAAAAAAAGTTATTTAGTGCTTATAACTATAAGTTTTAAAAAAAAAAAATAAGTTGGGATATCCCAACTTATTTTACAAAAATTATAAAAGTTCTACCATATCCTAACTCATCCCGGCCCAAACCTGACCCGAATCCAACCCGTCCCGACACAAGCCCAGAACAAACCACCGACTTGAACCCAGCCCGAACCCAGCTCGGGCATCTCAATATACAAAAATAAAATAATTAAAATTATTTTTTGTTTTTAAAGATAATTATTTTTTCTAAAAAAATAAATATTTTTTTATTTTTTATTTTTCACAATAATTCTTTTATGAGTGAGTCTCTTTTGCACCGAAGTCCACCGTGCACTCATGCAATTGAATGATCCATTAAAAAAATATTTGACCCATTGAATATATTAGACATGTTCTGTGGATACATAGCACATGAGAATTTGTCTAATTTTATTTTTGAAAAAAATGTATTTAAAAATAAATTTTTTATTTTTTTCAAAAAAAAATCTTTTTTAAATATTTTCGAAAAATAATAATTTATTTTCAAATTTTTCAAAAAAAATAAATTATATTTTTTAAAATTACTAAAGAACTTATAAGTTTTATTAGTCAAATACTTTAACAACTTATAAAGCTATTTAAAAATTATATCTTATAGACTCTTAAAACAATATTTTAGAATTTTCTCTTCTCTACTCATTCTACCTTGCAATCAAAATTTAACGTTTTTATGCTAAAAGAGTAACTTTTTGTTTAATTGCCAGAGTATAGAGCCCTATTCTGTTGTGTATTTGTTTAGTTGTATAGCACACTGTTGTGTTGTATTAGATCCAAATGCACTATAAACTCATATGAGTTTAGTGCACAGCGCATGATCCAAATTCGTCAAACATTGAGGTTAATTTCCGAGACTTGTGCAGGTAAAAGGGAGAATGAAGTTAAGCTTAATGCTCCATGTCTTTTGCTCCCTCTGCTTCACCATAACTACGACTCTTGCCAAATCCTTATCAAAGTCGGGTTGTCCAGAAAAGTGCGGAAATGTCACAATTCCATATCCTTTCGGTATTGGTTCTAAATGCAGTGCAAATTCCTTCTTCACCATTCTTGAGTGGCATCAGAATGGAAGTACTACACATTTCGCTGTTTGGTACAATCATCGTGAATCAGCCAGTTTCACCGGTGAAATGCTCTGTTGAGCAGAGAACATCATCTCTGCCTATTTCACTTAATTGAAGTCCTTTCACCATCTCGGCACCCTACAATTCATTGACTGTATTAGGCTGCCAGAATTCGGTGTGGTTGCGAGCTAACCAGACGACGACAGTAGGAGGATGCTTGGCCTTGTGTGATGCCAACTCCACTGACACCACTTGCAACGGCGTTAACTGCTGCCAGACAGCACTTCCACCGAGACTCAAGGGCCTGCAGTATACTTACAAAAGCACTAATGCTAGCAGCAATGACTTCTGTGGGTATGTGTTCCTGTTTATAACAAATGGTTGAAAAAGGATTACAAAGGCGGAATTCTGCCTCATCTTTCGAATCTATTTGTACCACTGGTGCTTGAGTGGGAACTCGAAATACTGAAAAGTTCAGGTCCATATATTTGCCTCAACAAAGGTAGTGAGGAGGAACATTATTATTATCATAGGGAAGCTGATGAATTTGTATCTTCGACAAAATTTTGCGCTTGCTTATTCGGTTATGAAGGGCACCCATACATACCTGAAGGATGCACTTGCATCAACCTGTCATGCAATCACAGTGAACGTAAAGAAATACCTCGTGTCAAAATAGCACTCAGCATTATTGGCAGTGCGCTTGGCTGCCTGATATTGATCTTCGCAGTATGGGGGTTCAGCCTAGCTATTAAAAAGTTAATCACAACTAGCCTAAAACACAAGTATTTTAAGCAAAATGGAGGCCTGTTGTTGGAACAACACTTGTCTGCAAACGAAAATGGCATTGAGAAAACCAAGATGTTTAGTTCAAATGAGTTGGCAAAAGCTACTGATAGTTTCAATGAAAACCGCGTGCTTGGTCGCGGTGGCCAAGGTACAGTCTACAAAGGGATGCTAACGGATGGAAAGATTGTAGCAGTCAAGAAGTCCAAAAGGGTTGAGGAAAGCGATCTTGAAGTCTTCATTAATGAGGTTGTTATTCTATCTCAAATCAATCACAGGCATGTAGTTAAGCTGCTCGGATGTTGTCTGGAAACAAAGGTTCCTCGTCTCGTCTACGAGTTCATTCCCAATCATCCAAGTGAGGAATTCCCATTAACTTGGGAAATGCGGGTAAGAATTGCCAGAGCAGTGGCGGGAGCACTTGCTTATTTGCACTCTTCCTCGTCTGTTCCCATTTATCATCGGGATATCAAGTCAACAAACATACTCTTGGATGATAAATATAGGGCTAAAGTTGCTGATTTTGGGACATCAATGTCGGTTTCTATTGATCAAACTCACCTGACTACACGAGTTGTAGGCACCTTTGGTTACATAGATCCAGAGTACTTCCGATCAAGTCAGTTCACAGAAAAGAGCGATGTTTACAGTTTTGGTGTTGTCATGGTTGAGCTTTTAACTGGAGAGAAAGCGATATCAGCAATCAGGGTGGAAACAGGGAGAGGTTTAGCCACCCACTTTTTGCATTCAATGGAGGAAAATCAATTGTTCGAAATTCTTGATGCGAGGGTTTTGGAAGAGGGCAAGAAGGAAGAAATTGCACGCATAGCAGAACTGGCTAGAAGATGTCTAAATTTGAACGGTAGGAGAAGGCCTACGATGAAGGAAGTTGCAGTGGAGTTGGAAGGAATTCAAATGGTGAAGGAAGGATCAGAGTTTGTGCAGAATGAGGACAGTAGAGAGTTTACTTCTATTGAGTTTGCTGAATCAGACGGTTTCCCGTCCATCACAGAAAGCATGCATTTTGATACTATCACCACATATGTACAAGATAGTGATCCTCCCACTGCTTGATGAGCCCTGAAGAACATTTTTTCTCTATGCATCACAGTGCTGGAAAAGCTTTCGCATTGCTTCAAATCCTGATCTTAGTAAGCTGTTAAGAATTTTTATTTTACACATTCTTGCATTCAGTTCCAATTCCTGATCTTAGTAAGATGTGTAGAATTTTTTCTTAGACTTTGTTACATTTTGTATAAAGTATATTATGCTTATTATATTGGTGTTGTTATTAGATTGAAGCAAGACAGTGTGTGAAGATTTTGGTTTGTTGAATGTTTATCTGTTTTCTCTTTTCTGCATTTCTTTTGTTTCTGGTATGAACTCCCTCTGATTATGAAAGAATGGAGAAGCTGCTAACATCAAGAGTTTTACATTAGATGAATGATCATATTTTAAACTGTTGAATCATGTATTTTTGGAATATGCATGCTCATTCATGATTCATAGATCAGTGTATTTTTTTACCTTTTTTGAGGTGGTTTGAGTAAGTTTGATCAAATAAGGGTGTACTAAATAATTTTATAACTAATGAGTGCAAATAGCATTACCCATATAAAAAATATAACAAAGTCAAAATTTTATCATTGTTTTTAAGACAATGGTGACTTATATTATCCAGCCAATTTCACAGCAGGCAATCAACAATGAACATTGTAAATATCGTATAGAATTTTCCCTTCCATACTCGTTCAACCTTGTAAAAAGGTGACCTATTTTTATATACCAAAACTATGTTGTTCTGTTCCATTAGTGTTGAGCTTTCTCCCAATTATCTTACTTGCACTCTGCAGATTGAATCCCCATAACAGAGGATGAAATTAATCTTTTACCAATCCATGCCATTTTTCTCTACAATTGTGGACCTGTGATTAACTTAATCTCACTCAGGGGAGGTCTTGACTCGCTTCATCATATCACCCAGACTCAGTGAGTCAATGTAGAACATGGAAAACGGTAGGTCAATTATAAGCATTGGGAATTTAACAATGATTGGTCTTTTGGATATGATAATATAAATCAATAATGTTCTTACTTATGGTAAATATCAAACTAACTGCATGAGTTTTGTGCAGTTAACTTCTTTATCTCTTATGATAACATTGCTTTAACATGAAAAACTGGGTGGAAATGCATAGGATTTTCTCCCTCTTCCATCCTGTTGACATGCATCCTTAACTGCATGCATTTTATTCTCTTGACTGGATGTAGGCAATATGATTAAGAGTCTGTTTTAAAATGATGAACTTGTTTTAACTCGAAGAGCAACTCGCAAACCTATTAAGTAATTGAGTTAGGTATCAGTGAGCTTAACTCGTACACGATCAAATTCGATTCAGTTATAGTTTTTTCTTATGTTCCTATGGTGGAGTACGAATAGCTAACAAACCGATCTACTCAACTCATTTGCACTTTACCTAGTAAAACAAAACCAACAATGAATAGAATTTACCCTTCCATACTCATTCTACCTAGTTACAAGGTGAAGTACTTTTATATACCATAATGATCTCTTAATTTAGTTGCTTGTTCTGTTTTACTAATGTTGATTGAGCTTTCTGGTAATTATTTTGCAGATTGAATCTGCACAAGAAAGAATGAAGTTAATGTTAGCAATCCATCTCTTTTCCTCCCTGTGGTTAGCCATAAGTATTACTACTGTTGCCACCATATCATTGTCGAAGCCTGGTTGTCCAGAAAAGTGCGGAAACGTAACAATTCCATATCCTTTCGGCGTTGGTTCTGAATGCAGTGCAAATTCCTCCTTCACAACTATCTGCCAGAATTTCACAAGTCCTCCAACAATATTCTTGAGTAGCATCAAAATGGAAGCATTAAGCATTTCTCTTTTTGGTACAATCACAGTAAAGCAAGATGTGTCCCCCATGAGTTGCTCCGATGTGCAGAGAACACAATCTCTCCCCACATCACTTACCGGAAATCCCTTCACCTTCTCCGCACTCTACAACTCATTGGTTGTATTGGGCTGCAAGTGGCTGGGAGCCAATGAGACGACTACACTTGGTGGATGCACGGCCTTATGTGATGCCAACTCCACATCCACTAGTTGTAACGGTGTTAACTGCTGCCAGGCAACAATCCCACCGCGACTTAAGGAGCTGCAATACACTTACAAAAGCAATGAAGCTAGCAATAATGTCTCTTGTGGGTATGTATTCCCTGTTGATAAGAAATGGTTGAAGAACCTCGACCAATCAGAAATCGGCTCTGTACCGTTGGTGCTTGAGTGGGAATTCGGTGAACTGAAAGGTTTAAGTTCCGATATTTGCACGTATTCTGATGATTATTGCCTCACGTATCCTGATGATTATGGCCTCAGAGACCTGAAATCTGACATGTTTTACGATCAGATTGATTGTTTCAGAAGCTACCGCGATAGTGAATATGATCCTTTGTACGGATTTAGTACTGGAGAGGATAGTTTGTATGGGGGACAAGAATACTATAGCAACTATTACAGAAGTAAATTTGATTATGTATCTTCAACCAAATATTGCTCTTGCCCTCGCGGTTTTGAAGGGAACCCGTATCTACGTAAAGGATGCATTGATATCGATGAATGTAGCAATTCAACATTAAATCGATGTCCACCTATGTTGCCAATTTGCACCAACTTCCCAGGAGTGTATTCATGCGAGCAAGATTATTCAGATAAGAATAACACATCTCATGTCAATATTGCATTCATCAGTACTGGCAGCACGCTTGGCGGCCTGATTTTGCTCGTTGCAGCATGGAGATCCAGCAAAGGTATTAGGAAGGTAATCAAGGCTAGCCACAAACGCAAGTTCTTTAAGCGAAATGGAGGATTATTGTTGGAACAACACTTGTCAGTTGTTGATAGTGGCCTACAGAAGATCAAGTTGTTTAGCTCCAAAGAGCTGACAAAGGCTACTGATCATTACAATGAAAATCGGGTACTTGGTCGTGGTGGTCAAGGTACTGTGTACAAAGGAATGTTGATGGATGGGAGGATTGTAGCGGTCAAGAAGTCAAAAAAGGTAAAGGAGGGTGATCTGGAAGTCTTCATCAATGAGGTGGTTATTCTTTCTCAGGTAAACCACAGGAATGTTGTTAAGTTGTTGGGATGTTGTCTGGAAACAGAGGTTCCTCTTCTCGTTTATGAGTTCATCCCCAACGGCACGCTTTTCCAGCACATCCATGAACAGAATGAGGAACTCCCGTTAACTTGGGAAATGCGGGTAAGAATTGCCAGAGAAGTGGCGGAGCACTTGCTTACTTGCACTCTGCCTCGTCAGCTCCAATTTATCATCGCGATATCAAGTCAACAAATATACTCTTGGATGATAAATATCGGGCTAAAGTTGCTGATTTTGGGACATCAAGGTCAATTTCTATTGATCAAACTCACCTAACTACAAAAGTAGTAGGCACCTTCGGTTACTTGGATCCGAGTACTTCAGATCAAGTCAATTCACAGGAAAGAGTGACGTCTACAGTTTTGGTGTCGTCATGGTTGAGCTATTAACAGGGGAGAAAGTTATATCGTCACTCAGAGCCGAAGAAGGAAGAGGTTTAGCCACCCATTTCTTGCATTCAGTGAAGGAAAATCAGTTGTTTGAGATTCTTGATGCAAGGGTCCTCGAAGAGGGCAAGGCAGAAGAAGTCATCGCCATGGCGGAACTTGCAAGAAGATGTCTGCATTTGAATGGTAAGAGAAGACCAACAATGAAGGACGTCGCGCATGAATTGGAAGCCATTGGATCAGATTGTCTGCAAAATCAAGATGACAGCATAGAAAACAATTTTTTCGATTTTGCAGAATTTGATGATATCTCCTCCCTCTCAGGATCCTTTGATTTTGATACTATCTTCCTGGATGATGAACCTCCATTGCTTAATGAGCCCTGAAGAGTATTGCTTCTCTTTCCACTTTTATGCATCATAGTGCTGCAAAAGCTATAGCACACTTCCATTTCTTGATTATTTTTTTGGATAACTCGGTATCCGGTCCAAAGAAGAACTAATCCGGGGGACCAGAACCCACAGTCCATTTCCATTTCTTGATTTTAGCAAGTAGTGAATAATATTGGCGTTGCTATTAGACACCTATTAGACACCGAAGAAAGACAGTGTGTAAAAGACTTTAATTTGTTGAGTGTTTTTTTTTTTTATAAAGGACATTACTGTGTTGAATATAACCTCCATCTGATAATGAAAGAACATTGAAATTGCAAATATCAAGTGTTTTACATAAGATGAAAGCACAAAGGGGAAAGGTGCCACATTATCTTATTTCCAAAGCGCGAGATTTCTAAAGCACGAAGCAACGAGCTGGGTGCCACATTATCTTATTTACACAGAGTAAAGGTGTAAACGCATACATACATTAACAAAAGAATGCACACAAGCTAGCTACTAACCAAGCTACAGAAGCAACAGGTAGATCATATGTCCATGCCGTCAAATATTTCACCATCATCCTCTTCAAGTGACTCTTTATAAAAAAAGCCTCCACTCACCAAGTTGCTGCCACGAAAAGCGGATGATTAAGCTGAAACTACTCTTGGCATCGGATGAAATATTCCAATATGGTGGTTAAAAAAATGGTGGGTGGATTAAAAAAAATCTGAATTACCTTAAACAGCTAAAGCGAAAGCTAACAATGCGCTTGAGCTTTCTATTGTAGAAGAAGAAATTATACGACCATCTGCAAGGTGAAAAAGAAAAAATTTGAAAAAAAAGACGGAAATTAAAGATTTAGTAAAGCCCGGACCAGACAAGCAGTTAGTATACTTGTATTTAAAGCTTACATGGCTCCTTTCTCTTGGAACGGATCTGCTTCAGCCTCGGGGTTGTAGCTGTAGATGTCACATTCAGCCAATTTTACAACCTGCAACAGCAGCGATGAAAGCCAATTACCCCATATACTCTTTGATAAATGTTCTCCTCTACTTCTTGATTCAGTAAGGTTGAAAATACCTCGTCCAAGGCCTTGTACAAGGTTTCCACGAGGGAACTTCCCTCATTTTCCTCAGCCCACTCCTGTGTAAAGTTGACAAAAGTGAATACAGAAAAGCAATGGCAGGAAAAGCAGAGCACAACCCACCAATTAACGATCTCCAAATCTAGTACAGTTAGCTTTCGCTAAGCAGCTGAGATTTATTTCACTATCGAAAACTACAAATATTTTGCACATTCCTTTCTCGGTGAGTGAAAGCATCCAACCCCCAATCAGACTCGCACCTCAGAAAAAACGCTCAAGAACCCCATTCCACATCATTAGCCACCATAACAGATTACATTACTTGACATCTAAAAACATGGAACGTGTGATAGTACCCTTTTCATCTCTCATTGACACCAAACATGAAATTGGGTTTGATTACGCTGACCGTATATCCATGCAAGGTTCATTCTACTGTTTTGTGAACAATAAAGGATATATTTTAAACAGATGTCAATTTCTAAAACTTACGAGACATATTTAACAAATCAATTTGCTATGTAGTACTTAATGTACAGATAATCAAAATGTCAAGAGAAAACAGAACCGTTGAAATGACAATGATAAGCTGAGATGCATCCGTATATTATCAGATGAAAGCACAGAAGTGAGACCATCTAGAGATCACAAACTATTAACGTCAACATTGCAAATTTAAGATTCATCTAGCATTTAATAATACTGGATGGTACTTGTTATCTATTAAACAATCTCAGGAATATAAAAGTTAGGTAAGGTTTCTGGTCAAGGGGATAAAGTTGTAGGTGCAGTCGGGTGGTTCTTCACCTCAACCATTTACAAAGTTGCACCCAAGAGCAAGCTATTTCCAAAATGAAAATGAAGATTCTATTAAAGGTTCAGTTTGTTTTTTTTTTGTTATTAAAGGTAATTATAACTCAAATTCTAGTTTCATATATTGCAAGCATTAAACTGTTGATGCACTTTGCAAGAATATATCCTCAATTATTTGTTTCGGTCACAGAGAATCTTTAGGAGCTGGGAACTTCATCTTCACTACAATAGCACAATGTCAGATAAATCACAGATTAATGGAACTACCTTTGAGACCTCAAACATGTAAACATCAAAAATCTGCTTAAAACTGTCCCAGCTTTCTTCAGTGAAGGACTCCTGAGCTCTGACAGCACTGGTAAACGAGAAGTTGCAGATTGTAGCATAAAAAAGGAAAATATGGAAAAAAATATGTTTGAAGATTCAATGAATGAATATTTGCATGTTACAAACTCAGAGACAAGATATCAACTGACAGCTAGTGTTGGGATATGGAGAGACTTGAACTCTCAGCTCCTATAAGAGCAACAGTAATCTAAACTGTCTGTCAAACCTTCTGACAACACTCCCACAGCAGTTAAAAAAGGATTATAGTGGGATGCCATGTCGCAAAGAAAGCTGACAGCAGCATTACCCATAATCCTTCTTCTTGGGAATTAACAACATAATCCAAAATAAGATGCAGGTTACCTGAAGCCGAAGTCAGGATACATGTGATGAAGAGTAAGAAGTAAATAAATCAAAGTCTTCCGGCTGCCAGGTCGACAAAGGATAAGTTATAAAAAAACGTAGCATAATAAAAAGCTAACAGAATTTGGAGATTGATTCAGCAACCTGGATTTACTAAGCAGATATTCAACTGGAGAAGAAGAGTCGGTATCCGAAGACTTTCCTAGATGATCAAGAATCTGGAGTTGAACCAATCACGCACATGAATGCAGATCATTAAATCTCAGGAAAACATGAGATAAGATATTCATCTTCATAATTAACGTATTTCAGGTTTCGAAGCAAAAAAACTTCACGAGTAAAAAGTCTCTCGCATGAGTAAACGGTATTGTGTACGAAGTTGTACAAAAAAGATATCACTGAGAAGAATTAATATCGAGATCAGTGAACACTAACTACGGACTAAAAAATCTAAATCCATTCGAACTTTCCATTTTAAAAATTTACCATGCGCAGATATTAAATGTCAAACACAGATAATGTATAATATGTAATCACCTCACTTTCCAAGCTGAAAGAGAGCTTCTTATCAGAACCCGAATGTTTACCTATAAAAGCAAATACGAAACCTCAAATCATTCGGTTTTAACCTACAAACATACTCTGTCCGCTTATATGGAAATCATACTTACAAGAGTAAGCTTCCAGGCATCCTTCTACAGTACGTTCTCCAAGATTAACATTATTCAAGAAATCATTAATTCTGGGAAAAGATAGCATCGAATTAGTTAACCAGTTAATGTTCAAGACCAAATCAATGAGAAAAAATATCGCAATAAAAAACATCTCTATTACTTATACTGGAGTAGGATAAACGGTTAATTATTATATCTGAACTGTACCGGTCAAGAGGAGTGCATTCCATGTACTTCATGATGGATGTCAATTGAAAGTCCAATCTTTACTCACAATGTCTGCACTGATAATTTTGCGTAAGTTCCAACGATTTTCAAGCCATTAAAGTTCAACATGATAAACCTAATTACCTACTGAAAAAGCAAAACATATTACTGATTTAAAAATCGGTCATACTGTCTATAGATCCTTAGTTATCTAACATAGCAGAGTAAACAATAACTCCATAATGAAAAGAATTAAGACGCACTTCCGTTTTTCTGCAACGTGGGCCTCATCCTGATTGGATATCAAGATATATATATCTATGTATTCAGCAATCTTATAGATCTACACCTATTACCATAGACTTAAATGCCCAAGTTCACGCATCCATCAAAAATCTGGAATTAGCTCACATTAGCCCCACCTACCTCCCCCCTCTGTTTTTCTAAAGCGCAGAACTACATTCAGAATCAGCCGTAAGACTTCACTGGCTCCATTTTATTATACAAAGCGCACCACAATTCAAGATTATAAGCAGATCTACAAGTAAATCGACTTTGCTCAAAGGATATACCAACAGACAAAATTTTCATCCATTTTGCTGAATAAAACGCCCAAAACTCTTCATACTAAAACAACAATAATAAACACACACAAATGGGACCTTTCCAAACAAAATCAAGCGCAGAACGACATTCAGAATCAGCCGTAGAAATTCACCTGCCTTCTATATTAACTCACTAGTAAACAAAACACACCTTAAATTTACAATTACAAGCAGATCTGCAAGCAAATTGACTTTTCACAAAATATAAACCAAAAGACCAAATTGAAAATGATAACAAAGAGTGAGAAAAACACACCGTTATTGACGAAGAGCACTGGAAATCAAGAATCTGCTTATAAGTTTTCAAATTATAGGTAGCCAATGTTTTTCTAGCGGAACCCAAAGAGAAAATATGCGAATTTCACCAAAGATTGGGTTGGATATTTATTTTTGTAATTTTGGTTTTTCCGTTTTATTTTTGGACGAGATTTGTTACGGATTAGTTCAAAATTGCAATTACAAGTAGCAACAACCAACTAAAGTCGTTATTGCTATTCGAAATAAAAAAATTAAAGTCGTTATTCGATTACCCGTATGTCGCACTGACAGCACAAATCGAAAACTGGGTAGGATCAGTCAAATCATATCATCTGTTCCATTTTCAGTGTTTAACTTCATATTCCATATTATGAATGTATGACAAGTAGAAACTGAGGTTTCGGTTAGGCCATGTTTGGACTCGGACTACAATTTTATAAAGGGCTCAATTCCAGCTAATTACTGGAGGGCTCCGGTTATTAACAACCCCACATTGGTATATTTATACATCTATTTTTCAATTTTCTCATCCTATATGGCTAAATACAAATCTTTCAGATTAAATTTCTAATTTTCTCTTAACTTTACTTTTCTCAATTACTTTTGACAGTTTTTTTCTTCTTTTTTTTTAAATGTATGTTAACAACCAACGGTTTTTTTTTTCTTTTTTCAAAAAAATATTTTTGTAACAAAATTTATAGATTTTTTATGAAAACAACAATCCTTCAAACATCATATCTATTCTTCATATCTTCATTTCTAAAATCTGTAAAAACATTCATCGTCTTCTTTCTCTTATTCATTATCATGTACTCCTATTTTTCAAATTTTAATCAAAATTCAGATCCAATTTTATTTTAATAGTTCTAAATTTAATTTTTTTCAATTTGATTTTTTTTAATCCCGCGTGATACGCGGGAATAAGAAGTAGTACGCCTATACTCACATTAAACTACCAATTTCACCCTCTCATAAATTTTTTTATTTTTTCTGCTTGATTTTCTAATTTTCTTTCTTTTTTTTGTAAGGCTGCCCTCGCTTTCAGCGCCCCCACCCCCTCCCCGGAATGGTGAATGGTGGAGGTGGCAAATCACATGACGCAATGGCCCATTGGTGGGAGGACCAGGTGTCCAGTGCTACAAGGAGCTATCCCCACATTGGAGGGATAAAACTCCCACACTGCATTTGCCAGACTCGATCCTCGCTTCAGAAGAATCATTCACCCAGAACCAACCGAGCTACGCCCCATACAAAATTTTTTTTTTTTCTTTTGGTCAGGGCGCTCCGCCTCTGCCCAAGAGCCGCCTTCGCTACGTATCATTTAGCCATCGAATAGCGCCGCCCCACTCCAGTGCCCGTCCCAACGCAGCTTTCTCGTCGCCACAATCCGTCACATGTTTTTTTGGCTAGGTCTTGTATGCATTCATGTACATCGTGCACTCAAAATACATTTTAGAAATGTGCAACTTCATATATTGAAAAATACAATTTATTTGTATTGAAGCGTGCAATTATTAATATGAAAAAATAGTTATATTTTTTAGTGTATAAGTTACACTTTTCAATATAACAAGTCGCATGTTTCTAAAATCTTACTATAAGACACTACAAGACCCTGGCACAGGTATATTTACTCCACTTTTTTTTTTTTTTCTTTTGAAAAAAAAACGAATCCCCCTCTTCTCAATTCTCTTTCGCCTCTTCAATCAGCATCCCTGTTCTTTCCACAAACTAATAACAGTGTCATGTTGATTTCGGTCATCTTTGCATGAAAATCGATACAAATTTCTGCTCTGGTTCTTTGAAAATAGTTGATAAAATTTAAGGCTGCATTTGTTTTGGGATGTAAATATGCGGAACAAGTCAAGATTTTAGAATTCAAGTGATTTAAAATCCTTGATAAATAGTAAATGTATATGTTTATTTTGAGATTTAAGTATGATAAGATTTAACTTTATGCCAAATCAATATTTAATAGTGATTGATGTTTTATTATTATATTATACTAGTATTTTCTCCAGTGCAATGAACGAAAATAGAATGATACAAATATATGTTTAGACTTATGTTATTCTCCTATATAAAAATTACTTCTTTTTTTTTTTACGGGATATAAAAATCACTTAGAAATAACATATAAGCATATATATATATTCATTAATTTAGGGTTGTAGCATATTTTCGATTTTTTAATGCACGTCTTGTATTAATATGAATAATGCCACTATGTTGTAGCATGTTGTAGTATGTTAATGTATGAATAATAACTAAATAAATTACTTATAAAATTAAATTACCAAAAAAAAAAGCAAATAAATATTGGTTAAAATATACTTTGTACACACAAATTAAACTATGAACTCCACGCACAATTACATATTGTAAATTGTAAAAAACTTTTTTATATATAATATTTTTGAAAACAAAATATTGGTGAACATTTGTTTTTTAATTTTTTTTTTCACTTAATAAGATGTTTAGTGTCTCGATGAATTAGTTTATCACATCAAAGTAATTAAACAATAAGCCTATATCAATTATAATATTAAAATTTAAATTGAAAAGACACAATTACTTTAGATAAATAATTAATAAAACAAAATGACTACAATAAAAAATATGTCAAATCCAAAAATATAATTGTCATCAAGAATATGATGCATTATTTGTTATCTAATTGCTCTAGTTTTTTTCTCTATACTACAAAAAATAAATATGATGCATTATAAAAAAAATTGATATTTGAAATTATTGGTGAAAAGTAAAATCAAGACACTCTTTTTAGTGGAGAGTTATTCACCACTACACCACAAAGTAAATGTAGCTCAATTGCTACAACAATGATTGTTCATTCTCTTTTTCTCTCTCCTTACTTCTAATTTTATATATTTATAGATTGAGAAAAGTAATATAGTGTATAAAATATGATGTATTGGAAAGAGTAATAATATGTTTTATAGGTATATGTAAGTGTGAATTAAATTTGGAATTTGAAAACCAAACTCTAAATCTCAAACTCGTATAAAACGGAGAGCGCAAAGTCCTAAGTTTATCAGTGTGAATTCCAAAACAAACATAGCCTAAAGAAAATAAGAAGTACTCCCTCCGTCCTTGTATAAGTTTTCTGTTTGTTTTTGTTGATTTGTTTAATAATAATAAAATAATAAAAATGAAGGGTAGTTGTGGGTGTTGAGAGAGAGAAAAAGGTATGCGGAGTAATGAGTGGAATAATGAATGACAGAATAATGAATGACATTCTTTGTAATATTATGTGAAAAATAAGGATAAAAATTATGGACAGTTAGTTATTTTTTTTATTTATAAAAAATGAAAACCTATTGTAAGACATCAAAAAGAAAAATAAGAAACACATAGTAGAACAGAAGAATTATTTTTTAAGATAGATTTGTGTATAGATTTATGATTGCAGTCTTTGCAAATGAATTATACCTGAAATTGGAATATTATTGTGAAGATGGGGCAAGGCAGTGGGATTCTAAGATTAAATAGGTGGAGAAAAATGAGAGAGGGAATAAAGGTGTGAGAACATGAGAGAAGAAAGAGGGGGAGTGGGGCGGCCGGCGGCGGGATGTGGGCGACGGAGGGCGGAGGGCGGCGTGGCAATGGAAATGAAGGTGTGCAGAAATGAGAAAAAAGGGGACGGGAGAGGGATGATGGCTGAGAAAGAAAAAGGAAAAGATAAGGTTTTAAAGAAGGGTAAATTAGGTAGTGTATTATTAACGTGGGCGCATCTACCAATGTTGGGGGTGTTAATATACTATCAATTTAAATGATTTAATTGAAAATAAAATCACCATCTTTCTTTTAATTTTAGTCTAATTTAAATTTTTTTATTAATGTGACTATATCAATTAGCCATGTAGATTCGGACATAAAAAGTGTCTTTTATAAATCTAGCTTGCAATAATATTTAAATGTGGTGATTTATTTATAATTTTTCAAAATTTTAGATTATATTATAATTAGGTGAAATTTTGTGATTTTATTTGTAATTGTTGCGAGTCGTTTTATATGGAGAATATTATGTGGCTAATTCGATGACAACTCACAAATAAAATATGTACGTGTAAAATATAATTTGTAAATAAGAGGAATTTGTTGACCCAAATACGAAAATGACTACTCCAAAGTGTTCAAGTCGGGGATGTAATATTGCGAGTTTTACACGTCATAATACATGATATACATCTCATGAAGATGAATCGCCATGATTGAAGATGATTTGGAGAGTAGGTATATGAGTCTTTAGGGATTTTATGTGTATGGATGAACTCTCGAATTTTTTCTAACCTCACCACTGGGAAATTTTCAACCTCACCACTCTGGGAAATATTTGTGAACCTGTCTCTTGTTGTTTTTTCTTCTATTTATAGTACTTTGACAAACATGAAATTTGGTTTTTGGCAAGCATGAAATTTGAGACTTGGTCTTGCAAGAACTCACGCGATCTTTACGCTTCCAACTTCGCTTCCGATTGATCTTTGCACTTGCTTGTCTATAAAATGCACTCTTTTTTTGGTCGTCCAAATCAATCTTTTTGCTCGGCCGGATGCTTTGTTCGCCCTTTAAACCATATCAATCTCATGCCTAATATTGTCCTCATCGAGCATGTCCGAGCCCTCTCGGTTCTCGAAAGCATCGAGCATACCGACCCAAAGGTTGTCCGAGCCTTCGGGATGTCGAGCCTTCGATATCTCGAAAGACGAAAGATACCGACCCTCGTGTTGTTCGAGCCTTCGGGATGTCTCGAGCATCGAGCATACCGACCCTCGCGTTGTCCGAGCCTTCAGGATGTCCGAGCCTTCAGGATATCCGAGCATCGAAGCATACCGGACCCCTCAGGGTTGTCCGAACCTTCGGGATGTCCGAAGATCGAGCATAACGACCCTTCAGTTGTCCGAGCCTTCAAGATGTCCGGAGCCCTCGGTTATCCTCATCGAAAGATAATCGAATTCGAGGTCACTTCGACCAAAGCTATCCGATTTTTTCTCGATCCGATCACCACCGACCCATCGATCAACATCTTTCGGATCATACCTATTTGCTCGGTTAGTCCCGCTAACATACTTGTTCGGGCTCTGGTGGTGTTCGAGCAACCTTGGTTGGTAAATGGCGAAATGGCGAACAAAACTTATTTATAAAGCAGCATACTCAAGCATGGTTGACAAGTGTAGAAATGCGAACAAACTTGTTTGTTCGCTGCAAGATCACATTTATCCATTGAGCATGGTTATTTTAATAATTGAATATTACACGTGTCCTCCGACGTGTTAGATTAATCTTGAGTAATTATATCGAACACAACAATACCCCCCACGTCGCCGCTTTGTATTCATCATGGGGGCCCGGCCGTTATTATAATTGATTAGGGCCGTCGTGAACGCCGTTTAAATCTTCATCTTAAATTTCAAAAAAAATTCAAACCCTAAGATCTCTAAATACCTATTTTTCGCCGCCTCGGTTCCTCTTTTTTTCTTTCTACTTCTTCTTGCTTTCATTTTCTTTCTTTTTCCGATACTTCCCAAGAAGGGCTTTCCTATTTAAACGATTTAATTTTATTCATTAACTATTTCATCCCTTTTTTAATTCCAATTATGGCTTCGCTTTCAAATTCCTCCTGCTTAGAGAATCGAATAAAATCGCCATTGTTCCTCCTTTCCCTCTTTCGGTACAATCTCTCGTATCGACGATGATGCATCGGAGATGAATATCTCGGGATCAAGGTCTCGTTGGCAAGTTCGGCAGCCATTTGCCATTCTTTCCTCCGATTCCGATGATGCCCTAAATGAATTAGATAGGGATTTAGCCCGTACCGATTTTTTGGATGATTCAGATGAAGATTCTTTGCCCCAACCCCAAATTAGGTCTAGGGTTGTAAATAGGGATGATGATAATGTGAGGGAGGAAACTCTAATAGTTGAGAATGTTGATGAGTCGAACAGAGGGTTCGACGGCGAGCCGAACACGGGGCTCGATATCCCTGTCGGTCTTCCTCATAGCCCAACATATAGCGATTATAATGCTCGTTATAATTTTAATTGGCCCGAACAACCTCATAGGATTAGGGTTGAGAATGAGTACCCGACAAGCAAAATTGCGAGCGTAATTGATGTAGATATGCTCGCCCAACTGTATAGGAACTATGAAACTCCGAAAGATGTATTTTTCTGGGTACCGGTCCCGATGAAATGAAAGCGCATCACCTCTTGAGGGTTGTGTTGTCAGAATTTGGATACAATGGAAGCGGGTCTTCGATTCCCACTTCATCCCGGCTTATTACTCTTTTTGCTCGTGGAATGGAACATCACCATTACACAATGCTGCCGAATGGGTGGCACATGATTATGAAGCTTCTTGACTTTGTTCGGCAAAAACGGCCCGTATATTATCCCACAAAGAAATTTAACTCTCACGCCTAGTGCATTTGACCCGTCCCAAGGGCGAACATGGATGGCTGTTCATGCAAGCAAATGCTAAGTGCAAGGTCATTGAGGATGTGTCGAACTAAATTAGTGATTGGAAGGAAAAATTCTGGTTCGTTGGGGGCGATTGGAAGAGCCCGGCTTCTGGAAGCGAACCAGATGCTCACTTAGACATCCCCACAGATTTTGGGGTTTACCGAAGTAAGTATTTTTGTGTCTTTTCCTCTTGACAGAACCGATTTTAACTTATTCTCCATTTCGGAATTCCACCAAAGCGATTTTACAAAGAGACCAACGACGGCAATTTTAGCAAAGATTCGCAAATCGATCTCGAGCCTCGCCGTAAACGATCTGTGGAAGACTTTGAATACCGGGCGATCAAAGGAAGAAAAGGAGGCTTGTACGTGCCCCCTCATCATTTAGCTTGGCCAATCCAAATTGGTAAGGATTGTTTTTTGTATTTGCAAAGTAATGTTGTACCTTTTGTTCGCTATTTCTCTTTCTTTTGTAATGAATTGTTTTGTCTATAGTTTTTCCCCGCTGCCATCATTCTTTCGAGTACCTCCTAGCATACCGAGATGGTCGAACAAAAGGCCTCAAGAGCTTGTTTCGAATTCAAGCCGAAAGGGATGCTCAAAGAAGCAAATTGAGGAAGAGAAAGGGTGAGAAAGGCGATCCGAAAGTTGCAAGGCTCAACTCGGGAGTTGAGCCGACCGTAGAGGACAACTCGTTAGGCCGAGCAGGGGGCGAGCGAACAGGCTCAATCGCCAAAAAGATCAAGGAGGGCAATGACGAAAGGTGATCCGATTTCTCGACGAAGCATCGAGGCCACTGGGAGACCCCCTACTACCGGTGATCGAATGGCCGCCTCCGTGGTCGGTTCGGTCGCGCAAATTGTCAAGATGGAGGTCGGTACATCTTCTCCACCTCCTCCAGGACCTCGGAGGATAAATCATTCTTGGGATGGGACCTCGCCAATGTGCATGTTTGTTTGTTATTGGATTATTGATTTTTTTTTCCTTCAATGATTTTGTTCGCTTTATTTCATTTATTTGCTCGGGTGAACATGCAGGTTGAGCAGATTGGCACCTCTGATGCCCGAATTGAAAAATTATTACTGCTCCCCGAGTGTTCGCAATGTTCCTAGCCTTCCCGAGCATGTACAGAAGGCTTGCGAGACCCCCATTCGAGCATGGACGACTGAGCTCGAAGAGGCCACCAAGGGTCCAACACCTTTGGAAACCATGCGACTTGGCCTAGTTCATCATGGTCAATCTCTAGTTCTTCTCGACTTGGAGGAGTTGTTCCTGAAGGGGCCTAGAAATTTGGGCATGATTTGTTCGATACTTCGCTTCCGCCCACCCCCAACAACGAATTTGTTCCTTAGTGTAATTTTTGCTTTACTGAACAATTGTTGTGTAATTTTTGTCTTCTTCTTTCTTGCTCGAACAATCTCTTTTGAACTTGTGTAATTTTTTGTCTTCTTCTCTTTTGTTCGAACAACTTTGAAATTGAATGGTTGAATTTGCATATTGAACAATTTCCTCTAACCTGATCGTTGAGGATGAATGTTGTTGCTGATGAATGATTGATACTTGTGTTGCTTGATGTTTGCCTTGCTTTCTAGTTTATGCCTCTTTTCTTCTGAATGAATTCGAACATTGTGTTTGTCTATGTCCGCTCCTGACTTCTTTCGTTTTTTATTGGCTTATTGTGATGCAATCGGTTGATCGTCTTATTTAGGTGCGACCAGATGGGTTAACTTTATGCAACCCCCCCTTTCTTGGTTCGCGATCGTCTTATTTAGGCGCGATCACTTCGTACTCGGGCCGTCTTATTTAGGTGCGACCAAGACTCATCACTTCCGCTTTTGCTTCTGGTATCTGTAAGTGCGAGTCGCCTTTTCATCGCGTACCCATTACTCGCTTTCTTTGTAGGTATCGTCTACAAACTCGTTCGGCAGTGAACATAGACTTGACTCGTTAAATGCCTTTGTTCGGTCGTCCGCTTTAGGTCTGACCTCGATAGGCTTCAACTAGAAAATCTTAACAAACAAAAATGTTTTTGCAACACGTTGTATTCTATTACAACACGTATCTTCTATCTTTCAATAGTGCTGGCCAGAATTTCTTCTAGAAGATTTGTGTCGAACACGGTGTGTTCTTCCTTCATGATTGTCCTACTCGTTTTAGCTGAATGGCTGATTATGGTCGGCCATTTGTGCTCGTTTTCAAAATGGCGTGGCCGATTGTGTTTGGCCGCTTATGCTCGCTATTCTCGATAATATTTTTTTCAGATTTGACGCATTCCACGAGTAGGACAAGGGGACTCCATTCAGGTCTTCCAAATCATACGCCCCATTTAACAAACGTTTTGTAACTCTGAATGGACCTTCCCATGCTCGATCGAACACACCACTTGATAACCCCGTTGCTCGTCTTAAAACCAGCTCGCCCACATTGAACCTGCGTGTTCGGACTTTGGAGTTATAGAACTTTTCTGATCTCTTTTTGTACATGGCGTTCTTGAAATCAGCCTCCGTCCTTCTTTCTTCTAACAGGTCTGCACTCAGGGCGAGCGCCTGGTCATTGATGTGCTCTCCGAAAGTCATTGTCCGATGACTCGGAATCTTTATTTCGGGGTATAACAGCTTTCCGCACCAAATGCCAGGCAAACGGGGTTTCCGCAGCTTGATGTTCTCGAAAGTTGTTCGATAGACCCATAATATTTCGCAACTCTTCAAATTTCATCCTCCCCCCTTGAATTATCAAGTCTGGCCTTGAGGGTATGCTTGATAATTTTATTAACGACTTCAACTTGTCCATTTGACTGGGGATAATACGGAGTTGAGTAATGTTTTTTTATGCCCCAACGAGCACAATTTTATCGAAATTCACTTCCATCGAACTGTTTGTCGTTATCCGTTACTAATGATTGGGGAAGCCCAAAATGACAAATGATGTTTTTCCAAACAAAGTTCCACATTCTTTGTTCTTCGCGGACTTTAACAATGAACTTTCGCTTCCGCCCATTTAGTATAGTAATCAACCAACCACAACATATTTTTACTCCCGACGCGTTAGTAGGAAAATGGGACGATCAAATCGATTCCCCATTTAGCAAATGGCCATGGATCAGAACCCACACTAGTTCTTCAAAGGGGCTATGAATAAGTGGGGCATGTACTGCACTTTGTGGCACGCCATGAGCATACGCTTAATCTTTTTTTTTTTGGTTGGCCAATAATAACCTTTGTTCGATAATTTTATGTGCGGGGACGAGCCCACCAGATGGGTTTCCGTGATACTTCGTCATGAATCAACTTCTAGAATTACATGACCCTCTTCAGAGTAATACACTTCAATAGTGGAAGTGAAAAACTTTTTTTATAAATGCTCGCGTCTAAGATAGTATAACGAAAGCAAATTTGTAATCTGGCGCGAGTAGTTTGTGCCTTTATTTTCGCGGAGAAGTCCCTTTTGTAAGTAGCTTAAAATTGGAGTCATCCAGGTTTCTTGCTCGCCTGTTATAAGGGCGACCATAACTCTGGGAATTGATGGCGAACAAGTTGTGACGACCACAATATCCGTCGTGTTAAATTACTCCTTCGCCTGCTTTGCCAAAGTGCGAGGCATCGTGAAACGAATTACCCAATCGTGGTAATCGTTCTATGAAAACTTGTTCGACTGTTCAAGCAACTCCTTTGCTAGTTGCTGATATTGTGCCATTTGTTTGCCTCGGGCCTCGTACTCACTTGTTACTTGGTATACGATTATCTGAGAATCGTTGTAAATCATCATCCTCTGAATTCCCATTGTCATAGCCATGTGTAACCCAAATGATCAAAGCCAGACTTATTCTTCATTATTTGTGGTCGGGAAATCAAAATGGATGGTCATTGAAAGTTTGTCGAGTTGGCCGATGAGAACCACGCCTCGCTCCGACTCTTGAACTTGTTGATAAGCCATCTACATACATATGCCATGGTTGGTCGACGTGACTCTTTCGGCATTTGTGGATATGTCAACTCGACCATGAAATCGGCCATAGCTTGGCCTTTCATTGTTGTTCAAGGAGAACGTAATGCCAATTGTTTTAACTCCACCGCCCACTTGAGTAATCTGTCTGCGCAGTGTCCGGGTCGGGTGGAGGACTTGTCGCAATGGGAATGTGGTTAATACCTCGATTGAGTGATCGAAAAAAGTATGGTCGCAATTTTCGAACACTCATAACAAGAGCATATATGCCAATTTTTCCAATGGAGGTTCTGGGAGCTCGAACTTTTTGAGCACCTAGCTTACATAGTAAATGGGCAAGTGTGTCGCCCCTCTCCGCCTTTAACGAAAGACGGCGGCGATTGCATGCTCGGATCAAAGAAGATACAAATAGAGTTGTTTGCACAGGATAGGCTTAGACGCTTCGAGCATATCCGCAAGGTACTTGCTTCAATGATTCAATGCATTTTGGCAATGCTCGGTCCATCGAATTTCCCTTTCTTTAATGCATCAAAGAAAGGTTTGCATTTTGTCCCGATTAAATGACATAAACCGCTTATGGAAGCTAAACGTCCGGGTTAACTTTTGACCTCTTTCACACTCCCGGGGCCTGCATGTTGAGCGTGGCTTGAATCTTTGATGGGTTCACTTCAATCCCTGCCGACTCACCATATGTCCGAGGAATTTTCCCGAAGTGAACCCAAAAAGTGCATTTCTTCTGGATTAGCTTCATGTTGTACTCCCCGAAATATCAAACGTTTGTCTTGAGGTGGGTGATGTGGTCTTCCTTGTTCTCTTTTTACCACAATATCATCAATATACACCTCAACTGTTCGGCCGATGTGTTCGTCGAACATTTTGTTCACCAAACGTTGATATGTTGCTCTGACATTCTTTAATCCGAATGGCATGCGTTGCCAACAATACATATTCTTTTCGCTGTAGAATGCCGTATTCTTTTAATCGTCCGGATGCATGGGTATTTGGTGATAGCCAGCAAAAGCATCCATGAAGGTCATGAGCCATGGCCTGCTGTATTATCGACCAAATAATCGATATGTGGCATCGGGAAATTATCTTTCGGGCATGCCTTGTTTAAATCAGTGAAATCAATACATAGTCTCCAAGTTCTATTATACTTGCGGACGAGCACAGGGTTCGCAAGACATCTTGGGCATTTTACTTCTCGAATCAGTTTATTGTCGAGCAACTTTTTGATTTCACTATTCATGGTCGATACTTCTCCTGATTTGAACTTTCGCGTTTACGGATTATTTGAGTTTGTGTTGGATCAAGGTTGAGGGAGTGATATGCATGTTTTGGATCTATGCCAACCATGTCCTCATGCGACCAAGCGAACACATCCAGATTTGCATGAAGATATGCGATTATTTCTGTTCGAATTGGTTCCGGTAATTCCGAACCAATGAACACTTCTAATTCTGGTATGTTCGGGTCGATATTGATAGACTCCAGTTGTTCGACAGATGTTGCTCACTTTTTTTTTGCTTCCACTGAGGATCTTCGATCGACCCCCGGTGTTCGTCATCTACCTGCATAGGTTAAAAACCTACGCGAGGTTCTGGGTCCGGTAGCTCGTTTGGCGGATCAATACTCATTAGATCTGGGACATGTGTCACCATTCCGGACTCTGTGTTCGTGCATGGAGGTGTGCTCGTCAAAGGGTATTTTGGTAACGTATTTGCCTGTTGGTTTGACTCTCCGATCTCCCATGTTTGCTCCATCATGTTAACGATATTTTGTTTTTTTAAGCACATGATAGCAAACAATCTCGAAGCTTTTTTCGTCGCCTTTACGCTACCCGCTCCATCTTGAGTTGGAAATTTAACATACGCAGAATAATAAGTAGAACAGTGACTTTAAATTCTAATAAACGGGCGACCTAGAAACCCATTATAAGTAGACGGAGCATCGACGATTACAAAATCTAGCATTCTAGTTCGTCGGATCTCCAGATTTAGAGTTGATTCTAACTCGACTCCTAACCTGATCATACCATAGGGTCGGGTTACAGATTCTCCGAAACCCATAATGGTGTGATCACATGGTTCAATATAACTGCTCAAGTCCCCAACTTGCTTCTCCATTTGGTGCAGAGTGTCGATGAACAAAATGTTCGTATATGCTCCGGTATCAACCAGGAGGCGGTGCATCTTCAAACTGAGGAGACGAGCGCTGATGGTTAGAGAGTCATTGTGGGGGTGATTATACTGTCAAGATCATCTTCTGAGAACATGATTTGGTGAGAGGGTGGTGTGCTAGCTGATGTGCTCGCCACCTTCACTGATGGATGCTTTGTATGGCACGATCTCCATCTTATTTCGCCTGCTCGATAATGTTTCCGATTGCCGATAAAGATCCACCCAATTGGACCATAATCGGGCGATCTTGTGGATTTCTTGACTTTCTCGACCTCTACCCATAGTAGGAGCCCCTCTTTTGGGTAATTCAGACCTCTTACGGGATTCTTGGGGATCACTGTCAGATGTTTCTTCGGCATTTCGCTTACCCCTACGATCTCCTATTTTTTTCCGTTCGAGTCTCGCCATTCGGCTTTTTTTTAGAACCGGTAAGACGATTCTTTTCAGATAACTTCCAAAGTTGGACGGTAAATCACGACAATCTTCAGATATGCCCGATGTACTCGTGATAATTACAATATTTGGAAGCATTAAGCTGATTCTTGTCCATTATAATTCTTCGTGGCCTATCCAACATATCCCGATCTTTGATTTGATTGAAAATTGTTTTCTTCAAAACGCCCAAAAGACTTCAGAGGGCGTTTATTCGCTTTTTCTTCAATGGTTTGAAAGACCCTGGGGTTTATAATTCTCATTCATCATCTTTTTTTCCAAAAACTTTCTTTGTTGTTGTTTCTCGACCCAATCGTGGATTGGGCGAAAGGAGATCTCGCATGGCTATGATCTTGGCCGCTTGCTCGAATTCGCAATATGTGTTCGCCAATCTTGATGCATGGCTTTCCACATATCAAGATTCGTGGCAGTGGCCTCCGACCACCGCGAGGATCTTGCATCCTCTTCAACCGGGCTCCATCAGATAAATATTTATCAAATCTTTCATGTATGCTTGATCGACTCACCCTTAGTTGGGAAAAATGTGCCAACCTTTGTTTTTGGTGGCCGGACGAGCACACATGGATGAGAAAATGGGACAGAAATTTCGTCCCCAACCGAAGCGAAAGATGTGATGGACGCAATGGGCAAAATAGAGAATCATCTATCCGCCGATCACCCAAAGTCACGGGAATGATCGGCGACAAGGTCGCTTCCCGGTGGCGCCCGTACGCGATCATAAAGTCTGAGTATTCTTGAGATGAACATGTGGGTCGTGACTCAACATCGAGCATGGGGATTGGTGGTGGATCTTGTACCACTTTCTTGTATTTAAACGCCATGATCGCCGGCAATGTTAATGGCGCAGTTATTATTGCTCCGCTCGGCGAGTCCTTTAGTCATGACTAGGTCGGCTGTAAGCCTTTCGATAGCTTTTCTGCATTCCGCAAATTTTGTGGAGCCGACAGACTTGGATCGGGTTGTGTTCCATCATGAGGACCCATGGGTCATGCTTTCAGAGCGGTCCCACTTTCCGTTAAGTCCTTGATTACCCAATCGATGTTGGATAGACAATTTAGTTCGGTGATTTTTGTTCGGGATGCGGATGATCATGAGGATCTGAGGGCGGGCATGTTTATGGTTGTTTCCTCCGGGATCCTGCCGCTTATTATTCTTGATTCGGTCTTTGGCGGAGAGCCTCAAACATCAAACAATGATGGTCCGGACCTCGAGTCCGCTTTCGCCATCGGACATATCATCTGCTTTTTTATTAGCCCGCCCGCGCAGCACAACTTAACTTGCTTGCTATCGGTGTATCGGCCGATCATCATCATCTTGAGCTTTTTAACTTGCTAACTCTTTTTTCGCCCTCTTCTTTCGGTGCTTGTAGCAAGAAAGTGATGGCCTTTGTTGTCGTCACGGATCATTGACAATATCCTCAAGATTGATGGTCTCCAATCGCCTAATCTTTGTGAGGTCAAGGCCGAGCCTCTTTTTCCACTGTGAGGTCGGCTTTGTCCCGACCCTCTCGTCTCTGGTGTGTTCCTAGATTGAGGCATTATATTTCTTTTTTTTTGCCTCGGTAACTACGGGATTATGTATGGGTTGGTTTTTTGGTACCCTCCTTCTAGCGCCAGTTGTTGCGAGTCGTTTTATATGGAGAATATTATGTGGCTAATTCGATGACAAACAAAATATGTACGTGTAAAATATACTGTAAATAAGAGGAATTTGTTGACCCAGTTCGTCAAGAAATGACTACTCTGGGGGCGTTCCAAGTCAGGGATGTAATATTGTGAGTTTAACACGTACAATACATGATACATCTCATGAAGATGAATCGCTATGATTGAAGATGATTTGGAGAGTAGGTATATGAGTGCTAGGGATTTTTATGTGTATGGATGAACTCTAGAATTTTTCTGAACCTCAACACTCTGGGAAATTTCTGAACCTCACCACTCTGGGAAATATTTGTGAACCTGTCTCTTGTTGTTTTTTCTTCTATTTATAGTACTTTGACAAGCATGAGCTGGTTTGGCAAGCATGAGCTGGAGACTTCGGGTCTTGCAAGAACTCATGTGATGCTGCCACATTTCCAACTTCATCTTCCAGATTGATCTTTGCACTTGCTTGTCTATAAGGCACTCATTTGGTCGTCCAAATCAATATTTTGCTCGACCGAATGCTTTGTTCGCCCCTTTAAACCATATCAATCTCATGCCGGAATCTTGTCCTCATCGAGCGTATCACGAGCCCTCGGAGTTATCGAGCATCCCGAGCATCTGACCCCTCGAGGTTGTCCGAGCCTTGGGATATCACGAGCTTCGGGATATCGAGCATCGAGCATACTAACCCCTCGGGGTTGTTTTGAGCCTTCGGGATGTCTAAACATCGAGCATCTTGACCCCCGGGTTATTCGAGCCTTGGGATATCTGAGCCTTAGGATGTCGAGCATCGAGCATCTCTGACCCCTCGGGTTGTCTGAGCCTTTAGGGTGTCCCCGAGCGCCCGGGATATCCCGAGCATCGAGCATCTGACCCCTCGGGTTATACAGGCCTTCGGGATGTCGGCCTTGGGGATGTCGAGCATCGAGCATCTGACCCTTCGGGTTATCACGAGCCTTTGGGATGTCGAGCCCTCAGGGTTATCGTGCATCGAGCATCTTGACCACAGGGTCATTGACTCTGGTTTATCGATTTCTACTTCCACTGATCGATCGATCCCGGTTTGACTGATCAGATCAACATCTTTTCAGGATCATACATATTTGCTCGGTTAGTCTGGCGAACATACCTATTTGCTCGGTAAGCTGGTTGAGCAACCTTGGTTGGTAAATGGCGAGCTGGCGAACAAAACTTACTTCATAGGAGAGCATACTCGCATGGTTGACAAGTGGCGAGCTGGCGAACAAACTTGTTTGTTCGTCAAGCTTCGTGCACACTTATCCATTGAGCGTGGTTATTTTAATAATTGAATATTACACGTGTCCTTATGGGCCTATCGAACAACTTTCAGAACATCAACTGCGGAAATCCCGTTTGCCCTGGCATTTGGTGCGGAAGCTGTTATACCAGCAGAAATAAAGATTCCGAGTCATCGGACAATGACTTTCGGAGAGCACATCAATGACCAGGCGCTCGCCCTGAGTGCAGACCTGTTAGAAGAAGAAGGACGGAGGCTGATTTCAAGAACTCCATGTACAAAAAGAGATCAGAAAAGTTCTATAACTCCAAAGTCCGAACACACAGGTTCAATGTTCAATGGGCGAAGCCGGTTTTAAGATGAGCAACGGGGTATCAAGTGGTGTGTTCGGTAGAGCATGGGAAGGTCCATTCAGAGTTACAGAACGTTTGTTAAATGGGGCGTATGATTTGGAAGACCTGAATGGAGTCCCCTTGTCCTACTCGTGGAATGCGTCAAATCTGAAAAAATATTATTAGTAATGACGAGCATAACTGGCCGAACACAATCGGCTACATAGCTGAAACGAGCACAAATGGCCGACCATAATCAGTCATTCAGCTAAAACGAGCAGGTCAATCATGAAGGAAGAACACACCGTGTTCGACACAAATCTTCTAGAAGAAATTCTGGCCAGCACTATTGAAAGATAGAAGATACGTGTTGTAATATAATACAACGTGTTGCAAAAACATTTTTGTTTGTTAAGATTTTCTAGTTGAAGCCTATCAGAGGTCGCACCTAAACCGGACGACCCGAACAAAGACGAACGAGCCGAAGTCTATGTTCACCGACGAATTTAGTTTGTACTCACCCCCTACAAAGAAAAAGAAGTAATGGGTGCGCGATGCATAAAAAGATTTACTCGTGATTTACGATACCAGAAGAAAAAAGCGAGTGATGAGTCTTGGTCGCACCTAAATAAGACGCTGACCGTCTGAAGTGATCGCGCTAAATAAGACGATCGCGAACCAAGAAAGGGGGGGTTGCATAAAGTTAACCCATCTGGTTGTACCTAAATAAGACGCTCAACCGATTGCATCACAATAAGACAATCAAAAATGAAAGATGTCAGGAGCAGACATAGACAAACACAATGGTCGAATTCATTCAGAAGAAAAGAGGCATAAACTAGAAAGCAAGGCAAATATCAAGCAACACAAGTATCAATCATTCATCAGCAACAACATTCATCCTCAACAATCAGGTTAGAGGAAATTGTTCAATATGCAAATTCAACCATTCAATTTCAAAGTTGTTCGAACAAAAGAGAAGAAGGCAAAAAATTACACAAGTTCAAAAGAGATTGTTCGAGCAAGAAAGAAGAAGACAAAAATTACACAACAATTGTTCAAGAAAGCAAAAATTACACTAAGGAACAAATTAGATGTTGGGGGGCTAAGAAGTATCGAACAAATCATGCCCAACTTGCTTTCGCCCCTTCAGAACAACTCCTCCAACATTGTCAAGCCTAATCTGCTTTCCAAAGACTTTGCTCGACTTCGAGGTCCCCCTTTGTTCGCTCTCCAGACTGATCAACAATGTCCGTGATCCGAGTCATCTTCCTCGTCCAATATAGGATCATCAATCTCGATCCCTTCAGGAAGATTGGAGAAGTCGCACACATCACTCAGATCAGATATCATAAGGTTGCGATCCTGCGGGTTGTCGATCAAGTATTTCTGAAAATAAGATATGAGCGGGGCAATTTGTTCGGCAGTAAGCATGTGTCGAGCAGACCGGATGACATCGGCAAAGGCACATATGTACGAGAAGTTCAACATGGAATCAACATACTCCTCACTGTGCAACCTTGAATTTTCGAGACCCAAACGAGTGTTGGTCTCTTCAGCAATAAGGAGTTGTTGGCCGAGCAAATCCTTCTCGTGTTCCACGGCCTCGATGCCAAATCTGAGTTTACGAAGCTCGACATTCATCTCATCTTGAACCCTCCTGATGCCGACCACCTCCTCCTGGGCAAGGCCTATCTCCTCCCTCGCCTGGCGAGCATCTTCCCGAGCCTGACGAGCATCCTCCTGAGCTTTGCGAGCTTCCGCCTGAGCTGAGTTTATTTGCCCCTGAGCCAACCTCAGTTCATCCTGAGTTCTTCTCAGCTCGTTCACCTTTTCTTCAAAACTTCTGATAAGAGCCAAGTAGTTGGCATGAAGATTGGCGGAATCAGCATAAGCCTTTTCGAGAAGAACCAGAGATTGACCATAATGAACTATGCCAAGTCGCATGGTTTCCAAAGGTGTTGGACCCTTGGTGGCCTCTTCGAGCTCAGTCGTCCATGCTCGAATGGGGGTCTAGCAAACCTTCTGTACATGCTCGGGAAGGCCAGGAACATTGCGAACACTCGGGGAGCAGTAATAATTTTTCAATTCGGGCATCAGAGGCGCCAATCTGCTCAACCTGCATGTTCACCCGAGCAAATAAATGAAATAAAGCGAACAAAATAATTGAAGGAAAAAATAATCCAATAGGCGAACAAACATACCTGTTCGCCCGAGCAGGGTCCCATTCCAAGAATGATTTATCCTCCGAGGTCCTAGAGGAGGTGGAGAAGATGTACCGACCTCCATCTCGACGATTTGCGCGACCGGACCGACCACGGAGGCGGCCATTATGATCGCTTCGGCAGTGGGGGTCTCCCTAGTGGCCTCAATGCTCGCCCGAGTGCTTTGGATCCCGCTCGTCACCGCCTCCTGATCTTTTTTTTTTGGCGACGGAGCTCGTTTCGCCCACCTTTCTCGGCCGAACGAGTTATCCTCTTTCGGCCGGCTTGACTCCCTGTGTTCAGACGCACTGCCGGGCCGCCTTTTCACCTCGCCGCTTCGATGATTTGCTTTCACGAGCATCCCGCTCGGCTTGAATTCGAGCAAGCTCTTGAGGCCTTTTTGTTCGAGCCATCTCAGTATGCTAGGAGGTACTCACAGTAACAGTGACGGGAAAAAGCTATAGACAAAATAATTCATTACAAAAGAAAGAGAAATAGCGAACAAAAGGTACAACACACTTGCAAATACAAAAAACAATCCTTACCAGCTGGATTGACGGCAGCTAAATGATGAGGGGGCACATACAAGCCTCCTTTCTTCCTTTGATCGGCGGTATTCAAAGTCTTCACAGATCGTTCTAAGCGAGGCTCGAGATCGATTTGCCAGATGCTGCTAAAATAGTCGTCGTTGGTCTCTTTGTCCGTCGCAGCTGGAATTCCTGAAATGGAGAATAAGTTAAAATCAGTTCAAGCTGAAGAGCAAAAGATACAAAAATGCTTACTTGGTAAACCCCAAAATCATGGGGATGTTCTATGCGAGCATCCGTTCACTTCGTAGTTCTGCTCTTCCAATCGTCCCCAACGAACCGTAATTTTTCCTTCCAATCACTAATTTTGTTCGGCACATCCTCAATGACCTTGCACTTAGCATTTGCCCTGCATGAATGTACCATCCATGTTCGCCTGGGGACGGGTCAAATGCACTAGGCGTGCGAGTTCAGCTGATGTGGGATAATATACGGGCTTCGTTTTGCCGAACAAAGTCAAGAAGCTCATAATCATGTGTCACCCATTCGACTTCAGCTGCGTAATGGTGATGTTCCATTCCACGAGCAAACGAGTAATAGCCGGATGAAGTGGGAATCGAAGACCCGCTTCCATTGTATCCAAATTTACAGCAACACAACCCTCAGGAGGCTGGTCTGCTCGCTCATCAGGACCAGGTACCCAGAAAAATACGTCTTTCGGAGTTTCATAGTTCCTATACAGTTGGGCGAGCATATCTACATCAATTACGCTCGCAATTTTGCTCGTCGGGTACTCATTCTCAACCCTAATCCTATGAGGTTGTTCGGGCCAATTAAAATTATAACGAGCATTATAATCGCTATATGTTGGGCTATGAGGAAGACCGACAGGGATATCGAGCCCCGTGTTTGGCTAGCCGTCGAACCCTCTGTTCGACTCATCAACATTCTCAACTATCAGAGTTTCCTCCCTCACATTATCATCATCCCTATTTACAACCCTAGACCTAATTTGGGGTTGGGGCAAAGAATCTTCATCTGAATCATCCAAAAAATGGGTACGGGCTAAATCCCTATCTAATTCATTTAGGGCATCATCGGAATCGGAGGAAAGAACGACAAACGGCTGCCAAACTTGCCAACGAGACCTTGATCCCGAGACATTCATCTCCGACGCATCAACGTCGATACGAGAGATTGTACCGAAAGAGGGGGAGGAGGAACAATGGCGATTTGATTCTGATTCTACTGAAGCAGAGGAATTTGAACGAGAAGCCATAATTGGAATTAAAAAGGGGATGCAATAGTTACCTGAATAAAATCCGTCGCCGAAATAGGAAAGCCCTTGCCGAAAGTATCAGAAAAGAAAGAGAATGAAAGCAAGAAGAAGAAGTAAAGAAAGAAATGGAACTGAGGCGGCAAAAATAGGTATTTATAGATGCCGGGTTTGAATTTTTTTTGAAATCTGGCACAGAAGACGAAACGACATTCACGACGGCCCAATCAAATTATAACAGCCGGGCCCCCATGATGAATACAAAGCGACCCGGCTGGGGGGTATTGTTGTGTTCGATATAATTACTTTCGTCAAGCTTCGTGCACACTTATCCATTGAGCGTGGTTATTTTAATAATTGAATATTACACGTGTCCTCCGACGTGTTCGATTAATACTGAGTAATTATATCGAACACAACAGTAATTAAGTAAATATAAATTTTTACATATTTAAATGAAAATTGAATTTTTTAACAGACATATTTAACTAAAAATGGCAATTGGTCTAATTTATAAATAAATGTTTTAAAATTCACCTGCCTTCTTTATTAGCTCACTATTAAACAAAGCACACCTTAAATTTACAATTACAAGCAATTTGACTTTCCACAAAATATAAACCAAATGACCAAATTTCAACCCAAATTGAAAATGAAGAGAATAATCTAAACCGATAAAAAAGGGTATAAACACAACGTTATACGAAGAGCACGGGGAAATCAAGAATCTGATTACAATTTTTCAAAATATACTGAAAAGTTTTTATAGGTAGCAAATGTCTTTTAGAGAACCCAAACAGAGAATATGCGAATAATTTCACCAAGGATTTCGTAAGATGTTTACTTTTGTAATTTAGGTTTTTCTATTTTTATTTTTGGATGAGATTTATTTTAGGAAACGGATAAGCTCAGAATTGCAATTAGGGCGTGTTTTGAAACACTTAAAACAGCTTCCAGAAGCATTTATTTTCAAAGCTCTCCCTCACAACTTTTAAAAATAAGTGTTTCTACAAAATGTTTTAAGTGTTTCAAAATGCATCCTTACACGTCACAACCACCAACTAAAGTGGTTATTGGATTACCCATTTATTGGATTTTGAATATTTTATGTCATGTTTGGAGTCGAGCCTACAATTCTATGGGCTCAACTCCAGCTAATTCCCGTAAATTGAGATGCAAGCAATATTTGACCCATCAATTTTGGTACTCGCAATTATCAATTCTGCTATTTGATACCACGTCATCTGCGAAATATAAATAACTTGAGGCACACCTTTTTTAGATGGTCTCACGGTGAGATGTGACATAACTAGAGTATGACGCTTTAACATTTTAAAAGGAATGAGTACTATTTTATGGTAGCTTATACTCAATATCATGTATAAGACGGTCTTATATGAGTTTTTGTCAAATAACTTAATTGAAAATAAAGTCACCATCTTTCTCTTAATTGTATATAAGATAGAATTTTAGATAATTGTAAATAATTTACCACTTTTGAATATTATTGCAAATTAAGTTTGTGGACAAACCATTTTTGTGTCTGTTTCTATTATGTGGCAATCTTAGTTAACTTTTTGTTAGGTAAAATGACGATGTTTAGATTAATGGGTGACTATATCGCCTGGCCATGTCAGATTCGAGAACAAAAAAAAAAGAATTGTAAGCCTAAATTTGCAGTAATATTTAAAGGTGGTGATGTATTTACAACTATTCAATATTTTTAATTATTTTGCAATAAAGTGAAAATCGATGATTTTATTTGTAATCAAGCGAACATAAAATTTTGAATGTTTAAATTAAAATTTATTTTTCAGCACACCTGTCTATTATCTATTAAAAAGTGACATGAGTTTTTAAAATCATTTATGGGCTCATTTACTCTTGTTATATTTTATTTTGGTCATCTATACCCACCAACCTTATTTTGTTATTAATTTTCAATCTTTTCTTTATCCTTTAGAGTGGGTCTCATGTGCACCCGGGTGCACTGTGCACTTATAGTGCATTTTAGAAGCGTGCAACTATCAAAACAGAAACGTGCAAATATTCCAAACAGAAGCATGCAACTATATCTCCATATTAACAGTTGCATTTTTCTGTGTAAATAAGTTGCACTGCATAACAAGTTGCATGCTTCTAAAATACACTATGAGTGCACAGTGCACCCGGGTGCATACAAGACCTAGCCTATCCTTTATGTCCTTTCATTTTCGCCTTTCATTCACCAATTCTCACCAATTATACAATCCAATTGACGTTATATATCTATAATGTATAATATTCTATAATTTATAATATATAATCTTGTATAATATATTAAAAAGTGGCTTGCATGTGGAAACTTTTCGGGATGATACCACTTCTGTAACATGTGTCCTATCGTTTTTTTTTATTATGTGTTAATTTTATGTAGGTATAATTTTTCACTAATAAGTAGATTTTATCTTTTTATTTTAATTAGTGTGCTAACAAATAATAATTATTTTTCCTTTCTCACCTCACTATACTTACGAGAGCAGAGATGATCGATCGAGAGGAAGTGATGGATGCGAAGCAATTAAGTTTGATAAATACATTCTAATGATCTCTTGGGTGTTCTTAATTTGCAGGTTTTGAATGTATATTCAATCTCGACAATTTTTTATTTAATTGTTGGGTACACGCTGAAAATTTCAATTATATTTTCAAAATTCAGATTTTCTAAATCTTGATTATGACATAATTAGATTATCTGATGTTGATGTTGTGGAAGTCTCGAAAAATGGGGGAGTGCTATTTTTCTTTTTCTTTTTTCCTCTGGTTTCTTCAGCATTGTCGATGTCATCAGTGATGAAAAATACACTGGTCACTACCATGTGAGTTATTTATATGATTTGATTTAAATTAATGTCAAATTATATATATGTGAAATAAAAATAATTTTGTTATAAATAATGTGGTGAGCCCTTCTTAAAAAATGATCAAAACTTGTGCACTTAGTAAATTGGATAATATCATAATACTAGATGATTAAAGGTTCAATTCAATTCATAAAAAACTAAAATATCAACTGACTTTTTTTTTTTTGTCTAGTTTTCATTCGGTTAAGTTTTTATCCGGATTGGTTAAGTTCAAACTCTTTCACCTATAAATAATTCAACATCCTATGTTGTCACATTTCACAATGTAAATGAGTAGAATCTACCTTACACAAAAAATTACAGGGGGAAAGGAAAAACAAGTTCAAGCAAAATCCCAAATCATCATACAAATTCCCCCACATTCATACAAATTTCATCTGTACACTCCAATCAGCCTGAGAAGAATATGCATCTGTACGTTTCTCTGATCGACCATCACGTAAATGGCTTCCATCTCGTTCCGATATAAGGCCTCAATTCACTTGTGTATTATACTTTACCCAGTGTTCGGTTAAACATATCAGTTCCAGCTTCTCCTTGGCCTGAAACATTTGTGTAAAAGAATAAATGAGATCTAACACCAAACTCCCTACAGTACAAACACCTCTTTCCTCTCTTTCTTTATATTTTTCCTTTTTTTTGTTTAATATATCTGTTAGCTGAAGGACCTTATACTCTATAAGACTCATATATTCTTTAAAGAGTGTAGGTATTTATACTTCCGGCTCTTCTGGTGCTGTCGCCAATAGCAAGCGAGCGCCCCAAACGCACAGCTGGCAACTGCAATGGCCAAGGCAGCACCGACTGGAACCACGACTGCGTGTACCGATTCTGATGCTGTCAAATCATCGGGGCCCACACCAGAAGCTTGCTTTTCCACGAGTTCTTTGTCCTTGTATAAGGCCACAAGTGTTTTCCCGTAATAGTCCATCAAAAACTTGTAGACCTCATCCTCATCCCAGTCAATTTGATTGGTAGCATTGTCTTTTCCACTTTTACTCCGATAACAAGAAGGGCACAACTGTCTTGGAGGCCATATCATTTTTGGGAATGCAGGATCTGCAGTTTCGAGGGATGCCTCTTCCTTCATGAGTCTCTCATTGACTTTGTTGTGAGCATTCCACAGCCAAAGTACAAAATCACGAGACTTCTCGAAAGGGGTTGTAACACTGAAAGTTATATAATTTCAGTTAGATGGAAAAATAAAAATAAAAAGATATTGGAAGGTAAGGATTAAGTTATTACCTTGAACACATGGTGTAAAAATGTTGCCTACACTCCTCACAAATGAAGAAATTGTGTATAAAATCACGAATAGTGGTAAAAGCCATCTGGCTCTCTCCATCATCAACTCTTACAGAAACTGAGTGCAATAAAACCCACAAACCACAACTGCAAAAGAAATAAACAATTGGTTAAAACAGTACTAAGTTATAATAGGAGACGTTGGAAATTCACAGTACTAAGTCATGCCACATGCCTTCAACAGATGTTTTGCAATTTAACACAAAAAAATCTAGCATACCTAAAACCTCTGGTCTCATACTTGCTTCCACGACAAAACATCTACAAGAAATTCATAATACAAAATGAAGATTAGGTAATCCTGCTCAGTGGAGAACCAAATTCATAAAATTTAAGTACAGTGGTAGAAGCCCTATGCTTTTCCATAAAAACTATTAAAGGAATAAAAACCACACGCATTATATTAGCATTTATGTTGAGTCATTAAGGATATCTAAGATGTGTAATGAGAAAGTGCAAAAATCATACGGTTCTAGTGGAAGTCAATTGAAAATTTAATTCCCTATTAGCACTGAAAACCTAGAATTTATATTGCATTAGCTTCCTGAGATAACAGTCTGATCCATAGATCAAGTGGAAAAGAGTTTTATTAAATCTCAGTCATTTACTAAATTAACTTTCTGACCTCTGGTTAGGTAGTTTTCTGAGTAGAACTAAATAGGCACTTCAATTGCTGTCACAATTTCTCAGACCCATTAATTGAAACTATTAGTAGTGAAAATGTAAGAAAACTATATTCACCTTTAGGGCAGAGTACCAGTGTAGCTTAGCCACATTACTGAAGAAGTGAAAATGTTTATAAGACCATATAGCATGAAATGTAGAATTTTCAGTGACTATCCTATGGATTTCTTATGGCTGATGTTTCATTCCAAGGAAAATATCTCCATGACAAAAGTGATTATTCTAAACAATGTTGTCTTCAAATTCTATTATGAAATTTTAAAAAGAGAGCTGTGTTCCTCTTGCCTGCATTATCTGAGCATGAGATATTCGAGGTTTTTACGGATCAATGCACATCTCAATCAACAAAATGTAAACTATATGGAAAGAAACAGTCAACAAAAACATCCATACCCAGTATCCACGAGGAACATCTTTTCCACAAATTTGAAAATGCCCATTTTCTCCTTTCCTGCCACCACCAGCAATTTCCTTCTTGTTGGCTGAAAGATCATTAAAATCAACAAGAATATCTGCAGTTCCCTTCCGGCATCTGAAAGAAAAGTAGCCAAAGCCACGTTAGACCAAAAAAAGCAAATTAGGAAAAGAAAAAAGAAAAAAGATGCTGACCTTCTAGAAGGGTGATGGACCACCAAAAGTTGAAAGAACTTAACAAGAGATGCTTGAGTCTCTGGTTTGATCATCTATACATTAAGAGCATTCAAACTCAGAAAAAAAAAGATTTATAATAGCCCGTGAATAAAATACAATAAGCAATATTCACCTTGTGGTCTAAAATGATGTCAAAAGCTGTGGATGTTGCCTCCTCGATATCATATATAGCACGTGCAATCTTTCTCCATAAACAAATCAGAGCCAGTTAAGGAAAATGATAATTGGAGATTAAATTTATCAGTTTAGTTAAGCATTTAGAGATCGGGTTTTTTAAAGCACCTGTCCAATATCCGAAGCATTTTTTTGAAGTTGATCATTCTCATATTTCTGATCGTCCATTTGATATGAGCTGTTACGTAAGTAAAAAATAAAAATCGAACAAGTATTAGATCAAATATGCATCTTTACTGAGAGTCATACAAAAGTAAATGAATTGTAAATTGCATAAAATAAATGGGGTTTGAACAACTATCATACTATGCCTCTTATGTGGCACTATGTGCCTCTTCATTCACCTTATGATTAACTTCCAACATCAGCATAATAGGAAACACGCCAATATAAAGAAAAGCTCATTACCTGCTCAATTGCTTGTTAATCCAATTCAGCAGGAGGTCTGATGTGCGTCCATCATCGATAGAGAGTATTTCACTCTCTTTTTTATTTGGATCCCAACTTCCGCGCACAAACTTAGAAGGTGGACCCCATAAAAGAGTAGGGTAGTGCCCAACAGAGAACTTATCACAAAGATCAGTATTTATCTGTACTGCCAAGCAAGTAAATTGGAGAAACAATCAAGAAGCTAGAGATTTAACTGTCTAAATTACATTTATACCAAGCTCCTTTCTAACACTATGGTAAGATTATGAAAGTCAAACAATTTGAATTTTGTTTATCCCAAAACTCTACATGCTACTTTTAATGAAATCGCAGCAAAGTGTAGCATTAGAACCTTTGTGGCACAATCTACTCGGGTCATCAATATGATCCCAGGATGGGCAGCATCTGCGCCGTTAAAAATCTTTGCAACTTTCTCATACTGCGGCTGTTCAAATTGTGATTTTTTTCAATAACAAACATTGGCGTGCAAAATAAGAAAAAAAATTATAACCAACAATAACATACCTTATAGTTTCTGCAAGCAGGACACCTGCAAAGGTAACAGTAAGCACAAGATTATAGGTAAAGATGCAGAGTTATGTTTCATGATTGCTTCCACAATGTCAGTGAATGAAATGAACACATACAAACATGTTATACATGCACCACACTGAAGATACAAGTAATAAAAATGAGCACGCGGTAATACCATGCTTCTTATTCTTAAAAGTGAGAAGTTCCTAATCATGAACTCTATAACCATTACCCATCTATGTTGGCTACAGCTGCACACTCAAAAGAACAAAAAGAAACAGTCATTTGCTTATCATTTCATTACAGTTGGACTTTCGAAATGTATAAGTACAATTAATGTTACATTCTATATCAGCCAAATAGAGCAGCATCTACACTCCAAATAATCTTGAGGGAGACAAAGAGTAACCAAAACGAAAAATTTGTCACAATATAGGTGATACAGAACTACGGAGGATGTTCCAAGTCATTCAGCAATGTCTAATGGTGTTCTTTACTTTGAGATTTTCAACTGCGTCAGTTTTCAGGTGTTCACCATAGGCTGATCGTACACTGACTCTCAATAATATGTTGCAAAAAATGTCTTGCACAAAAACAAAAATATAAGGAAGATTTGCAGAAAAAACTCTAATAAAGGCATCGAAAGAAAAGACTCAATAACCAAATAAAATCTACAGATTTGTTTCTTATTGATTATAGAACTTTTAAGGCAGGCAGCAGTTAGTTCAAACTATAGCAGGGTGAGTCGGAAATGGATAAGATTGAAGTACGACTGCACAAATCAAGATGAAGAGGATCTGTTAAGCTCATATATAACAATTAAAGATTATTTGCTTTTGCTTATCTATGCCCAATTAATTGTTAACAGTAGAGGAAAAAAGTACATTTCTGAGTTTTCGCAGGATGCACTTCACAAAAACCACATGGTAGCATTATATGAGCAAACTGAGACACATTCTGCAGTATACAAAAATGAACTGTTCATAATTGAACATTACTGCTCAATTGTGTCGGGCAGTTGAGAAATTTTAACAATGAGTGAAGCCAACTCCCAACTTTGTCACTTGCAAAGATAAGACAACTGAAAGCAAGCATAAACAGAATGAGCATCAAGTATGGTTGGAAAGAAGAATCCCTAATCTATTAATGTTCACTAGTTTCTAGCAGGGTTTATCTTCATAAATGCAAGTTATTATGCCTGATTGGAATGTTGATTTAGTTGACAGATGATGCATTAAAGACATCTTTCAAGAGAAACCAGACCATTCAAAACCTTAAGAAATCTTTACTTCTTTTATCTCTTTCCCCACATATTAACATCAAAAATACCAAATTTCTTTCCCTCCATGGAAAATCAAAGTTCAGTTAACGACAAAAGCCATTAACTTCAGCACATCTCAACCACCAATTCAAGCTTCCCAATTCAATAAACAACAAAAACTATTAAAATTTGCCAAAACAAAGAAACATCATTCCTCGAAAACCGTAAATAGAAGACCAAAATTAAAAAGGATATTCAAACGAACCAGTGAGCGAAGAATTCAACAATAGCATAAGTCGCGGGGGTTTCGCTAAGCACTGAATCAAAATTCGTGGCGTTTAAATCCACCACATAGTCCGGCTTCTCGGATTTATCATCGATAGATCGCAATAGCGAGCGAGATCCAACCGCAAATGGAGCTGAAACTGCAATAGCAGCCGATGACGCCGCTTCGTTGCTATAGAAACACAGCGTTGCGATTAACAATGAAATAATGGTTACAAAAGACATGGAATTAACGCCGATGTGAATTATAGATACAAAAATGTGTGTCTAAATATCTTGCAGAGATTTCGGGAGTGGATAAGAAACGCCGCCGTTTTATTGATCGGCGATCGCCGTTCTGGCGATGGCGAAGGGAAATGTGCACGCGCTACAGAGTTGAATTTTTTAGACTTGAAAGAGGAAGGCAGTGTGTGTATATACAATACAGCCATTTCTCAGCTTTACGCTGCTGTTTGTGGTACCCTGAGCTGTCAAGCTTGTACCCAGTAAAAATGGAATGAAATATTAATAGGATTTTCCATTTATTTACTTAGGTTAAATTGTCATCAAGATTATATAAGATTTGAGTTGGTATGTTGTGAAACTTGTTTACCGTGAAATTGATTTTTTTTTTTATAGACATACTCTTTAGTAATATAAGTCACACTCTTCAATTATCACTACTACACTCTTTGATATAATATAAGTCACACTCTTCACTTTTATGAGTAAAACTCTTTATAGTAAAACATCACACCCTTTACAGTAAAAAATCGCAATCTTTAGTAATAAAAGTCACACTCTTTAACCAATTTCACCGTAAACTTGTTCACACTATACTTTGCCATAAGATTTTATTAATTAGTCAACATTATTATAGGCTTAAGCGCACGAACGCTCAAGTGATTTGAAAATATTGTGCAAAATTATTTTGTTATTTGAAAATATTGTGTGAAATTAATTAGTACTCCTTTGGAAATGTCATGAGATTCTCTATAATTTATCAAATCAAATGAATTAATCCTTTTTTAATAATGGATTTAATAATTTTGTTTATTTTCTCTATTTTTCGTGTTATGTAATCAAAACTTTCAATATTATGAAAAGGAAGATATGGGATAAAAAGAAAATAGACAAAATCGGTAACTCAATTTAAAAAAAGGGTTAATTCACTTGATTATTAAACTATATGAGGGTTTCGTGCAATGACGAGGGAATCTCGCGCAATATTTTCAAATCACAAATAGCTTTTGTGTAATTAGAGTCTGTTTGTTATGTGGTATGGTGATGCAGCGGGGTGTATAAATTAACGAAAACACCTTCTAAAATACGTTGATTCAAAGATTGAATACCGTAAAATAGGCAAACAGGGAAAACTCTTTCTTAATTCATCATTCAACTGAATAAAACGTTTATAACTGAGCTCTTTAAATAAGAGCGGAAACTTAATTAAGGATAAATACTAATCTATGGAAATAAATCAAAACAAATCATATCTAATAAATTAAAGATCTTAATTAAAACTAATTCCCTAATATTCTTGATTCTCCAAATCTACTCATAATTATACGAGATTTCCATCGCGATCTCGACTCCATCATTCTCACCCTCTTTGAAACGATTCATCCTCGAATCGAAATCGATCTCGTCTCCAGAGGAATAAAGTATAACCATCAAATAGTTGAGCTCAAAAATATCAACTGTTAGGGTTTTGCTCAAAATCCTGAGGCGATAGGATGAACTTTTCATAGCACTGTCAACAAAATAACTATCATTATTTATAAAAAAATAACAGTTATTCTGTGAGAGATAATCTTCATCATCATCGAGGTAGACTTCGTTTGACGTCGTATCGAGACCCCAAAAATTGGCATCGAAATCATTTTCCATATCAAAATCGTTGCACGGGTCATCTTCACGCTCGTCATCAACAATAGGAGATAGAAAATCAATTACGGGCTCCTCTTCATCATAAACAGGCGGCCCATCGTAATATTCAATTTTCTCGTCGAGCTCAAAATTCTCACTATCCAAGCTAAATGGACCATCAACCGTTTGTTCATTAAAAAAATCGGAACCATTCTGCCCAATTTGTAACAAATCAGAGGGCCCGATATCATCTAAATTAATATTAGAAATTAGCCCATTATCATATATTGAAGCCCAATTCATCAGCCTCAAATTTCATGAAAGGCCCAGGTTGCTCAAAATAATAACACCAAGAATTAGAAGGCCCACTCTCAGAAGCACACTTAGAGAGCCCATCAACTGAGAACAGCCCATGATGGAATAGGGCATCAGACGCGAACTCTTCAGTCTCTCCACTGTTTCTATCAACGGCGGCAGCAATATGGCGACCGACACTTCTTGTCCCTGCGGCGGTGGATGACAATAACAGGTGGTCGGAGGCATCCCGAGCGTGCGGCCATCGGCACGCGTGCATGGTAGGCGACCAATCATCATCATCGTGGTCGACTGCACTTGTAAGCATGGCGTCGCGCTTCGTCCTTGCTGCGTCGGATGACGAAAACGGGCGATCTGCACGGTTGCGGCGGCGGTTGGTGGTGGGTGCTGCGGGAAGGTCGACGACCTTTGGTGGATGGTGGCGTGGTACATGGGTGGCTTGTGACTTCCGATGACAATCAATCGGAAGGGTGGCGGTAGGAGCGGGGCTTATAGATTAACGAAAACACCTTCTAAAATACGTTGATTCAAGATATGGAAAGATATGAAATTATGTGATACCTTTTATTTACTCATGTGATATATTTAATTTTTTTAAGTGTTTGTTATGATGGATTAAATCATGATTGATATTATAAATATCATCTAGGAGGGATAATGTTTGGTATTATAAATATCATCTAACATAAAATGCGGAAATAAAATGCGGACTTTCGGGTCAAAAGGAAAAGCCATCAAATATAACAAATACTTAAAAATGTAGGATATTATTTGTTTTCCACTGTTTTTTTTTCTTTTCCCACATAACAAACTGGTTCTTAATGCGTTATTTATTATGATATGTTTTTTTTAGATAAGAACTCGTTATTATGATAAGAAACGTTAAATCTAAGACAATTTGTCAGGTGGATTGTGACCCGAGTGTATATTAGTTTTAAAGTATGTCTATGATGAAACTTGTTTAATATATGAAATTTATATCATTACACTCATAAATTAATATCATAACACTTATTAATTGATATAATTAAGCTTATAAATTGATACCACAATATTAAATGTTATAGCTATTAATTTATAAAAGTAATTATATTATTTTATAAATGTACTAATATCAAGTTCTTACAATGAATAAGTTTCACATGAGATTGATCAAATCGGCGGCCCAAGCTATTCCAACATATCTTATGAGTTGTTTTAAGATCCCACAGGGAGTGATCGACAAGATAAGAGATGCCATAATAAGATTTTGGTGGGGGCATAAAAATGACGAATCTAGAACACACTGGATTAGATGGGAAAACTTGTGCAGACCAAAGACGGAAGGAGGAATCGGGCCAAGAGATCTTGGTTTCTTCAACATGGCCCTTTTGGCAAAACAAGGGTGGAGGACTATACAAAACGGTGATAGTTTACTAGCTAGGACGTTGAAAGCTAGATACTTCCCGAGAACTGAATATCGAGAGATGGCATTGGGCCACATCCCTAGTTATACGTGGGCCAGTATGCTGGAGGGTCGAAAGGTACTGAAGGTAGGGCTAGTGTGGATCATTGGGAATGGTCAGAAGGTGAATGTATGGAACGAGCCGTGGGTTTTCCAAAATGATACAGCAAGGATCACGTCTGATCGGGGTAGTGCAACTGAGAGCCTTAGAGTTCGTGACCTGATCGATGAAGGATACACGGGATGGAACAGAGATTTGGTCTGCAACATGTTTAATCACACTGAAGCTGAGAGGATCCTTTTGATGTCGATTTCTGCTCAACGTGATGATAACATAGCCTGGAAGCTTGAGAAGACGGGCATATATTCCACAAAATCGGGCTATGTTGAGGCGATGAAGAATGCGGATAGGGCCTACTGTATCCCTACAACCGAACTAGACAAGAAATGGAGCTGGGTTTGGTCATTGGATGTCACACCAAAAGTACGCCTCTTCATGTGGCGTGTGATGAGTGGAATCGTCCCATCTTGTCTGAATCTGATCTCGAGATTTGTTAACGTAGAACCGGAGTGCAAGAGATGCAGTGATCCTGTGGAGTCGACGGAACATGCACTACATGATTGTCCGGGGTTATCTGACATATGGACTAAGGTAGCGTACTGTAATGTAGCGAGCTCGGGGGATATCTCCATGGAGGAATGGGTCGATGGAATCACTGACAAGGGTGGGGAAGATTGAGATGGCAAAATTCGCGTGCCTCCTATGGTCCATTTGGTATGCTCGAAATGCATCAGTTTCCAGAGATAAGGTGATAAACTCAGAGGATATCAGGAGGATGACATGCAAACACCTGGAAGATTTTGAAGCAGCAAAGATCACGCGACCAATGAAACAAACACGATCTGAATTTGAGAGATGGAAACCGCCGGAGGGAGATGTAGTAAAGCTCAATTGTGATGTTGCTTGTCGAACGGGTTGGGGGACGGGAATAGGTGTGGTGTTGCGGGATAGAAATGGAGAGGTATGTTGGGTGATGGTGCAACGTCTAACCTGCTATTTGTCTGTGGAGATGGTCAAAGCCCAGGCGGTTCGACTAAGTGCCCGACGAATTATAGTCGAGATGGATTCTCAAGTGGTCTTTAGTGCTTTGCGTAGACCGAAGGAGGATATATCCTATTTTGGGGTATTGTTGATGAAATTCTGAATCTTTGCAAGTCTTTTGAGTCGTTTTCTTTTAATTGGGTTTGTAGAACTGCTAATAAAGTGGCCCATAAGTTGGTTCAATTTGCTTATTCCTGTAATGACGTATATTGTTCACCAACGATTCCGGAGGTGGCCTTGTACGCTGTTGAAGTCGATTTTCCGGCCAATTGATTAATATATATTTACTTTCCTGTCAAAAAAAAAAAGTTTCACATGAGAGTTCGTGATAATATAAATAAAATATAATTAATAAGTACCTATAAAGTTATAATTGATATTTTTATGAATGTATATATGCCGTAGAAATTTTAATCAAATCAAATAAACAATTTGATAAAAAAATTAAGTCAAACTAAAAATTATGCAATTATATTACGGCAACATCATGATTACGCGATTTATTTTATAAGTAAAAATTTCTAATAACTAGCATTCATTTTATGAACAATTTGATAAAAAAATAAGTGAAACTAAAAAAATTATGCAACTATATTACCGCAACATCATGATTTCGCAATTGAGTTTTTTGCACTTTTGGTCCCACCAACCACGCCATGTTTTCGATTTGGTACCACATCTGCCAATGTAGTCCCACAAGAATTTTGACTTGCAAATGTGGTCCCGCCGTAAAGGTTTCCGTTAAATTGACTTGCAAATGTGGTCACATAACTTATGAGACATAATTAATACCCAATTAAGGCTTAACCACCTTTCAACCACTTGCAAATGTGGTCCCATAAGTTATGAAACATAATTAACACAAAATTAACCAATTAACTTACCCGGGCCCACTTGCACATATGGTCCCATAGGTTCCACAAACCTCAAATCTGGTTTAGTAATTTCATCAAACACCTTGCGCGCATGCCCTATTCCGCCAATTCTTGAATAAAAACAAAGAAGGGTGGTTCCACCAGGCACATAACAAGATTCATAATCATCAGATACCAAAGAACTCACATCATTAGACTCTAAACACTCTGTTTTCGAGGTTCCACCCAAATTTCTTTAGCCTTTTCACACCCCTCTTGCCTACCCAACAATGCCCTTCTTCCCTTTTATAGATGGAGAAACTGTGTTTCTTCTGGGTCTCCATTCTGATGTGGCTTTATTTGATAATCAAGTGGCATACAAACTACAAAAGTAATAAAAGGTGCATCTCTTTTAATCTATTAAAATTTAACATCATTTAAGACTCGGCGTGTTAATTCTTCCATTAAACAAGAAAAACAGATTCAAAGAACAAGATATATTTTGTCTCAGCGGTGTTATAAAAATTGTTACGCAATATGCATGGAACTCAAGAACTACTAGGCCTTTAAATATCTTAGAATCTCAAAAACACATGCGCAACCTTCACCTCTGCATATTCAAAGACACATCTCATGCAATGTCTTCTCAATCTGCATAAACTATCACAATCGAAACATATCACAATAACAAGCGAATCGGATAAAAATGTACACAAAGTGGGCATTACATTTTTAACACATTCTTTCTCAATGCCAAGAGCTTTCTTGAGACTATATTCCCGCTTTTTTTTTGGCATCAATCAAGTCCGATACATGAGAAGCCCCGCGCGTTTAAAATTCACTCAATGAATCGACCAAAGATTTGGCTTCCTATACTTTTGCCACCCATTCCTTTCTTTCCAAAATGAGGAGTCCCATGTGATGTTGGTGATCATATATCTAATTAAAACATACAAACCATATTAAACCAAATATACACATAAAGAAACATGAACAAAACAAATTTTATTTGCATATTAAATCGAGCATGAACAAATTCACACCATATTTACAAACACCCAATACGGAAATAAATTAATGGAAACAATTAAAATAAATGTACAAAGGCAAAAGTCAAGAAAACATCAAAAACTACAAAAATTATCCGCCCACAACCATCAAATAAAGAGTGAAAAAAGAAAAAAATCAGACCTCTGCTTCCAGTTTGGCAATATAAGCAATGAGAGAGGCCTTATCTCTGCGTTTAATCGACTCCTCATCGAACCCTGCCTCTTTTAGCAGCTTCCAAATAGCTTCATCGCTTAAAGGAGATTTCAAAACCCTAGCAGAACCCGAATTTGGGGAGGATTTCAAAACCCTAGCAAAACCCTAGCAGAACCCGATTTCAAAACCTATCTTAGAATCTATTACGCTCCCTCCGCCAAATCGACGCAACTCCATAGCCAACCCATGAGCCTTCTCGCTTCCATACCCCATATTCCACACTCAAAGCTACTAAACCTACAAGAGTTTCCACCTTCGTTCGCCTACCGCAATTTCAATTACCCCCTCATCTCCACAACCCACTAATTATAGGAGGAAGATTTTGATTTTGGTTTCGAATTTGATTTTGTCAGATTTAGGGATTAGGGTTTGAGGTTTAAAGGGTTTTGCTGTTATTTGTGATTGTGTGTGTGTTACGTTTTAATTTTTTTTAATTGCAAGATTAATTAGTTAAGATAAATTAATTAGGGATATAACAGTATTAATTATAGGTTAAAGAAAGTCCGCCTGCGGTTAACGCGCATCCGTTAAAAGCCCTCAATTTTTGGGACCACATTTGTAAGTTTAGTTAAACAGTGGGACTAAAATTGACGAAAATAATCTTACAGGACTACATTGACAGAGGTGGTACCAAATTGAAAACATGGCGTGGTTGGTGGGACCAAAAGTGCAAAAAACTCAGAGAATGTCACTGAAGACACTGAAGACTCAGAGAATCCTGAAGACTCAGAGAAACCTGAAGACTCAGAGAATCCTGAAGACTCAGAAGAAACTGAAGAATATAGCCGTTAGATTCAGCTGACGTGGACCAATGAGAGGAAGACACCAGCCTGAAAAAGCTGCAGAACTTACAGAATAATATGGATTTGAATGTGATTCTCTCCAACGGTAACATTCAAATCCACACTATAAATACAAGGTCTTTCATCATTCTAAAGTGTGGAAAGTGTGGAGAATGTGGCAAAAGATGCTACAGAGCCAAGAGCCATATACTAAAGCATTCCCACCATAGAACACAAGTCTGTAGATATACAAATATGTTCAAGAGTGTTCTAAAACCCAATCTAAGCAACCCACGATATATCCTAATCTTAGAGAGATTTTCCCAACCTTAGCATTGAGGCTAAACAAATGTACGGGAAAATCTCAACCTAGTTGGAGACACCAACCAAACCCAAACCCTATTGTTAGGTAGTTTGTGTGATTGTTGGAGTTGTAAAGAGTGAGTAAAGGCTGAGTAGTAGTGTTGAAAACTCTAGAGAAGAAGTGAGTAAACTATCTTGGATAGTCATAAAGCTTGTGTGTGTTTGAGAAAGTAAGTTGCAGAGTAGTCAGCCATAAAACTCAAATGTAGAAGAAGTGAGTAAGCTACGGTGGAGTTAGCACGAAAAGCTTGTAAAAGCGATCCCGTGAAGGGTGATAAGTTCCGATTGAAGGAATTTCCCTAGGAACAGGGAGAGTGGATGTAGGAGCTTGAGTCTCTGAACCACTATACTTTGTTGTGTTCTTTATTGCTTTACGTTCTTATCTTGTCATATGCATTTGGTTATAAGCAAAACACAACACATGGACTTAAAACGCAAAAATCTGGAACCACCATTCCCTCACCCCTTTTTTATATGCATTTCATGATTTTTCCGCATTTCATGGGTTTTTCACCGGGACCAACAATTGGTATCAGAGCGGGAGTTCAAAAGATCACTGTTTTCAATGTGACCATCTGAACTGATACCAACAATTGGTATCAGAGCTGGAGTTCAAAAGATCACTGTTTTCAATGTGATCATCTGAACTGATACCAAAATTGGTATCAGAGCAGGAGTTCAAAAGATCACTTTTAATGTGATCACCTGAACTTATCTTTTTAAACGAAAACCAGTTTCTTTAAAGATGCATATATCTTAATGTTTTGGCGTCATTATCAAAAAGGGGGAAATTGTTGGGATATTTTAGTTTTGATGAATTATGTCAAAACATTATCAACTTGTGTTATTGAAGCTAATTTACAGATAACAAGTTGAGGGGGAACGAGAGAACAAGTTGAGGAGGAACGAGAGAACAAGTTGAGGGGGAACGAGAGAACAAGTTGAGGAGAAACTCACGAAATCAGAAGAAGATGATCGAGATCGGGCGAAATTTGGAGCAGGAGGCCGACGAGATCGATGAAGTTAGATGAGTTCCCGAGTTAACCATGAGTTATGCAAAAATCGGAAGAGAAGAAAAGCTAAAAGTCGATCGTAAAGAAACCGACCGGCGAGATCGGAAGAAGGTTGCGGATCGGAAGAGGAAGCGGATGAGGTCGATCAAGATCGGACGTGATCGAGATCGAGATATGATAACCTCGATATGCTAACCTCGATGTCTTGACTGATCTTATCCTCGATATGTTGACTGAAGATGTGTTGATCTCGATCGAAATGAGATCGGATCGAGCAAGAAGAAATCGATAGCTTTAGTCAAGTTTAATTCGAGGGTCAAAGTAAAAAGTGACCAGGGTCGATGTCCGATTCGGGAAGAATCAACCTAGTCGGTCCTGAAAAGAGTATGCCCCGACGTATGCGTCCGGAAGAGAAGTCTCACAATCAAGAATCTGAGTAGAAGATCTTGAGACTCGGAGAAACTCGAAGACTCGATAGATTGAAGACTCGAGATGTCATTGAAGACATCAAGACTTAGAGAATCCCCAAGACTCGAAGAAAACCAAGAATATAGCCGTTAGATTCAAATTTGACGTGGACCAAATGAGGAGGAAGACACCCTGAATGAAAAAAGTCTGCGGAACTTCTTAGAATAATATGGATTTGAATGTGATTCTCTCCAACGGTAACATTCAAATCCACACTATAAATACAAGTCTTTCATCATTCTAAAAGTGTGGAAAGTGTGGAGAATGTGTATACTCAAGCATTCCCACCATAGAACACAAGTCTCAGAAATATACAAATATGTTCAAGAGTGTTCTAAAACTCAATCTAAGAACCCACGATATATCCTAAGCTTAGAGAGATTTTTTCAACCTTAGCATTGAAATTAAACAAATGTATTTTTTAAAAAATCTCAACTCCAGTTGAAGACACCAACCAAACCCAAACCCCTATTTTTAGGTAGTTTGTGTGATTGTTGGAGTTGTAAAGAAAGGTAAATAGTTCGAGAGTCGGCGAAAAACTCTAGAAAGAAGTGAGTAAACTATTTTGGATAGTCGAGAAAAGCTTGTGTGTGTGTTTGAGTAAGTAAAATTTCTTGGAGTAGTCGTGTAAAAACTCAAATGTAGAAGAAGTGAGTAAATAGTACGGTGAGTTAGCTGAAAGCTTGTAAGCGTCCGTGAAGGTGATAAGTTTTCGATTGAAGGAATTTCCCTAGGAGCGGGGAGAGTGGATGTAGGAGCTTGAGTCTCCCAACCACTACTGTTTTGTTGTGTTTTTTATTCTTTTCGTTCTTATCTTTGTCGTATCGTTTGGTTATAAAGAAAAACATAACACATACGTAACTTAAAACAAAAAATCTGGAACCATCATTCTCTCACCCTCGTTTTTTATATCGTTTAAAATGATTTTTCGCGTTTAAGGGTTTTTTAAGGACTGAATAATATATATTAATTTAAATTATAAAATTAATTTGGGCCCGCGATTGGTCTTATCTATACCCTACCGCCCTCCTCGATACCTAAAAAAAAATTCTCCATCTATGTCCCATGGGAAATTTTCACGGGGATTCTCCACCCCAATCGGGGCGGATCTCCGCGGGAACAGGGATTCCCCGGCCCATTCCAAGCCTAGACGTAATATCAAAATTAGGCACCCGTCTCACGCATCTCATATTTTATTCATAGTATATATTTAGATAGGATGATAAGGACAGGGTGAAAAGAGGCATGTTCTTTGTCATATTATTGTATAATGTCATCATCACAATATCTTATTGTGTCACTAAACACGATTAATTTGGACTTTATTGCCCGAGTCTTAAAGGCCAAAATCTATGGTGTCCCATACTTTATGAGGAAAGCAAAATAAGTCATTCTCATATGCACTTGGGTGCACTGAACACTTATAATGTATTTTAAAAGTGTGCAATTATATATATAAAATAGAAACGTGTAATTATTTCAAACAGAAGCATGTAATTATGTTTTCATATTAACAGTTGCATTTTTTTATGTAAATAAATCACATTATTTTGTATGATAAATTACACATTTAAAATCTTATTATGAATCTCACGCGTCTTGGCGAAGATACATGCAACACCTAGCCATTATATTCTACATCTCAAAGATTACTATGACACTCTAATTATACTATCAAGATAACATTCTAAATAAAAAAGATACCCCACCCCACACACACACCTGTTAATTTTATATTCGAGATTAATTATGCATGCAATAGACACACACACACAATAAATAAATAAATAAATAAATAAATAAAAAAAAAATATATATATATATATATTTAATCAAGAAAAAAAGTGATATATACCAAGTAGAGTTCAAGGGGATATTTCAACCAGTATATCAAATGAACATGGAAAACGTTCTGCAAAATAACAGGATCTAACACCTGGGAATTTATAATAACAATATAAATTAATTCTTAACCGAATTACAATGTAAAATATATGGCTTTTGGGGGGATTTACAAAACGACATAGTGTGCATTTTCTTTAACTTCTGCCGATTTTTGTCAACAAAAAATTTACACAAGTAATCTAAAATTTATTTTTATCTCAAGTGTACCAAATAAATTATTCTAAAATTACTCTCAAGGAAAATGAAATTGATCAAGGATGGAAAAATAGTCAATCAAGGATTGACAAAGATATCTAAACACATGCGTACGTTACTGTATTTCAATAAATCAGCTTAACCTGCCCGTTTTTAATAAAGTTGTTTCAAGTCTACATCAAATATGGTCTTAATTAATTGAGTAACACTCATGTATATTATTATGAAATATTATTTAATATGACCCATTTTGAGAAATGGGTTAACCCGATTTTTCGCCTCCAATTGCATTCTACGTTCTTCGGTCTTATTCCACTCTTCCGCTCCGTCGCACGCTCATTTCAGCCATGCTCTTGGCATCGTGCCTGCTCTCGCCGTTATCGCACTCATTTCAGCCCTGTTCTTGGCGTCGCGACTGCTCTCGCACCGTCGCAGCGCTCATTCAAGCCCTTCTCTCGGCGTCGCATAACAATGATAGTTTTTCTGAATAACAGTGATAGTTTTTCTGAATAACAGTGATAGTGTATATATAGCAGTGATACTTAATATAACATATAGTGAAAGTGATAGTTTTTTTGCGTAACAGTGATATAATTTTTTTGAGTAATAGTGATGTTTTTCTGAGTAATTCATGTGATAATTTTTCTGAAGTAACAGTGATAGTTTATCCACATAATAGTGAGCATTAGTTTGAATAACGACTGGGAGAGAGAATGAAAAGAGGCAGCTTGGCACGCTGTGAGGGAGGAGAAGGGGAAGTTCCGTCGCAAGTTACCATCACTAGGAGAGAGAAGGGAAAGAGCAATTTTGCACGGCTGAGAAAGAGAAGGAAAAGAGACGATTTTGTATGGTGGGAGAGAGGAGAAGGAAAAAGAGGCGAAAGAAAGAATGGGCTCAAATATTTTATTTGAGCCCATATTTGTAATATATGGATCAAATTTGACCCGAGTTCATAGCATGAATCAAATTTATACAATTTTTTGTCTGATTAATTTTAGTACTAATTTTGTGTAAATGAAAGCAGCCCTTTGCTTGCTATAAAATGAAAGCATTGAAAGTGACTTAATTCAAGATTATTAATTACAAAATTAAATCAATCGACCTCTATTCGCTAAATATTAATCTATTAACCCAAAATAAATTTACTTGTCAAATATATATTCCTTGACAAAGTCTAGTATGCAAATTTGTATAGATGTAAAAACTTTAATTTTCAACCAAATTCTATAATTTATTAATGTAATACAAAATTAAGTGATTCATGGTTCACTCGGCCCGACTAGTTCATGGTTCACCCAGCTCAAATAGGACATAATTTAGAGTTAATTATTTAGTGTTTAGGGTGTCAATTTTATATATTTTATCTATACAAATTTGCACATTAGACCTACTCATACTCCTTTCGTTCTACATTAGATGATTTTTTAGTCTGTTTTGACTTGTACATAATTAAATGGTCTTTTAGCATTTTTTTCACAATTTCTTCCAAATTTACCCTTCTTTTAATTTTAAAAATACTCTTAATTTATGAAATCTGAGAAAGTACATTTTTTTTATGGCAAACGTACAATCATTAGATGTGATCTTCTTTTATTCATGAATTAAGAGCAAATTTATCAATACATACTCCTTTTTAATTTCATCAAAAAAATTAAAAGACCATTTATTAATTTTAAAACGGAGGAAGTACCGATTACCGGATAATATATAAAGCACAATCAAATTATAATTTCAGAACCATATATATATATTAAGAAGAAACCCAAACATTTAGAGGAGTCTGAATAAGGTGGATGTTGTTTATCTAGTGCACCTATTGTCCATGTAAAAAGTAAAGACTGAAATAATTATTTTGATAGAATTTTGGATTAGAATTATGGTTATGGATATCGAAATGAATTAAAGTAAAATAAAAATGATTATGCATAACGTGTGAAAGTTGAACCCTTAATTAAGTCACTTTCGATGCTTTCATTTTCATGACCGAAAGCAAAGGGCTGCTTTTTTCATGCTTTCATTTCTTTTCGCCTTTAATTTTGGCCTATACATTTTCATTAATTTATGATCAAGAAAAGTATTTGTTCGTTACACACACATGCACACATGTTTTCTATAAAAAGTGACTCTGCATTTCTTGAATATCACCTAAAGTATAATACACATCATTGTAGGAGACAATCTGAGATGGATCTAAATTATAATGTTTTATTTATTTATTTACCATTTTCTATTGTTTTATTCCTCGTCCCCCGAAAGCATGCTCAAAAAGCTGAAACAATATATTTTACGGAAGGGTAGATTAAGTATGTCTATAGACACAATCTTTTTTATTTTCATAATTCAACAAACACTTAATTACCTAAATTATCATTATACTTTACTAACACATTTAATTATGTTATTTATAAATGGGCTTAATCTATTTTTTTTGTAAAACATGTTTCAATCATCGATCTGAGCATACTTTTCGTAGTAACATTTAGCTTGTCTCACATGCATGAAATGATCTCACAAGCGATCACACAATATACAAATGTTTGTATACATAACTAAGCTCAGAAACACAGTGTGATCAGATTTCCTTCGGGTTTTCGTTAAATTTAATTATATTCTTGCAACAAATTAATACACAACTTAATATTAAATTTATTTGAGATTAATAATTATGAATTTTCACATGTTTATGTTGTCCTGATTGATAGCAATAGGGGCAGACTTCACTTTGATGTAATTACGTTTTCTTTTTACATGATTAATTGACCTCAGTTTAAGGTTTCATTAATAAAAAATCTTCAACTATTGTATATGTTTGATTAGGTCAAACATTTATTATAAATGTATGTACATATATTAAGCTGACGCCTATATATAATTTGGATAAGTTTGGGTCTGGAAGATAACGTAGTAGTGAGGTCTTGAATTATTTATGTAGCTAGTGAACAACTAGTTAGCAATTTAAGGACAAAACTTTATGATGATTGATTCGTTGAGCTTATAAGTTATTTAAAAGATAATGTTTTGCGAGATGTTTTATAAAATTGTTTTAAGAATTTATAATCCCATAAAAAGGTATGTGAATTTCTCTTTAAACAAGTGAGAAGTTTATATCTTATAATTAAGCTTTTCTTTTATACGTTACCTTATATGTAAAATAAAATTATGGTTCAAATTCTTCTAAAAAAAAAAAAAAGGAATGATAATGAAAATAATAAATAGTGTTTAATAATGGGAGTGATTGTTATATTACTAGTGTATGATGATGACTCTGACTCTAAAATATGGGGCAGACAATTGGTTGTAGAATAATGGAATGATTAAAAAAAAATTATAGACATTGAAGTATTTAATTAAAATGAGATAATGATTAAGTTATTATGAATCTATAGCCTTCTACGATGTATAATAAAGGTGAATCAATCGTCTTTAATTCTTATTAATCACACAATTATTCAAAGTTTACTTCCATCATAATACTTCACATTGAAGAGTTATGAGCCAATGACCCCCTTGTTTTGATGAATCCGTCTCACAAAATGTGATCCCAGTGAAAAAAAATTAAAACTTTTCCAAAAAAGGTGCATCACTTTTAAGCAAATTATATTACTTTTTAAAATAGTTTAAAAATATGCTTTTATGAGAAAAAAACATTATACCTACTGGTTAAAATGTGAAAGACAGTATAGTATGAAAATTTTCATACATGAAAAAACTTTAATTTACAATCAAATTTTGTAATTGGTGAAGGTAAGACAAAATTGAGTGGTTCATGGTTCACTCGGCCCAAGTGATTCATGGTTCACCCGGCCCGAATAGGTCATAATTTAGGGTTCATTATTTAGTGTTTAGGGTGTAGATAGTTGATTTAAGGTAATTTTATAAATTTTCATACGTGAAAATTTTCACACTAGACATACTCAATGTGAAATACTTTTCGCCACGTTCTGACCACATTCAGCTAGACAATCGCACAAATTTTTTGGTGATCTTTATTTTTTTAAACAAAATTTTGGTGAACTTTTAAATACAAAATTGTAATTAATAACATTTTAAAGTTAGTTTCATCGTGTTATTTTATTTAAACTCTCCAAATACTTATATACAAAATAAATATCTAACATATTATAAGTTATGTATTCTTAGAGCTTGTTTGGTATGGATTATTAGTGAGTGGTAGATACACTATTGGTGGTCAATTTATCTAACAAATATCTAACATATATGCATAATTATCTCCTATGGCGTGTTTTGGTCAATTTGGTGCGGACGAATTTGTATCTGTATTGTATCTCTTCTCTAGGCAAATTGAAACTGTTGGTGGCGTGAAACAAGCATAATGGGTCGTGGGGTGGGGGAAGGAAGAGAAAAGAAGATGGTAAAATTGTAAAATTTGCTAAAGGTAAAGGGTAATAATGACATCTAAAATTTATCAAGGAATTTAAAAGGGCTACCAAATAAAATATATAACATGCCATTTTTAAAACATTTGTGTACCAAATAAAATATATATACATATAACTCGTATAGTAAATTATTATTTAAAGTATCATATCTTATCACATACATGCTACTAAACGAGCTCTTATTATATGTAAGCCCATTCTCCTGACGGCTGAGGCCCTTACTTCCAAATGTGCAGGGCAAAAATGTAGAGACCAATTATAATATAGCGTTCTTTATTTAATATCTAGTTACCGGCCCATATTATAGTTGGGCCAAGGCACTTAAACTCGAAACTGATCAAGCTAAGTTCAAATTTCAAACTACTTGAATAGTTTGCTCGTCTTATCCAGCCTGAGACATTTCAATTTATGTGGTTATCGATATATAAAATGATAAAATGAGGCATTTTCAATAGAATTATAACAAGTCATACTTGAGACTTGAGAGTATCATAAATGAGTAGGTCTACTGTACAAATTGTATAGATACAAATCAATCAATTTAGGAAATTAATTAATTCGTGAGTTTAAGATAGTCCAATCAAGCGGGTCAAAGATGAGTTGGATAAAGTGAAATTGAGTCTCAATTGGGATTTGTATGTATATAAATTTGTATCCTAGACTTTGTCATCAGGAAATTATCAGGGCAGGGTGAAATAAGACTTAGGCCCCATTTAGTTTGTAAAACAGCCATGTTTAAACTCTTGCAAAAACCTCAGAACTCAATAATCTAACCTATACCTTTCAAAAGAATATAATCCAACCTATTTAATCATCTTTATATTATATGTGCAACATAAAAAAGTATTACATACTATGACAAAAACTCGTATGAGACGGTCTCATGTATGAGACAGAATACAACTTATTACAAATCAATACACACCCCTCCCAAAATGTACAACTTATCACTGTGCGACAGTCTTACACAAGTGCATCTCTTATATTATATCTCTATGTAAGTATACATTTTTATATTAAATAATATGAGTTTAAAATTAATAGGACTTGCTTGACCGAACTAAAATGCTTCAACTTATTCTGAAATGAATGAAAATGTCGGAAGTGGCATCAGTATTAGCAGGACCAAGGTGTTGTTCCCAACAACATCTATCAGAAACTCAAGAGAAGGCGCATGCCTGAAAATCTGAACAATTTGGCCCTATAAAATAGCAGATTCAGAAAATGACTTTGATTTTACCCATACCAATCAGCTTTATCCACTTTTGTCCAGTACTTAGGAAATGAGATCTAAGAAAATGGGCAGTCAAAACTCAAAAGTTTTAGTTTTTCATTCTTTCATGCTGTATTTAATTCAGCCATGCCCATATCCTGCCATATCTAAATCAAGCCTTGAGCAAGAAAATATACTCACACCAACATACCAAACAATAATTTTAGCCACAAAGAGATAATAAACTTCTGCAAATAAAACTTAACAGCGGAATCCAATTGACAACATGGTTACATAGGTAATAGTATAAGAGCTTCAAAGATAATAGATTAACATTAGCAATTGCAAATCATTTATTTTTAACAAAGCTGAAACAAAATCAAAATCTCAAGAAACAAAATATCAAACTGCTTAGACAGATATCATAGACCTTTATAAGCTTATTTTTCATCTAGCAACATCACAAAGTAAAACAATGGAAAAAATAATTGATTCACAAAGTAGAGCCTGCATAATTGCTTGTAGTGAACTCAGAGAAACAAACTCAAAACATTGCAAATACTACAAGTAAGAACAAGAACTTCTAGACATACAATTTAGGAAGACAATTACCAAATTAATCAAATGAAATTCAAATTTTTTATAACTTGAGAGAATTCACCATCAATAAATTCTACGAAATAATACAAATTGATCACCTATCAATTCTCCCCTGTTAAATATCAGTAGACCTAAACGAGCTCGAAGAATCTCAACACCATAACTGGCAACTTTTCGAGTTCTAATAACAAAACAATTAACAAAAAGTAAATGGAATTCCAAGAACTTTTCTAACTAATATAAATAACTAAATAGGATGCATCAAGCCAATGTCAAAATTCATCAAATGCCATAGATGATAACCAACCAATTCTATGGATCAATTCTCATCACCTAAGACATCAAGAAATCAATAAAGACTACCCCAATTCAATAGCCAAAGCTTTCTTCTCAAAGAACTAGGTTAATCCTAACATAAAAATAGCATCAAAATCCATTCCTCAATTCATTGTAGCAAAAAGAATCCACCTCCAACTCATTCCCTACTTTAGTCTTCACCGTAATACCATCAACGCCGGCGACAATCAACGACGTGGCTAGCCCGATAAACATCCCGTGCTCGACTATACCAGGAAGCCTCAAAATGGCATCACTAGCCTTGTTCAAATCACCAATATCCTTATCTAAATACAAGTCAATAATATAATTTCCATTATCAGTCACATAAGTTTTCTTACCCTCGGCGCACTTTCTCAGCTTCGCGACGCAGCCTGCGTAAGCGAACATGTCCTCCAGCCTCTTCAATGAATGCATCGAACAAAAGGGGATAACTTCAACCGGCATTGCCAGCCTGCTTCCCCCAATAAATTTCACCAATTTCGATTCGTCGACTATCACTATGAACTTTTTAGCAACAGATTCCACCATTTTCTCCCGTAACAGAGATCCGCCGCGGCCTTTAACCAAATTCAGACCTGGATCGACCTCATCGGCGCCGTCGATTGCTAAATCGATAACAGGGTGGGAATCTAGATCTGAGAGAGGGATATTGAGGGAAAGTGCCTGCTCGTGAGTAATTGTGGAGGTAGGGATTCCGACGATGTCTTTGAGCTGTCCCTGCCGTAAGAGGTGGGCGATTCGATCGACGGCGTGCTTGGCGGTGGAGCCGGTGCCGAGGCCGACGACCATGCCGGATTTGACGTGCTCGACGGCTTTGTAAGCGGCGATTTTCTTCAAATCGTCCTGCGTGAGGTTGACGGCGGTGGGGGAGGACATTAGGTTTGGTTGCTCCACCGCGTCGGAGACCAGGTAGCGTGGGTATGCGACGGCCATGGCTGGAAGAGGCTAGTGTATAAATAGTAATACACAATACACCCCTGTTAAAAAATACAAAAAAAGGAGGAAAAATCTAGGTTAAGGATAAGGGAAATTGAGGGGCTATAACAACATTTCTGAGAAGGATATGAAGAATGAAAAGGAAGTTTGTATGGGAAAGGATGTTGATGTTGAATTGGGGTCCAAAAGAGAATGGGATTGTGATGAATGTGTGGTGGGAGATGGGTGGAGATAAGGTGTTTGTTGAAATGTGTGTGAGAAATTGGGAATTAGGGTTTGTGGTGAATTTATAGACAGGATTGGGGAAACGCGGAGGGAAGGCGCTCATCTACAGCGTGATTTTGAGTTTGGGGCGGACGAATCTGGTATTAACACGTATAAAATCGACAGAGGTGTATTATACGTGAATTTGCAAATTGGACCCAATCGGATTTCTTTATTGACACGAGTTGGTACGTCGTCAAAACTTACACTATACTTTGCTTTATTTTATTAATTTCTTGAAATTGGAAAAAATATTCTGCAAGTATTCGAATACAGGTAATATAAAAAGACTATTTTGTCCTCCAGAATATTTCAGAATGGCAAATTGGCAAATGTAAACGTAAATATATGCTCGAATCTAACATTGGAGTGGACGAAATTTATTTATTTATAAGAGATTGACAATGGATATCCCTCTCTCACATTGTCATCATTTCCACATTGTTAATTTTTAATATTTAATTATTTAAATATATTCTATAATGGTTTATAAATTATTTATCTATTCAATTATACATTTTTTTATAAATCAAACCATCATTTCATTTATATCCACTTTTATGTAAAAAAATATTTTCTCTCTTTGTCCGATATATTTAAATGAATAACATTATCTCTTTAATTTAAAGATCATTCACAATGATTTTAAATATCAACTAATATTTGAACCCGTGCGAGATGCACGATTATGATGTATTAATTTCTCATAAAATTTAAAGTTTATATAAAATGAAAATATTTATTGTTGCTGAAAAATTCAAATAAAAGTTTAGACTTGTAGGAAAAAGAGATAAGAGAAATAAATCTGTATTCAACTAATATTTCCCGATCTTGGCTTTTTTCAATGTATCTTTTTTGAATTTGAACTTTCTATATCATTGTTAAAAGTGTTTGTCCCAATTTAATATTAGTGTGTGAAAATATTCGACATATTTTTTTTAAAAGATTTTTCTCAATCCATTATAATTTGTTAATATTTATTCAAAAGATTTTTCCCGATATATAGATATAGATTTGATCATAAATAATTATTTGAGATATATAGATTTGATCATAATTTTATTTGGAATATATTATAATGAATTTGATCATATGTCTGCAGGTGGACACAAACTTATATGTCCACCGCGCTTATGTAGCGCGCAATATATGCAAAATCTCTATCGTTATTTAATTAATTTCTTTAATTAATTAAATCTTCTATGACCGCAAGTCACTAACCACATTCATAAACTTTTGTTTGACGTGTCCCTATATATAAACTTTCATTCATAAATCCTGAAAAAATTATTTTTAAAAATAACAAATCTATAATACTGAAATATTTTTTATTATAATATTTTAATTATAAAAAAAAATCTAATTCAAAATATTTTGAGAAACCAATAAATTCATTATTATTTATTGATATTAATTTCAAATATTTTTTTCGATATTTATTCCAATGATTTTTCTCAATCTATTATTATTTGTTAATATTTTTTTCAAATATTCGTTTCCCAATTTGACAATTATTTTTGGAGGGAAAATTTAATGGTTTTCAAATTATATAGATTTTCATTCATCCAAGGATTAAATACTGCTTTGGATGATCATTGTGTGTGTTTAATCGAGTCGAGCCCGATCTAATTTTCAATTAATGTACACAAGTTCTTTTTAGCTTTATTTAGGGTACACGGGTTTAATAATATCAATCTTAAGACAAAGTCTCATGTGTAACTGGTGCACGAATTTAAGATATGTGCACTCGCCTCAACCGTACCAATGTATCTACACAACATGTCTAATATATTCAATGGGTCAAGTATTTTTTTGAAGGGGTCATTCACTTGCATGAGTGAACAGTGCACTTGGATGCACAATAGACCCACTCTAATCTTAAATTATGGAGTAGTATTCATTAATTAATTAACTACAAATATTATATCACTATAAAAAAATAAAATTAACTACGTAAATTTACAAATAGCTATGGAGTTTTTCAACAAAAATAATTTGATTCTTAAATAGTGAGAATTTGACTCTGACGTGCCTACGAATTTTTAAAATCTTAATAGACAAATAAATTATTTATGAATAAATTGCTTAAACATTTGTGAACTCTGTAGGCAAACAAATTACATTAGCAAATAATTCCCTAGGCAATTTACATTTCCGTAAACAATTATATTTGTAGTTTAGAAATGACTTACAAATAAATTGTCTAATGAATTACATTTACGTATGTTGTGCACCAAAATATCGAGATTAGAACAATGGAATGTGGCTTATGGTTTTGATAGCACAAACAAGTAATTAATGATGGTTGGTTGCATTTATTGAGAAAGATTGGGAGTCAGAATATTTGTTCATCTTAGGTTGAGAAATAAATTGACAAGAGTTTTGTTATGACATTCAATTCTCTCTCTTTTTGGGGTCATAAATGTCTCCTATTTATAAGGTTTGTGGAGAGTGGAGTTCACTCTCCCGGTTTACAAGTACAGTGGCTTTTTAAAGCCTGCCACACATTTAATGCTAAGATCTCTAATCTTATTCTATTATGGAGCTCGTGGGAGGTCGCCCGAGGTTTGATCACCTCTCTTACTTCGCGGGCACGTCGACCTGGGCAATTTCCGAATTTTCAGGGAACTAGCCGTTTTAAGTACTCAAAATGATCATTCGGATATGTCCTTTGCCGATTTCTCTCTGGATTAAGCATGGTTTAAGCAAGATCTTTTATACCTAATTTCTGACACACGTCATATCAGAGTTAATGCTCTGATCTTGAAGGAGCCGAGGTCATCGACCTCATCGTCAAGGACGTCACTTGGCTTTGTCCTGAGGTCTGGGGTGCGAGATATAGTACTTATAAAACATCGCGGACTTTCCCAAAAAACTGTAGGTGTTGACTGGTGGGTTCGGGTCCACCTCGCGCGATATGGACACAATACATAGACAAATATTTGTAGGTAATTTGAGGAATGAAAATGTCTATATAGTTAGAAAAATTTTGTAGGCAAGTCATATAAAATCCTTACTATTTAAAGACAAAATTATTTTCGTTAAAAAATTCGGTAGACATTTTTTTTTGTACTGTATATTCATTTAAATATTTTTTACATTTATTTTAAATATAAAATATGAAAAATATGATGAACTAGCTCACAAGCTTTAAAAAAAGTGTCAATGATGACAAGTAATTATTCTAATTTGCCTAATTGGTCCCGTAAAAAAAAACCTAATTAATTTACTACTACGATAATTTTTAGTTTGAATTAAAGTACGTTTAAAATAGCAAGTCGATCAAAATATCAACACTTGCCTTACCTCTCGGCCGAATCTCTTGGGTTGAGTGGATCTTGAATTTGATCCAATCATATCACTTGCATGAAGATAAAACATGTCAACTTATTATAATACCAAAAATATGAATAAAATGAATTTCACTTCATTATTTCTATATGTGATCATCCTACGTTGGCAACTAATTAAATTAAAATCTAATACAAAAAGGGTAAATTTTAACATGTTTAATACGTGTTGAAAATATTTTTTGCTTCAACCTACTACTTTTAAAACAGTCAAAGTTTCATTCTTGAAGGAACAATTAATAAGGTCAAGGGTGAGAGAGAGAATTAGATATCCAAAATTAAGAATTAGGTTTGTATTAAAAAAGATTTAGATACGTATAATCATATCCGATATTTTAAGGTTGGAGGACTAAATATTGCGTCCATCAAATAGACAACAAAAGCAAGATTTTGATTGTGTGATGGGCCATTTATGTTTCCTCATTCATTCATTTGAAATGATATTAGCCACATGCTGCATACTATACAATGCATGGACGTAGCGTCTAATAAATTCACACGCCAATAAAATTATTTCTCATCTAAAAAGTCCAAACCGGTATAAAGATGTGTAAAATTAATTAATTTACTTAATTTTTATAACACTCCTTCTTATTCGTGGGCTGAATTCTCTGTCTCTTCACTTCCTCACTCATGAACTAAATTCTCTTACTCCATCTATAGAAAGAGGTTCAACGAGTGGACAATTTAATATGTGTGGAGTTGCTTTCAGCGGGAATCTACCATAAAAAAATCCGTCTTATCTAAAAGTTCGAACTTATAGAGAGGTGTAAAATTAAATTGTTTATTTAATTAAATTAACAAACAATTATATGGTATACAAGGATGGCCATAATGGAGTAATATGACATGATGATGAGACATCTAGGCATAGCTCATGTTCATGCTCATGTTCATCGTCATGTCTTAATTCATGCCCCACACCATGAATTTAATACTTCTGGTATGTGCCTGCCCCATGCCTCTAGTGTATTTTTAAGGCCTTAATTAGTAGAATTTAAACTTATATAATAGCATATTGAGTATAATATTATGTATATACACAATAATTAGTGGAATAGGGCAAGATTGATACAATAGTCAGTGTGAATATAAAGATTCCTAAAGGATATAGTCTTCGTAGGTGCTGCAAAGAACTAATGAGTGGCAGGGAAGAAGGCGTGGATTAATTGTAGAATAATATTTAACTTTGTATGATTTTGTGGCTCCAAGTTGCAAAAAGTACAAATTCTATAATCAGTACACAGCAATTTGTGGGGTGTATGTTGAAATGGGTCCAAACCACCAATTATGAGGATTTCAATTAGGTACAAAGTAGAGTGTCTTATTACATTCTAGTACAATGAAAATTCCTTATATCAAATAGATATAAAATGGGGTGCAAAATGACTTCAATGCCCCTTATTATTCCAACAATTCTTTTTTCCGTGCACTGTTCATTTTTTGCACACACAAATAATTATTTGCACAACTTCAAATTTTACATTATTTTAAAATATATTTTACTAAATTTAATATTTCGTTAGCAAAATTCAAATTTTATTCCATTTAAAAAAAATTCATTTTGCAAAATCCAAAATTGTCAAAAAATATTACATACATTTTTTATTCGTCTTTCTTGTTTATTTTTTGCACGAGCACAAAATAAATTCAAACCCAGTGCAAAATATATTTGCACAAATCGCTGAATATTTTACTAATTTCAGAATGAGAGAAGAAAAGAACTATTGCAATTATGGGTTGAAAAAAATGGTTCATCAAATTATATCAAATTATAGTAAATGGGAAAGACAACAATATTACAAATCATCATCATTTATAAATAAGTATCAATACTAAAATTATTTTACACCCAAAATAATTTTAATCTGCTCAATTTTTTTTTACTAATTACAAAATGAGGAAGAATCAAATTTGCACAAACGAATAAAATATATTTGCACAACCGCGACAAAAATTTGCACAAACATAATTCAAAGTTCATTCTATTCTTAAACTCCAAAAATAAAACAAACATCCCCACAAAATGAAGCTAATCAACACACCAACAGCAAAAAGGAAATGCATAATCACACAAACAGTTAAGACAAATGAAATCTGCATTGCAAATTGGGATAATTTCAGGTAGATACAAGAATTGGCACAATATTACAAATAGATACAAGCATAACAATTTATTTCATTTTGATACAAGAAGTATTTGCACAAGTATTTGCACACGTATTTTGATACAAGCATAACAATTTATTTCATTTTGTATCAGTGCAAAAGTATTTGCACAAACGGTAGAAGAATTCCACGCACAGTGCAAAAAAAAATCTAAAACCACCACCGTTCTACACCTCTCTACCCCTGCCACCACCACAAACCACAACCAAATATATATGAATCTTACCATTATTCTTCAATAATCCGCCAGAAAATATGCATTTGGAACCGGATCTCGGAACACCATACCAAAAAAAAAAACCCGAACACCATCTTCAATTACTCTAATAGAACAAACACCATACCAAAAAAAACCCAGAACACCATGTTGGGGAATTATTTGTCCGGATCTATTCGGGATGAATATTTAAATACAAATTTAATTCTAACAATTATTACTAGCATGAATTAATCATATATTAATTCAAATAATAATTCAACAACAAATCATGCATATAAACAGTTAATATAAATCCTACGCATGCGGAATTGCTACGGGTTTACGTGAACTAACCTCTTGGAGTGACAATTGTCTCATCGATTAAACACACCAAAAAGCCTTCCCAAGTATTCCCTAGTCCTTGCTCGTCAATCCGGTGGAAGGAAACTCGCGAACAATTAACAAAAGGGAAAATAAAAAATTGTTGCACCACCTTTGTGTTGGGATTATACTGGAAAGTATGTTTTTACTTTGTATAATCAAAACTGAATTTCGGACTTATTTACTGAAATAAATTGTTTATCACTGATGCTTTAAATATCATTGAATGTTACATATATTTCTTTATATCTCTTCAATAAATAAGACATGTTACATTGTAGTTAATTTAGTGATACCGGATCACGTAAGATTAAATTAACATTCCCTTGTAACTAAAAAAGTACACCATTCATGACCTAGATGGAAATGAACAATCCATCGTGAAAGGTTGAAGTGTAAGGCTCAGATTGACTTGTCTTGACCAAGAGATTACATTAGTGCATGACTGATGCACTGAATAGGGCCTACAAGAGGACAAATTCTTCAGAACTGAACAAGGAAGAATTAGACCTCAGTGGTTCGTTATTTCTTAATCTTCGTTCCTTAAATAGGATCACGTGTGGTTGGTAACTATTGCTTTGACTTATCATGGGTAGAGAATCAACGAGATTCAATACTTTTTATGTTGGGCAATATTATTGGTCACGTGTGATTGCTAAGATTTAATCTGAGAATCGTGTGCAAGTACACTTGTTCGATTTGCCCCCTTGGGAGGTTCATAAGCTTTATCATACCAAATCTTGCAAGTGGAATTAGTTTCCCAGATGGATAATAATGTTGAACCGTTCCTTGACCAAGGACAAAAATATTAATTAACGGAAAAAGCTATTTGGAGGCTTGAATTAATTAATGGGCTAGATAATCTTAAACACGGAAATAATAACCGGAGCCATATTGATCGTAATATGGGTTAAGATGGATAGTCTGATATTAATTATGTAGTGAGATTAATTAATATTTATGGGCTTGAATAATATTGTGGCTCAATATTGATAATTCAAGATCCATTGGAAGGTCCAATCTTAATTCTCCTAAAGGCCCCCTAAGTAGCCCAACATATAGTCCAATAACTGAAAAAAGTGTTTAAAATAAAATAAATATTGTTGCTTATTTTTCCTCATAAATTTCAAAATTTATGGATAAAAGGGGAGAAAGATTTTCTTTGAATTTTGTTATGGAATGAAGATATGTATTCTTGGAATACAAGATTATCTCATTAAATTCAAGAAATCTCCCACTTGGTTATCCATAGGGAAATTTCGAAAATTTTGATAATTAAGGGAAAGAAAGATTTTCTTGATTTTCTTGAAAAGATATTATGGAATATATGTATTTCTTGAAGTACAAGAATATCTCATAAATTCAAGAAGATCCAAATATTGGAATCTTGCCCTATAATTTTCGAAATATACTCCATAACAAAGAATATGTGGGATTTTGTGGAATATTATAATTATGGGAAAAAAATATAGGAGATATATTCAAGATTTCTTGGAGATCAAGAAAAGATTTTCCCACATTATATTTTGCCCAAAATTTTCGATCACCTATGCTCTATAAATAGGGGATGACTCTTTCATTCCCAAGTACAATTCCATGTGCTGGAAAAATTAGTAAATCCACAAAGGTGGTGCAACATAATTTATTTTCCTTTTGTTAATTGTTCGCAAGTGTCCTACCACCGGATAGTCGAGCAAGGATTAAGAGAATACTTGGGAAGTTCTTTTGGTGAGTCTAATCAGCCAGACCATTGCCGTCCCAAGAGGTACGTTCACGTAAACTCATAGAATTCCGCATGCGTAGGTTTTACGTGAATTAATTATATGCATGATTTGTTGTTGGATTATTATTTGAATTAATATATGATTAATTCATGCTAGTAATAATTATAAGAATTAAATTTGTATTTAATTATTCACCCCGAATATATCTGTGCAACTTATTCCCCAACACCTTCGTGTATTTCGCGTAGGACAACTTTCCCTTGCTCTGGTGTGATACATCGAAGTAGGGGTGTGCTGAAGCCTCGTTTGTATAATTCGTCATTGATCATTGTGTACCGCACGGCTCACAGTTGTAGTTGTCGGGCTTGAACTCAATCAGTTGGCAGGAGATCACTTGTCAAGTATTCAATGATGGGTGTCATCCAACTCGATGTCGGGGTTTCTAAGGTCGCAACTCTCGCGTGTGCGGTGGATGGGTGGGAAAGTGTCGTGATGGTGACATCCTTCATTTCTGGTGATCCTTCGGAAGTCGCTAGCCGTGCTAAGACGTCAGCTCACGAATTCTGTTCTCTCGGGATTAGTTTGACATGGACCTATTCGAATTTTTGACACAATATCTTTACGATCTCTTGGTAAGCTGCCATCCTGTCATCCCGTGCCTCGTATTCCCCCGAAACTTGGCAAGCTACAAGCTGGGAGTCTATGTGAACTTCTAGTTTTTTGACGCCCATGGCAGTCGACATCTCTAGGCCGCTGATGAGTGCCTCATATTCGGCCTCATTGTTTGTCGCGGGAAAGTCGAAGGTAATGGCGTTTTGGAAAGAGATGCCCTCCGGACTTATCAGAACCAAGCCAGCCTCCGACTTGTGGGAGGTCGCTGACCCATCCACAAATAACTCCCACGGCGGGCTGTTTGAGCACCCGGCCTCTGAAGGGAAGGTAAGCTCGACGATGAAATCGACTAACGCCTGAGCTTTGATGGCAGGCCGGGGTGCGTATGTTACTCCGTATTGTTTAACCTCGATGGCCCATTTGAGGTATCGACCCATTGTATCAGGTCGGTGAAGGACATTCCTTAGGGGTGTGGAGGTGAGGACTTCAACCTGGTGATCAAAAAAGTACGGCCTTAGTTTTCTCACTCTCATGACCAGCGCGTATGCCAGTTTCTCTAGCACCGAATACCGCTGCTCGGTTTCGTTCAACTTTTGACTAACAAAGTAGATCGAAAATTCATTCCTGTCTTCCACTCGGACGAGTACCGCACTCAAAGCTGTTTTCGAGGTTGCGAGGTATAGGAAGAGTTTCTCCCCTGGAACTGGTTTCGATAGGATGCTCACGTCTGCCAGGTAAGCTTTAATTTTATCAAGAGCCTCCTGGCTTTCGGGTGTCCATTCAAACTTTGATTTCTTTTGGATTGTGTCGAATAGTGGCTTGCACTTATCCCCCATTCGGGAGATGAACCTGTTCAAAGCGGCCAGACAACCTGTGAGTTTCTGCACCTCTTTCACGTTTCGAGGTGCTCCCATGTCTAATATGGCCTTGACTTTTGTGGGGTTAGCCTCTATTCCTTGCTTGCTGACCAGGTGTCCCAAGAATTTCCCAGATTCGACCCCGAAATTACATTTCTTGGGGTTGAGCCGCATGTTGAATTTTCTCAGGATGTCAAAAGTTTGTGCCAAGTGCGTAAGATGGTCTTCTGATTTTAGACTCTTGATGACTATATCATCCACGTAAACTTCTACCGATTTGCCGATGAGGTCGGCAAACATGTGGTTGACCAGTCTTTGATATGTTGCCCTTGCGTTCTTTAAACCGAAAGACATTCTTTTCCAACAATAGATATTCTTTTCCATCAGGAATGAGGTATGTTGCCGGTCTGGCTCGTGCATAGCTATCTTATGATAACCTGCAAAGGAGTCCATGAACGACATCATCTCGTGACCCGCTGTGTTGTCTATCAAGTGGTCGATGTGGGGCATGGGGAAGTAATCCTTTGGACAAGCACTGTTGAGGTCGGTGAAGTCGATTCATAGTTGCCAAGTTCCGTTTGACTTCTTCACCAATACGACGTTAGCCACCCATTGGGGTTGATCGGCCTGTGTGATCAGGTCGTTGTCTAATAACTTCTTCACCTCTTCCGCTAAAGCTACATACTTCTCTGGGCCAAATTTTTGCCTTTTCTGGGCTATCGGCTTCCGAGTTGGATCAACATGTAATCTATGACATGCGACTTTTGGGTCGATCCCCACCATGTCTTTGTGCGACCATGCGAAGACGTCTATGTTCTTTTTGAGAAAGTCGATGACTTCCCCTTTCAGGTCGTCTAGTATTTTGGAACCTATGATTACTTCTAGATCTGGTCGAGCTGGGTCTATCTTGACTTTCTCGAGATCTTCTCCTGTGATGGCCTTTGAGGCATCTTGTCGGGGGTCCTCAATCTCTGCTTCGAGCAGAAACTCTTCCGGTTCGGGTCCCATTCTCAGGTCGAGGTCGTTGTGACTTCTTTTCTTACTCGCTCTTTTGTTATTCAATTCTTCACATTGTTTCTCAATATCTATTACAAGTATTTGTTTGCTAGATATTGATGCGGAATTGAAAAGAGACGAAGAATAAATCAAACAACCTGTTGCATCAACTTGGTCACATTTAACGGTGCCCACCAGCACACTCTTGGTGGGGAACTTCACACAAAAATAAAAAGTTGAAGATGCAACCTCGAATTCATGCTCATACGGCCTCCCAAGAAAGCCGTTATAGGAACTTGGGAGGTCGACAACTAGAAAATCTAACAGCCTAATTGCCCTAACCTCACTGTTCAAAGTAGAGACTAACTCGACGGCCAGCCGAATCATCCCTAACGGCTTCACTGTTGCATCATCGAAGCCTTTCACGACATGGTCGCATGGGGTGATGTAGGCATCATAGTCCCCGAGTTGATCCAGAGTTTTCTTGAAGAGAATATTGCAGAAGGCACCCCCGTCCACTAGCAGCCGGCACACAGTTGTTCCCATGATGTTTGCTTTGATCACAAGGGGATCGACATTCGGGTAGACTATTCCAACTTTATCCTTCTCGCCAAACTCAATCGTCTTGGTTTCTTTCCCCACTTTAAAGACTGGCAGCACCATTTTCTTGGCATTCTCTATCTCCCTTATCTCGGCCTTCATCCTCCATTTGGAATAGAAAGTCGAAGAGAGTCCTCCAACTGTACCAAGTGGGGAGAGGGTATGTATGACACGACCTCCCACGTTCTCGGGCATGGGCGGGATAGGTCGTTCCCCCTGCCCTATTCCCTGATCGGCATTTCTAGGGACGGGCTCCACCTGTCGGGGATGATCTGCCTGTTGGCGACCTCTTTGAGAGCGATCATGGCCCCTCTGAGGTTGCTTGACAAACTTGTCCAACAAACCATCTTCGTACAACCTCTAGAGTTGGGGGAGTAGATCCTTGCATTCGCTTGTGTAGTGGCCTACCTATTCATGAAAATGACAGAACTTGTTGGGATTTAGCTTGCCTTTGTTCTTGATGGGGCGAGGCGGGATGAGTAATTCCCGCTCTATAATCTGATTGTAAACATGTCCGGGAGTCATGCCCAATGCTTCCACCAGCTTGACTGGGATGTTCTCTTCGAAGGGCTTGAAGCTGCCGGGTGCCTTGTAGTGTCCCCCGGCTTTCTTGGAGCTTTTCCTTGGATCTGCGACTTCCTTATTATCGGAGAGTCGAGATTCTAGTAGCTCCGATGTGTGGATCAAGTCGCTAGCTCGCCTCCGGAAGTCGGCATAGCTAGTCGGATATTCGGCGATCATTCGCCGCCAAAGCTTGGTTCCCTTCCTGAGGCCGGAGATGACCCCAAGCAGTTTCGCCTCATCCCCTATGGGGTCTCCTTCGAGTATGAGTTTGTCGATCCTTTCAATATAAGACCGATCTGACTCTGTATCACCTTGTTGAGTATTCATTAGGCACTGCCTGGTTGCTGGTCGGGGTTCCAAAGTCGTGAAGTGGGTCAAGAACATCTTGGCGAGCTGTTCAAAAGTGTCCAACGAGAATGGTGGTAGCGAGGTAAACCACTGATGAGATTGGTCGCTCAAAGTCAAAGAAAAAAACCGACACTTAGTTGCATCGGATGCGCCCATTGGGCCTTGAAGTTTTATACACGTCGAGTGGTTTATTTATTGGACAAGCCAGATACGCTCATGACATTCTCAAATGTGTTGATCTTATTGATTCCAAGCCAGTCAGCACCCCTTTGGCAGTAGGGGAAACTCTTGTTAGCACTGGTTCATCTTTCAAGGATCCAACGTTGTATAGATCACTTGTAGGGGAACTTCAGTATCTTACCATTACACGACCGGATCTCTCATATGCTGTGAATTAGGTTAGTCAATTTTTACACTCGCCTACGGATGATCATTTTTTGGTGGTCAAGCACATTCTCTGATATGTTAAAGGTACGATTCACTTTGGTCTCTCCTACTCTCTGCGTTCGGACCTCTCGGTTATTGGGTATTCGGATCCTAACTGGGCCAGGTGCATCGAAACCCGTCGATCTACATATGGTTACTCTATTTTTCTTGGCAGCAATCTCGTTTCTTGGAGCGCCAAGAAGCAACCCATAGTTGCTTGTTCTAGTTATGAGTCTGAGTACCGTGCCATAACCAATGCTACAGCTGAGTTGGTTTGGATATCTCATCTACTTCACGAGCTTCGATCTCTTCCCCCGTCTCGGCCGGTTCTATTGTGTGATAATAAAAGTGCAATTTTCTTGAGTCAGAATTCAGTGGTCCACAAACGGGCAAAGAATATTGATCTTGATTATCACTTCGTTCGAGAACTGGTGTCCTCAGGCAAAATTTCTACACGTTTTGTTCCATTTGATCTTTAGCTAGCCGACATCTTCACCAAAGGATTGCCACGTCCTGCCTTTGAATTCTTGAGATCCAAGCTTTGTGTTTGCCTATTATTTAATTAATGATTTCACAATCACCTCATTAACAGTGATCCCAATCTTGTTCTCACAAGACCTAATATATTATGAACCCGGGTTAAACCTGATTCATACACTATAAATGGGTTAGATATATATATCATCCTCTTTCAAATCGCTTGTCCTCTCTTCTTCCCCCTTCCTTCCACGATCCTCACGAAATCCTCCAACGTCAACAGCCCACCGTCGTCGAAATCGATCAGCCTCACCGCCTCCTTCTTCTCCATCATCTCCCCCGAAATCGCGCCAATGCACCGTTGTAGCTTCGCCAGACATATCTTCCCATCTCTGTTTGCATCGAATCGGTTGAAAATTCGTTCATATTGCTCGTAATTCTCCATGGAAATTGAAAAGTGTCTTTAATTATTCGAAGTCCACCAAACAAAAATTGAGATCTAGAAAGAGAAGGGTGAAGAACAATGATAGTCTTATAGAATAACAGTGATAGTTTAATAACATAATCATGAGAGTATAAAATTATAGTGATAGTTTTATAGCATATATAACAGTGAGAGTTTTATAGAATAACAGTGATAATTTTATAGCATAACAGTGAGAGTTTTGTAGAATAACACTGAGAGTTTTTCTAAATAACAATGAGAGTTTTATAGCATAACAATGATAGTTTAATAACATAATAGTGAGAGTTTTATAGGATAACAGTAATAGTTTTATAGCATAACAATGAGAGTTTTATAAGATAACAGTGATAGTGTTATAGCACAATAGTGAGAGTTTTATAGAATAACAGTGATTGTTTTATAGCATAACAGTGAGAGTTTTATTGAATAATAGTGATAGTTTTATAGCATAATAGTGAGAGTTTTATAGAATAATAATGACGAATGAGCGTGGAATGACCGCGAGAGCAGCGACGCGACGACGCGAGAACAGCTGAAATGTGATGATGCAAGCAGCGGTGGAATGTGCAGCGCGCATGAATGAACAGTGGGGCGAAAATTCGGGTCAACTCATCCTCAAAATAGATCATATTTAATTAGGGTTCATAGTGCGAACCTGGTTTACAGGAGTGTTACTCTACCATTGATAATAAGGATACGAGAAATTGTCCCTCAATTTCCACGGTTTGTTATTATCGATTTAGTTTCTTTTGTCCCGCTAAAAATGAAGGGTTGCAGTCTCATTTTTTATTTTAGGTGGATTTTTTATACCACCTCCCCACATGATATTTGTAATACCAAAAAATATATTTTCAAATCTTTTATAAAATTTCACATCCCTCCAAATCTCTACTACTAAATAAACGGGCTCATACAAAATGACCCATGAGCACATCTTCTTACACGAGAGTTCCTCTTAAGAGTAATAATTAACTAAGTAACCAATTAATTCGGCATATGTATGAGCCTTTGGGGATACCAATCTTTGACCCAGGTTATAATTCTCGAAATAATAAATAATCAACTTAAATCTTGCATCAAAACGAATCAAAGAATACAATTCTGGACATAATTGCTTCTTTACAAAAATCACTCAGAATCCCTAATAGTAATATAGCCCCAAATGAATAAAAAGAAAACAAAATTTTATTTCATAATTATATATTTAAAAAAAAAAAATCTTAGCTTAAATGAATCCCAGTTAAAACGCCTTTGCTGAGCTCCAACAAATTATACATCACAACAGCAGCCGAAGTTGGCACACTCAATGCAACGAGTGCAAACACGCCAATCGCCAAACTCGGCCGAGTCTCCATCAAATATGACTGCAAATGCCCCATCGCATCGCATATCACCGAGTCATAACTCGCGTACACTCGCTTCTCCCAACTCATCCACTCGCTTGGCAGCTCGTGGCCCGACTCGGTCATCTTCATCTCGTGGATCCTCTTCCGTAGCACGATCATATTCTCGTCAACCAACCTGTGGTTTCGGGCTTCGCGTCGTGATGCTTGGATTCTCGTGATCCTAACCCTGCCAGGTTTAACCATACGGGTTTTGGGAAACAGGTCAAATGACCGGATCGGAGAGTAAAGGGGAGTAGTTGATGCCATTCTTGCTATGGAATTTTTTTTTAGAAAGAAATGTTGGAAATTAATGATGATTGAAATGATTGATGATGGGAATTTTGGAGGGGTAGTAAATGTTGGAAATTAATGATGATTGAAATGATTGATGATGGGAATTTTGGAGGGGGTAGTAACGGTATTTAAAGGTAGGTGTTGTGTAAATGGTTTGTTAAAGAAAGGGTCGTGTGGCAATATGAGGTATCTGATGACTTAAACAAAAAGATACGAAGGAAAAACCGTGTTTTTTAATTGTGACAAAGCGCCGCCCTCTCCAGGCTAAAAGCGCGTTTTGATGGTTGTTTAAGAAGCAAGGAACCGGCCCTCGAATCTGAAAGTAACGTTTCTGAATTACTTAATTCGTAAGATCCAAAATTAGACCGTCTCATATAATTTGGTTGGGGCAAATGTTAATTTGGGGTAGTTTGTACCCCGTGTAATTTATGAGACCGTCTCATATAATTTTTTTAAAATATTATTATATATCAACATTCTGCAATACCAAAATTATTGCATTTGAATTTTTTTTTAATCAAATGACTCGAATCCATAATTTTTATAATATAAATAGTAGTATTCTAATCATTTGAGTTATTCCACTTAAGACAAAAACTTGTATGCAATATTGCATACTAGTGTTATGTGCAATTGAATTTTTTTAAATTTTTTTCACGCGGGTCATAAGAAGCGGTTTATGGCAGATTGACTTTCTTCATCTTCGCGGCGCTCATCACGAAATTTGTCAAATTTCTCCTTCTTCATCTTCTCTTCAGATTGTTGGTGGATCTCACGGTTTTTTTTTCCTCGGTCGTGCCCTAATTTCTTATTCAATTTATTTTTTTTCAATTCGCTCCGATTATTGGATGAAATTGAGTTGTTCAATTTGAATTTTGGAATGAATTATGCGAGAAGAAGAAAGAATATGTGTGCGGATTATTTAGTCTTCGGAATTCAGATCCTGGCTCTATACCTCTGTACGTATGTTGATTTTGCTGGCATTCTTAAAATAAAAATTATCCATAAAGAAATCATCAATTCAAGAAATTTGTTGTTTATTATTTACAGCAAAATTATAAAATATATTTATACTTATTTTGCCTTGATTCATAGGAAAGTTTTCTTGGTTAGGGTCCACTGCTAATTTTTTAACTACCTTCCCTACATTTTTTTATTATTTGGGAGATAACCTAACAATAAGATTTTCTTACGTTTCAAATCTCATGAACATTTAATTGTCAAATGGGTAACTCGGAGCTCTTATACAAATCATGCATATGGGATAAATTCCATTCATGTGTAATAATTCTTTAAATTACTTGAAGAAATAAAATCTATATTATATAAAATGAATTTTAAATTAAATGCAACTTTAACCATTTGGCCATTTATCCATTATCCTTGCTCATTTATCATGTTTATCGCAAATAAATAGTAACTCATTAATATTTATTCAAATTATTTAATTGTTCATCACTCGTAAGAGGTATTTGGAGATATGTTATGAGTCATATGACCGCATAGATTTGCTGTCATACATTGATTTTTCCACCCTATATACGTAAGGATTGAGAGATGCGTTTTTTTTTTCTCTCTCTCAAGTAGAAGAAATTTTAATCAGTAAATCTTAAATTGATTGATCTGCAAATATGGTGATGATTTATTTTTAATTATTAAAAAAATAGGTGCACCATGCAATTTCAAAAAGTGCAATTTTTTTTTAAATATTCAACTTATTTACATTAAAACGATTAACTTATTTAGTGTAAAATAAACTGAACGTATCAGTGAAAATAATTTACACAATTTAAAAATATATTTGAGTTGCATGAAAATTTTGTAAAATATTAATTAACTGATGAGGTTTTCTAAGAGCCATATAAAATAGGGTTCCACTTATGGACCCAATGAGAATGATAACACTACAAAAAACGTGTGTTTTACAGATGGAATTTACCCAATGAGAATAATAAAATCCATCTAGATGATATTATATCTAGGGGTGGATGGTACGACATACCGAAAATTTTCTCGCCATACTGTTACCGTACCGAAATTTTCGATACCGAAAAATGTCATACCGTTGTCGTACCGAAAATTTGGTATACCGAAATTTTGGCATACTGAAATTTTCGGTATGTCAATATTACATACCGATACCATACCGATATTTTGGTATATACCAAAATACCGAAAAAATTTCGGTATACCGGAAATTATTCTAGTATACTGGAAAAATTTTCGGTATACCGGAAATTTTTTCGATATACCAGAAATTATTCTGGTATACCGAAATATTTCGGTATACAAAAACTTTCTATATTTTCATACCGTTATCATACCAAAATTTTCAGTATGGTATCATACCGTACAGAAAATTTCGATAAAATCGATATTTTTCGATACGGTAAGTGTGCGATATACCGGTATTTTCGGTATTTTCTCCACCCTTAATTATATAACCACAAATCAAAGACAAACGTGTTTAATAGCATCCTTCACGAGTATCATCTATTTGTATATTTTTAATCGAGAAACCCGTATGAGATCTTTTCGTAAATAAAGCGTGATACTTTTATTAATTTTAAATATATTTTTCTTTTCAAAAGATTAAGTTTCAAATGTATTATACAGGATGCAAGTTCTTTTTTAAAGTATAATTCATATATATCCTCACAGTTGTAACTGAGTCAAGTTGTTCGCGAATTATTCACGACTCGGCTCGAAAAATATTTGTTTGAGTTTGTTCGTCAGATTCCACGAGCAGGACTCAAGCCTGGTGGTATTCGACTCAAAAGTTCATGAACATATTCACGAATAGGCTCGTTAATAAGCTCCCGAACATGCTCATAAACATGTTCCTGAGATACCTTGCAAACACATTCGTGAATAGGTAATAATTTAACCTCTATTTCGTGAACAAGTTAATTTACTGATGAATTACATTTTCACAGGAAATTTGCTTATAGCTAATTTGAGAAATGAAGATAACCCTACATGATAAGAAAAATCAGTAGCTAGCTAGGAAAGCCGCACACACTTCTCATTATTTTATTTAGAAATTCTGTAATCATGTTGAAAAATACCGTAATCAAAATTTTATTTTATCGTAGTGCTGCAGTGTTATATATGTTTTTTCAAATTAAATAAGTTGACAAAAAATATAATTTAAAAATTGAATGCTTTCCACATATTATAGAGTTTAAATTTCTTTAAATACCATCAACTTTTGTCAATAGTATCATCTTAGGGTCCGCTTGGTGTGATTAGGGAATGATAATAATAATGGGTATTATTGACGGTCAATCACTAAGAGTTATTGATTGCATTGTTGTTGCTTGGTTAAAAGTTAGAATATGAACAATTGGTATCATGTGAGGTGAGTTGAGTGAGTGGGGATAATTAATTACTTACTTCTATTCCCATTACTTTGTGTATCAAAGCTATCCAAACAACATCAATATAAGTGATTCCCATTACCCACTTCAATCACCCTCAATCAAGCGGACCCTTAATTTTCTTTTATTCTTTGGAATACATAAAAAATTACTTTTACTATTAAAAAATTTCTTCATGGTCAATAATTTTAATAACTTCTTCAAACTTCAAAGTACATTTATTTGGCCAACACCCCCCTATTCCTGTCAACGTGATCTCGCATATCTTATATATACATCCCATGCATGATGTTTATATCGAGAGTTGGAGATAATCAGATTTCACAACACTTCTTATCCCATTCTGAAATCTTCTCGGGAAAGAAAGATAATCTCTTGGCTATAAGCTTATGAATTTGTATTGTTTGGATTATTTGGAAAGGGAGGAACAAATTAATTTTTTTTATGGAAAATGCTTTGAACCGGATAAGGCGTTGGAAGAAATTAAGGGCATATTCTGGAGTTGATGCTCAGTTAAATATCCATTTTTTTAATTTTCCATTTTCTGAATGGTTAGAGAATCCTAGGATTATACTGGAGAGTTGAGAACTCTTGATATATTGTATATCACTGTACAGTGCTACTCTTTGTTCTTTGATTACTATTGAATAAAGATTTTTACTTACCATAAAAAAAAAAATCTCATGCATGATAAAACAATAACATTTCATATTACTATAGATCATCACCTAATTAACTATACGCATGTCACACAAATTCGGGAATTAATAAGTCTATGTACAAAATAATCAAACCAAAATAACAAATTTACATAGCAATGTTTAGAACATGGGATAAAGCTAGTGCCAAAGGTGTTGATACACTCAATATCAAAAGAACAACCACTCCTAAAGCCAAGCTTGGTCTTGTATTCATCAACAAATTCTGCAAAAATGCTACTAATTCATACACATCATAATCATAATTATTCTTGTGCCATTCCTTCTCCCACCCCATCCAATGATCGGGAGGCGACGCCCCTCGATTTTCTTGCTCGTTCATCGTGATTTCACGAATCCTCATTTTAAGAACAATCATATTTTCGTCGACTAGTTTATGATCGTGTCGATCTTTTTCACTCTTTTCGTCTCTTCTCATGGCAAGAATCGGAATTGAAGCTCCATTTCTTCGATTTGGGTATCTTTTAGGACGCGTAAAGTTGCCCGAAAAGGGAGGTAGAAGGTGAAGGGATTGAAGGGAAGTAGTTTGCATGATTAATTTTAGAGTGAAAATTTCAGATTTAGAAAGAGAAAATTATTTATGTAGTGAGATTGTGTAGTAGTGTATATTTATAGACTGTTTAAATAAAAACGTGTGATGGATATTGAAATAAATTGTGATGAAAATGATGTGTGGATTTAAGGAATTGGCGTGTGATTGTGGATGTGGGGATAACGTTACGCGGGGATGAAAGTGATGAGATGACAAGAGGAAAGTTTATGGTAATATACGGTTAAGTCGTCTATGCATTCAAGTGCACTGTATAATGATAATATATTTTAGAACCGTGCAAAAAATGTAAATTATTTATACTGAATAATTCAATAGTTATTATTGAAAAATATTTGCATTTTTTAATATAAAAAATTATATGATTCTAAACTGCACTATGAGTGTATGATGCACCTGAATGTACACGAATACCGCGTTTAATATATAAGTTTCATTTTCTTGGAATTGGCCTATAGCTTGACTTATTCAAGTAATTAAATTATTAAATATTATTGTGTAAAGGCGGCGACCCACTTATTTCGATCATTTATTGCCCACATGTGAATATTCTAAATAGTATATTATTGGGAGATATCTAAATTTTGGAAATTAAAATGATTTATTTATAGGATGGAAATGTTTGACTTGTTCCTTCTCCCAAAATACAAGCAAATATATTCAATTTTAATTTCTTATATGCAAATGAAGTTTTTGATTTTTGTAATATTTTTAAAAATTCTTTCTACTCAAATTTATCGTTCAGTAATATGGAGCTTGAGATGAATTATTGGGTGTCAAGCACTACTACAAGTTTATTGTTAATTAAATATGTTTAATAGGACAGAATTTCATATAAAAAATATAACAATTAATAAATAATAATATCCTAATGAATTAAAAAGAATAAAAGAAGACGTCAAAATACTATCATTAAAGTGACGCTCGTCATTCCTTCAAAAGTTCAGAATCTTCGAATAACAAAATGAAGGTATTCAGCAATATCTCAATTAAATGGAAGTCAACTAATAGGATACATTGATAAATTTTATTATTAATCATTTTTAAGATAAAGCTCATATGGTCCACTGACAAGTTTTAACTAGAAGGTCAGATTATATACGAAGAATACCTGGTTGAGACGCTTTCACGGTGAGACGATACATAATTTGAACATAATATTTTAATATTTTGAAAAGATGAATGTTTATTTGTGTCAATTTGTAACCGTATCATATATTAAACTGTATTATACAAATTTTTTGCCATTATATATTTATATATATTCTTTAAGTATGCCGCATATGCACTAGGTGCATCGTGCAACTCAAATGTAATTTTAAAAATTTTAATTTGTTCATTAAAACATTCAATTTATTTTCAATTAAATAATTGAACATTTCAATAACACAAATTACATATTTAAAAAGTAAACTTTGAATTGCATAGATACAAAACTTTGTCAAGCGCGAAGGTGCAACGGTATAGCAGGGAACAATCAGTTTTGCAGAGACGTGTGTTGTGTGTGAGGTATCACCTCTTGCTCTCATTTTTCTCTATCCAATTCCAATTATTCATTCACCATATTCATCTTGCGAAATCCATATTTGCATATTCCGATTGCTCCCTTGTTTCCGAGTGTACTGAGATAGAAACCATAATGAGAGGAAAACATGTGAGTTACGTTCATGGAGATTCATAAACCATATTTATCATCCATTTACTGATATTAAACACTTTTTCAGGTTATTAGAGCATGATTCCTGAAGTGTTAATGGGTGTTGAGATGTCGGGTGATTAACAGTGGATTAGTTTGTTATTTGTGATTTTCGTTCGATATTGTAGTAATTAAGCTTTCCCCCGCTTATATTTCTTGTTGAATGTTATTTTCTGCTTAAATTGAGTATTGAGTTGCTATTTTTCAGTTAAGTGGAGTACTAGGTTGTTACAAGTGGTATCCAGAGCCAACCGATGTCTGATTGCCATGGCAGAAGCTGCTCAAGGAGCGCAAACCCATTTGAAGGATCACTTCGAGGTGATTAAGAAACATGAGGAAGTATTCGCGGAGAATGATGAACGAATGAAGGGAGTCGAACAGAAAATCATGAAACTCAAAGATATTTTGATCGGAGTGGGTCAAAATGTGAAGAATATTGGCCAAAACATGGATTACTTGATGAAGAAAGCTATTAAACCGGGCCAAGGTTCTTCGAGTGCAAACAAAGAAGAAAATGGAACGGGGAAGGGCCGTAATGAGTTTTATACTCCTCCCCACGCAAAAAACTATAACAATGGTGGTGGACAAGCAAATTCCCAGGCCAATAACCATACGACGAGGCTTAAATTTCCAGAGTTCAATGGGGAGAACCCCCAGAGCTGGATTAGGAAGGCTAATCGGTTCTTTCAGATCATGTCTATGAGAGAAATTGCTAAAGTGTATCACTCCGGGTCCTATATGATAGATGTGGCTGATATCTGGTATATGAAGTACGTGGAAGGGAAGGAAGGCATTGGTTGGGAAGAATTTTGCCAAATGATCATGACCAGATTTCTAAGGCCAGGGAAAGAAGATGTAGTAATCGAATTCACCAAGCTACAACAATCTTCTGATGTGAAACTCAAATCTCTTGTGAAGGTTAAGAACCCAGAATTAAGTGAGGAATTCTTAACATCATGCTTCTTAAGAGGTTTAAAGGAGGAATTAAGAGTACTTGTGCAGCTCTTTAAGCCTACTAAGCTCACTCAAGCAATCAATACAGCAAATATGCTTGAATCCACTCTTGACATATGGGGAAAGAAAAACAAATTTGGTGGAACTAAACCAAATTATTCATCTCAGTATAAGAAGGAGGAAAAGAACAGTGGAAACTACAATCAGTACAAAAATGAGGAGAAGAAGGAATGAGGGGAAAATAACACTTCATACAAAAAAAATAAAGATGCTCAATACCAAAAGAGAAGAGCACTTGGACTTTGTTTTCACTGTGATGAGAAGTATACCTATGTCCATGTGTGTAAGAACAAACAATTCAACTTGATTATAGTTGAAGGGGAAGAAGAGGAAGAAGGAGCAGATAACAGTGCTGAAGAAGCTGAAGAAGTTCATAGTGGAATTTCTGTGAATGCACTCATGGGAAACAGGTCTAAAACTACACTAAAGGTCATTGGCAATGTGAGAAAGAGGAAACTAAATGTACTTATTGACAGTGGTAGCACTAGCAGTTTCATAGATGCTAACACAACTCATGAGCTCAACTATGTAATGAGAAGAGGCAGTTCCATGGGTAGTGACAGTAGAAGATGGAGGGAAAACTACCAGCAGATTCAATTGTGCACAGTTCACATGGCAAATGCAGGGTTGAGTCTTTTTCTTCAAACTTAAGAGTGCTCAACTTAGGGGGTTATGATGTTATACTTGGGGCTGATTGGATGTGGGAACACAACCCAGTTACCTTTGATCGTAAATCTAACAAGATCAAATTACTCAAAGAAGAGAGGGAAGTGATACTGAAAGGAGATAAATCTTCACAAGAATTGAGAGTAATAACAACTAGAGACCTAGATAACTATCTGCACAAGACATCACATGGCATCTTGGTGCAGCTTTTCACTGTGAATGCTGACACACCATAAGGAGGAGATATGAATGTTCTTATTCTATAGGTTCTAAATCAGTTTGATGAGGTATTTGCTGAACCTAAAGGACTATCACCAAAGAGAAGGATTGAGCATGAAATCGACTTGAAGCAAAGGACTCAACCAATCTTTCAAAGGGCTTACAAATATTCTCATTCATTAAAAAATGAGATTGGAAAGTTGGTGAAAGAGATGCTAATTCAAGATGTCATACAGGTAAGTACTAGCCCATTTGCTAGTCCTTCTATCTTAGTAAAGAAGAAAGACCTATTATGTGTGGATTATAGGAAGCTTAATGAGTACATCATCAAAACTAAGTACCCTATGCCTGTGATAGAGGACTTATTGACAGAATTACATGGATATGTAGTCTTCTCTAAAATTGATCTTAGGCAAGGCTATTTTCAGATATTGTTGAAGAAGGAAGATAGGTATAAGTCTGCTTTTATCACACACTGTGGGTTATTTGAATTTAAAGTGATGCCATTTGGACATACTAATGCTCCAGCAACTTTTCAAAACATGATGAATGAGGTGTTTGCTGAGGTTATAAGAAAATATGTTTTGGTCTTCTTTGATGATATACTGATCTATAACCCTAATATGGAGACCCATGTGATCCACCTAACTGAAGTTCTCAAAATTTTGGAAAAACAACAACTTTATGCTAAGAAAAGTAAGTGTGCATTTGGGGTTAGACAAGTGGAATACTAAGGTCATATTATCACTGGTGATGGAGTGAAGATTGGTCCTGAAAAGGTGAGATGTATGGTGGAATGGCCAGTTCCTAAGAATCTTAAGGGACTGAGAGGGTTTCTTGGATTAACTGGTTACTACAGAAGGTTCATCAAAGGGTATGGTGTTGTAGCCAAGCCACTCACTCGGTTATTAAAGAAAAATAACTTCAAATGGAGTGAAGAAGCTAGTGCAGCTTTTGAGAAACTCAAGAAGCTGATGGTAGAGGCACATGTTCTAACTATGCCAGATTTCACACAACCCTTCATTTTAGAAACATATGCATGTTCTAATGGAATTGAGGTTGTTCTTATGCAAATGGGACAACCTAATGCTTATTTTAGCCAAAGTTTGTGTCCAAGAAATCAAGCTCTCTCAACCTATGAAAATGAACTTCTAGCTCTCATGATTCTTTGTTTCAAAGTGGAGTCACTATCTTAATGGAAGTTAGTTTATCATCAGAACTGACCATGCCAGTTTAAAACATCTCAAAGAGTAAAGGTTGAGCAACATACTGCAGCAGAAATTGTTGATTAAACTCATGGGGCATAACTACATTGTGGAGTATAAAAAGGGCAAAGAAAACAAGGTTGATGATGCTTTATCTAGACAATTTGAGCAAGAAGGGAATGATCAGAACCTACTACAAGCTGTTACTACTAGTATACAACCTCAATGGATGGAGAAGATCAAACTGAGTTATGAGGGGGATGAGAAGACTTTACAACTTATAACACAAGTTGTATTAACACCAGATACAGACAATAGATATTCTCTTAAGGAAGGGATCCTAAGATATAAATGAAGAGTATGGGTGGGAACTACTAACAACATCAGGGTGAGAATCATGGAAGTGATTCATGGATCTTCTATTGGAGGGCATTTTGGGATACAAGCTAGTTATCAGAGATGCAAGAAGATTTTCTACTGGAGTGGAATGAAAAAGGGTTTAGAGGAATTCATCAATACTTGTGATGTATGTAAGAAGTGCAAGATGTAAAATGTGGCATACCCTAGGTTACTAAAGCCTTTACAAGTACCAGAAAAGCCATGGAGTCAAATCACCATGGATTTCATTGAGGCCTTACCTAATGCTGAAGGTAAGAGTGTTATATGGGTGATTGTAGACAGAATGACCAAATACAATCATTTTATAGTCTTGAAACACCCTTATTCTGCGGAGAGTCTAGCTGAGGTCTATTTAAATCAGATTTACAAATTACCTGGTTTTCCTGAGTGTATTGTTAGTGACAGAGATGTGGTGTTTCAAATTTTTTTTTGGAAGTCCTTGTTCAAGATGGCTGGGGTGTTGGGGTTATATGTGAAAATATGTTTTTACTTTGTATAACAGACTAATGTACTCTTATTTACTGAAAATAAATCTTTTATCACTGTTGCTTTAAATATGAATGAATGTTATTTATTTATTGCAAATTGTTCAATATTAGTACATATTGCATTGTAGTTAATGTGGTGATACCCGATCACAGAAGATCACATTAACAGCTCCTTGTAAATAAGTGCATCTTCACAACCTAGATGGAATTGAACACTTCTCCATTGGTAGAGGTTGATGTGCAAAGCTCGGATTGACTTGTCTTGACTAAGAGATTGCACTAGTGTATCGGGATGCGCTGAAGCGGACCTACAGAGAGGATAAATTCTTCCGTACTGGCTTATGGGATGAAGAATTAGACCTCAGTGGTTGTTGATTTCTTAATCTTTATCACTTAAATAGGATTGTGTGTAATTAATATTTATTGCTTTGATCTATGTTGAGTTTAGAATCAGAGAGAGATTCTATACTTTGTATTTTGGGCAATATTATTAATTACATGACAATTGCTAAGATTTAATACAGAGAAACGTGTGTAGGGAAAGTCTTGTTTGATTTGTCCCCTTGGTGAGCTCAGAAGTTTTATCATACCAAATCTTGCAAGTGGAATTTATTTTCGGTATGAATAATAATGTTGAGTTGTCTTTACTCCAAGGAAAAGATATTAATTAATATAAAGCTTTTCAGTGACTTAATTAATTAATGGACTAAATAATATTAAACACGGAAAATAATAACCGGGAGTCATATTATCATAATATGGGTTAAGATGGATAGTGCAATATTAATTTTATAGTGGAATAAATTAATATTAATGGGCTGAATAATTCAGAGCCCATTGAGAGATCTAATCTTAGTTCTCCTAAAGGCCCCTCAAGTAGCCCAATATAAGTCTAATTAATGAAAAGACGATTAAAATAAAAGAAATATTATTGCTCTGAATTTCCAATTTTTTTTGAAAATTCAAGAAAAGAAAGAAAAGTATTTTCTTGGAAAGATTTTATGGAAGATAAGTATTCTTGGAATACAAGATTATCTCATAAATTCAAGGATCTTTGACTTTGTCTTTTCTTGGGGTATTTTTCGAAATAGAGGGCAAGAAAATAAAAGGAAGATTTTTGTGGGAAGTTATTTATGGAACATAGAATATATGAGATATATTTAAGATTGTATCTTGGAGAAGATACAAAGAAATTTTCATATCCCCACAAAACCCTAAATTTTTGTCCCCCCATCATGTTATAAATAGGAGATGATTTTTTCATCCCCAACACAATTCCAGTCTTGAAAAAAATTAGAAATCCACAAAGGTGGTGCAATATATTTTTTTTCTTTCTTTAAAATTGTTCGTGTGTATCTTCCACTGGATAACGAGCAAGGACTTGGGATATACTTGAGAAGGCATTTGGGTTGATCCATCGTCTCAATGGTTGTCTCTTCAAGGGTAAGAATTCGTGTAAACTCCTAGATTCCACAAGTTAGGATTTTACGTGAATTATTTGTATGCATGTATGTTGTTGGTAATTGTTATTTGAATTAATAGGATTAATTCATGCTAGTAATAATTAATTATTTAAATTTGTATTTAAATTGCACCTCGAATAGATCCAGACAAAACGTTCCCCAACATAGGGTACAATTACAGATGAGTACAACTCACCATCCTCAAACAGATGGGCAAAGTTAAAGGGTGAATAAGTGTTTGAAAACTTTTCTAAGGTGCATGACCTTTATCAAGCCTAACAATTGGGTGAAGTGGTTAAGTTTAGTAGAATGTTGGTATAACACCAATTATCATCAATCTATTCAAATGACACCATTTGAAGCCCTATATGGCTACCCACCTTCTCAGCTGGGAATAGGCCCCTATATGTAAGGGTGTTCCACTGAAGTTAGTGAGCTACTATCAGAGAGGCAAATGATAGTCCAAATCCTTAAGGAAAATCTTCATAATGCTATGAATAGAATGAAGAAATCTGCTTATATGCATATGTCATAAAGGAATTTTGAGATTGTGGACAAGGTCTATCTAAGAATGCAACCATTATGCAATGCACCAGACCAGCTAAGGAAGCAAACAAAGCTATCAGTTAAGTATTTTGGGCCATACAAGGTTTTACAGAGAATAGGGGAGGTTGCATATAAATTAGAACTACCGAATGGGTGTAGATTGCATCCAATATTTCAAGTATCTTAGCTCAAAAAATAAATCAAGAACATATATACTCCACAATTACAGCTACCAGAAATCAATTCAGAGGGTGAAGCCAACGTTGTACTTGAAGAAGTGTTGAGCCGCAAGATGGTGAAAAAACGAAATCGTACTATTGAACAAATTCTTGTGAAATGGAGTAATAGTTTGCCTGAGAGTGCAACTTGAGAAGATGCTGAGGTGATGCGTACGAGGTTTCCGAATTTGCTGACTTGAGGACAAGTCAAAAGTTGGGGAAGGCATTGTAGTGTTGTCGTTTTTCCGCGTTTTGAATCTTGGGCCGTTAGCTGTGGTACCAGCAGGGATTTATGTAATTCAACCCAACTCTCGGCCCAATCCGCAATAATAAGTTAAGCCCAATATTCTCAGCCCATGTACACAATTAAATGATAGCAGTAGTGGATCGTTGGATGGAGCATCTAATCTAACGGCTTAGGAGCGCTCGTACTTCTGACACTGCGACGACGCGCGAAGGGGCAACGGTATAGCAGGGAACAATCAGTTTTGCAGAGACGTGTGTTGTGTGTGAGGTATCACCTCTTGCTCTCATTTTTCTTTATCCAATTCCAATTATTCATTCACCATATTCATCTTGCGAAATCCATATTTGCATATTCCGATTGCTCCCTTGTTTCCGAGTGTACTGAGATAGAAATTGTTGGTCCCGAAAAACCCGATTTAAAACTCGTAAAAACTCAATGGGAGGTGACTTAAAAAAATTTCCGAATGTGTTATGCAAATTTGCTAAAGTATGTATGACAGTTAATATGAAGGCAAATAAGAACACACATATTTTTATAGTGGTTCAGACAACTCGTCCTACATCCACTCTTCCCTTCATGGGGCACCAACTTAACCAACAAATGTTTACCGAGTTCTCACTCAAACGGGACTTATAACCCTCTAGGGATCGCCTACCCTCCCTTTCGGGATTGCTTAGATGTTTACCGAGTTCTCACTCAAACGGGACTTATCACCCTCACGGGATCGCCTACCCTCCCTTTCGGGATTGCTAGATGTTTACCGAGTTCACACTCACCTACAAACTTAACCGACTGATTTGGGTAAGGTTTGTTTGGTTTCCAACTAGGTTGAGATTTTCCCTTACATTTGTTTAGCCTCAATGCTAAGGATGGAAAAATCTCTCTAAGCTTAGGATATAGCATTTGTGCTTAGATCTAGGGTAGAACACTTTTGAATATATGTGTGTATTTCTTGCTCTGTGTTCTATGAATGGAGTTGCTTGAATATTTGGCTTTAATTTCACTTTGTAGATCCTTCATTATCTTCTTTTGAAGATAGTGCAATGTATTTATAGTGTGGATTTAAATATTACCGTTGGAAAGTAATATTCAAATCCATACTAATAACTTCCAAATTTTCTTTGTCTTTTTGCACTTTTCTCTTGCGGCTTTATGTCACATCAATATGTGTGTTGTCTTCTTATTGGCCACCGCTTTTGTGTCTAATGGATCGATCAAATCGTCGATTCATCGTTCATCTCTTCGATTCGGGTCGCTTTGATCCGTCCAATAAAAATCGATCCGTAGAAAATCGTCCCGTTTACGGTGTCTTTAAATCATTGTTCATCGATGTTGAAATCACTGTTCATCAAAAGTTGTTTTCACTTTGTTCATCGATTCTTTGAAATCACTTGCTCATCCGAATCGATTTCACTTTGTTCATCCGAATCGATTTCACTTGCTCATCCGAACTGATTTCACTTATTCATCGACCGATTTATTTCTACCGATTTTAGATTTCTTCTCGCCCGATTTACGATTTCTTCACATCATTTTATCGGCTTTTCTTCATCACAAATCAAGATGCTTCTTCTTGTTCAAATTCATCGATTAACTTTCGGAACTCATCCTACTCATCCGATCTCGATTAGCCTCGTCTGCGACCTCGCCCCGATCTCGATCATCTTCGCTCGATTTTATGAGTTCCCCTTAACTTATTCTCTCGTTCCCCCAAACTTGTTATCTCAGATTATCTTAAATAACACAAGTTGATAATGTTTTTGCATAATTAATCAAAACTAAAATATCCCAACAATTTCCCCCCTTTGATAATGATGCCAAAACTAACTAACAATAAAAATATCACGAGAAAAAAAAGGTTAGTTAAACAAGAGAAATGATGAAGAACATTGTTTTCATTTTAAAAATGAGAAGATGATTGTCAACCTCCATGAATTTTATAAAATTTATGCATTTTAAACTAAATGGGTTTTAATAAAAAAAAGACCAGTTCAGGTGTTCACATTAAAATCTAGTGAACTTTTGAACCCCTGCTCTGATACCACTTGTTGGTCCCGAAAAATCCGATTTAAAACTCGTAAAAACTCAATGGGAGGTGACTTAAAAAAAATTCAAATGTGTTATGCAGATTTGCTAAAGTATGTATGACAGTTAATATGAAAGCAAATAAGAACACACGTATTTTTATAGTGGTTCGGACAACTAAATCCCCTACATCCACTCTTCCCTTCATGGGGCACCAACTTAACCAACAGATGTTTACCGAGTTCTCACTCAAACGAGACTTATCACCCTCTAAGGGATCACGTACCCTCCCTTTTGGGATTGCTTAGATGTTTACCGAGTTCTCACTCAAACGGGACTTATCACCCTCACGGGATCGCCTACCCTCCCTTTCGGGATTGCTAGATGTTTACCGAGTTCACACTCACCTACAAACTTAACCGACTCGATTTGGGGTAAGGTTTGTTTGGTTTCCTAGGTTGAGATTTTCCCTTACATTTGTTTAGCCTCAATGCTAAGGATGGGAAAATCTCTCTAAGCTTAGGATATAGCATTTGTGCCTTTAGATCTAGGGTAGAACACTTTTGAATATATGTGTGTATTTCTTGCTCGGTTCTATGAATGGAGTTGCTTGAATATTTGGCTTTAATTTCACTTTGCGGATCCTTCATTATCTTCTTTTGAAGATAGTGCAATGTATTTATAGTGTGGATTTAAATATTACCGTTGGAAAGTAATATTCAAATCCATACTTAATAACTTCCAAATTTTTTTTGTCCTTTTGCACTTTTCCTTGCGGCTTTTATGTCACATCAATATGTGTGTTGTCTTCTTATTGGCCACCGTTTTTTGTGTGTCTAACGGATCGATCATTTCGTCGATTCTTTGTTCATCTCTTGATTCAGTCACTTTGATCCGTCGGTGAAATCGATCTGTAGAAATCGGTCCGCAGATTTACGGTGTCTTAAATCACTTTGCTCATCGAAGTTGTTTTCACTTGTTCATCGAAGTTGTTTTCCTTTGTTCATCGATTCTTTGAAATCACTTTGTTCATCCGAACAGATTTCACTTATTCATCCGGCGATTTCCTTTGTTCATCGACGATTTATTTCTTTGATTTTAGATTTCTTCTCGCCCGATTTTACGATTTCTTCACATCATTTTATCGGCTTTTCTTCATCACAAATCAAGATGCTTCTTCTTGTTCAAATTTCATCGGTTAACTCGGAACTCATCCTACTCATCGATCTCGATTAGCCTCGTCTGCAATTTCCTCGTCGATCTCGATCATCTTAAATGCGATTTTATGAGTTCCCCTTAACTTATTCTCTTCCCCCCCTCAACTTGTTATCGTAGATTATCTTAAATAACACAAGTTGATAATGTTTTGGCATAATTAATCAAAACTAAAATATCACAACAATTTCCCCTTTTTGATAATGATGCCAAAACTAACTAACAATAAAAATATCACGAGAAAAAACAAAGTTAGTTAAACAAGAGAAATGATGAAGAACATTGTTTTCATTTTAAAAATGAGAAGATGATTGTCAACCTCCATGAATTTTATAAAATTTATGCATTTTAAACTAAATGGGTTTTAATAAAAAAAAAGACCGATTCGTGTTTCACATTAAAATCTAGTGAACTTTTGAACCCTCGCTCGATACCACTTGTTGGTCCCGAAAAACCGATTTAAAACTCGTAAAAAACTCAATGGGAGGTGACTTAAAAAATTTTCGAATGTGTTATGCAGATTTGCTAAAGTATGTATGACAGTTAATATGAAAGCAAATAAGAACACACGTATTTTTATAGTGGTTCGGACAACTCGTCCTACATCCACTCTTCCCTTCACGGGCCACCAACTTAACCAACAGATGTTTACTGAAGTTCTCACTCAAACGGGACTTATCACCCTCTGGGATCACCTACCCCCCTTTCGGGATTGCTTAGATGTTTACCGAGTTCTCACTCAAACGGGACTTATCACCCCTCACGGGATCGCCTACCCTCCCTTTCGGGATTGCTAGATGTTTACCGAGTTCACACTCACCTACAAACTTAACCGACTGATTTGGGTAAGGTTTGTTTGGTTTCCAACTAGGTTGAGATTTTCCCTTACATTTGTTTAGCCTCAATGCTAAGGATGGAAAAATCTCTCCAAGCTTAGGATATAGCATTTGTGCTTAGATCTAGGGTAGAACACTTTTGAATATATGTGTGTATTTCTTGCTCCGTGTTCTATGAATGGAGTTGCTTGAATATTTGGCTTTAATTTCACTTTGCAGATCCTTAATTATCTTCTTTTAAAGATAGTGCAATGTATTTATAGTGTGGATTTAAATATTACCGCTTGGAAAGTAATATTCAAATCCATACTAATAACTTCCAAATTTTTCTTTGTCCTTTTTTCAGACTTTTCCTCGCAGCCTTTATGTCCACATCAATATGTGTGTTGTCTTCTTATTGGCCACCGCTTTTGTGTGTCTAACTGATCCGATCACCGTCGACATCGTTCATCTCTTTTTGATTCCGTCGCTTTGATCCGTCAATTGAAAATCGATCTGTAGAAATCGGTCCGGATTTACGGTGTCTTGAAATCATTGTTCATCGATCTTTGAAATCACTGTTCATCGAAGTTGTTTTCACTTTGTTCATCGATTCTTTGAAATCAATTCTCATCGAATTGATTTCACTTTGTTCATCCGAACCGATTTCACTTTGTTCATCCAAACCGATTTCCTTTGCTCATCGACTGATTTCACTACCGATTTTAGATTTCTTCTCGCCCGATTTCTGATTTCTTCACATCATTTTATCAGCTTTTCTTCATCACAAATCAGCATGCTTCTTCTTGTTCAGCTCATCAGTTAACTCGGAACTCATCCTACTCATCTGATCTCGATTAGCCTCATCTGCAGCCTCGTCTGATCTCGATCATCTTCGTCTGATTTTATGAGTTCCCCCTTAACTTATTCTCTCGTTCCCCCTCAACTTGTTATTTGTAGATTATCTTAAATAACACAAGTTGATAATGTTTTGGCATAATTAATCAAAACTAAAATATCCCAACAATTTCCCCCTTTTTGATAATGATGCCAAAACTAACTAACAATAAAAATATACGAGAAAAACAGTGTTAGTTAAACAAGAGAAATGATGAAGAACATTGTTTTCATTTAAAAAATGAGAAGATGATTGTCAACCTCCATGAATTTTATAAAATTTATGCATTTTAAACTAAATGGGTTTTAATAAAAAAAAGACCAGTTCAGGTGTTCACATTAAAATCTAGTGAACTTTTGAACCCCTGCTCTGATACCACTTGTTGGTCCCGAAAAACCCGATTTAAAACTCGTAAAAACTCAATGGGAGGTGACTTAAAAAAATTTCGAATGTGTTATGAAGATTTGCTAAAGTATGTATGACAGTTAATATGAAAGCAAATAAGAACACACGTATTTTTATAGTGGTTCGGACAACTCGTCCTACATCCACTCTTCCCTTCACGGGCACCAACTTAACCAACAGATGTTTTACCGAAGTTCTCACTCAAACGGGACTTATCACCCTCTAAGGGATCGCCCACCCTCCCTTTCGGGATTGGTTAGATGTTTACCGAGTTCTCACTCAAACGGGACTTATCACCCTCACGGGATCGCCTACCCTCCCTTTCGGGATTGCTAGATGTTTACCGAGTTCACACTCACCTACAAACTTAATCGATCGATTTGGGTAAGGTTTGTTTGGTTTCAACTAGGTTGAGATTTTCCCTTACATTTGTTTAGCCTCAATGCTAAGGATGAAAAAAATCTCTAACCTTAGGATATAGCATTTGTCTTAGATCTAGGGTGAACACTTTTGAATATATGTGTGTATTTCTTGCTCAGGTTCTATGAATGGAGTTGCTTTTAATATTTGGCTTTAATTTCACTTTGCGGATCCTCCATTATCTTCTTTTGAAGATAGTGCAATGTATTTATAGTGTGGATTTAAATATTACCGCTGGGAAAGTAATATTCAAATCCATACTAATAACTTCCAGCTTTTTCTTTGTTTTTTACTTTTTCCTCAGCGGCTTTTATGTCACATCAATATGTGTGTTGTCTTCCTATTGGCCACCGCTTTTGTGTGTCTAACGGATCCGATCATTTCGTCATATTCTTCGTTCATCTCTTCCCGATTACGTCGGTCTTTGATCTGTCCGTGAAATTGATCCAGAGAAATCAGTCCGCAGATTTACGGTGTCTTTAAAATCACTTTATCATCGGTTGTTTTCATTGTTCATCGATTCTTTGAAATCAATTTGCTCATCCGAATCGATTTCCTTTATTCATCGACTGATTTATTTCTTTGATTTACGATTTCTTCATAGCATTTTATCGACTTTTCTTCATCACAAATCAAGATGCTTCTTCTTATTTCACTCATCGCTTAACTTTCGAACTCATCCTACTCATCCGATCTCGATCGGCCCTCGTCTCAGCCTCGTCTCGATCTCGATCATCTTAAATGCGATTTTATGAGTTCCCCCTTAACTTGTTCTCTCGTTCCCCTCAACTCATTATCTGTAGATTATCTTAAATAACACAAGTTGATAATGTTTTGGCATAATTAATCAAAACTAAAATATCCCAACGGAAACCATAATAAGAGGAAAACATGTGAGTTACGTTCATGGAGATTCATAAATCATATTTATCATCCATTTACTGATATTAAACACTTTTTAGGTTATTAGAGCACGATTCCTGAAGTGTTAATGGGTGTTGAGATGTCGGGTGATTAACAGTGGATTAGTTTGTTATTTGATTTTCGTTCGATATTGTAGTAATTAAGCTTTCCCCAACTTATATTTCTTGTTGAATGTTATTTTCTACTTAAATTGAGTATTGAGTTGCTATTTTCCGATTAAATGGAGTACTGGCTTGTCACAGTTGGGCTTGGAGTGGTAATTTTTTTTTCATCCTAGGCCTAGTTAGTTGAGATAGGCCCATTACTTTGGTTTTGGGCCACATATATATGCATTCATGCGTGTTTTCTTAAGTACTTAATTATAAATGATTTGAAATAGTTACAATGCATTAGAAAATAAGACAAAAACTCGAAACAGAGTATAATCTAACAGAAATCAACACCCATTTTTCTTAAAATGTTAAAATATTAATATCTAAATTATGTTACGTCTTATCGTAAATTCGTCTCACACAAGTGTGCCTTTTTTATGCAAAAAAAAAAAAAAAAAATAACTTTTGTATGGTAAATGTCAAGCATGTTAATGAAGCTAATCTCTTTTACTAAAAAGAAAAAAATTACTTTGATTACGATATTTGTGAGAATATTTGATAATAATAAATAATAACATCAGTGTTTTCAAAAATCGGTTGAACCGTCCAGTTGAACCGATCGAACCGTGAACCGTTCATGTCGCCGATCCAATTACTCCTTAAAGACGGTTAATGCAATTTTATTATTTATTAAATCACTTTTCTTGATTTTTTCATTATTTTTTTCTAAATCTCTCTGTATAATGTTATTGTTTTTATCTCAGAATCATTTTATTTTTCATAAATTCATTCACAAGTCATCAACTTCATTTAATCTCTTTACTGCAGTCACATACTATGTGGAATTAATCCACAACGTCATCATCTCTGGTCTCCAAACTCTATTGTATTTATTTTAATATAAGACTTATAAGTTATAAATTAGTATAATTTTAATTTTTTATGAATAAATATTTATTTTTTAAATGTAACATAAAAAATTTAAAAGAAATACGCATAAATCAATTTAACGGTTGAACCGCCAGTTCAACCGATCCAACCGACTAGACCGACAACCGATGCCCAAATCGATTTTGTTGCCGAATGGATTATGAAAACACTGAATAAGAGTATGTAGATGCTCTAAATTTAATTTACTTAAAAATATTTAGATGTATTATGAAAATTAATATGAATTACAAAATTTAATTTTCTTTTGAAAAAAAAAGTACTTGATTGGTCATGCACTTAAATTATAGAGAGGGTTACTTAGAGGTCCAAAATGATCTCATTTAGTACTAATAGATCCAATCACTTTTAAAAAATACTACTAGGTCCAAAATGGTGAGTGAAAATACATTAATACCCTTTCTCCCTTCTGTATTATATGCAAACCGCCTCCTTTCTATGCTGCAAAACTGATTTGATGGGTTTTCATCATTCCCATGCACCTAAATTTATTACACTCAACCTCCCTCCCTCTCTCTTAATTATGACACAACTCTCTCTCTCTCTCTACTGCACAATTACTTTTCAATATCTTACTCTACTTCACAATTACTCTTCAATATTCTCTCTTGTCTCATTTACATTTCGAAAAATTTATAGATCAAAATTACTCACTCTCTTTTCTTCTTCTTTACAATTTGAGATTTTCTCTTTTCTTCTAATTTACAATTTGAGATTTTCATGTCTAAATTACAGAAGAATTGGAATCATTATAATTTGAGATTTTCGTATATAAAAAATTGGGATATTACAGAAATATTCATATCATATTTACTGCACATATTCATCAATTTGATGAGCATATGCATGTTAACGTGCATAGATTCATTAAAAAAATGAATATATGCATCTCCATCTACAATCCAAATTCAAAAAAGAATTACAAATAGATCCAGATAGGTTCATTAAAAAATGAATATATGCATCTTCATATACAACCCAGATTCAAAAAAGAATTACAAATAGATCCAGATCCTTCATCTACAACCCAAATAAAAAAAAAAATTCAAACAAAATAGTATGTTTCATCCGAGAACGTTCAAACAAAATTCATCAAACAAATTAAAAAAAAAAATCAAACAAAATTCATCTACAACTCAGATTCTTCGTCTTCGGCGAATCACAGCCTTCGCAAACAAAATTCATCAAACAAATCAAAAAACTTCAAACAAAAAACCACAGATCTGTGACAAAGAAAGAGAATTACAAAATAGATCCACAAGATACCTTTTGGTTTTTGCCCGCGACGGTGGTTGTGGTGGTGATGAGGCGGCAGAGGCGCCTGCTGATGGTGGTGGTGACGGGCCAATTGTTATGCCCTCCATGAATCCATATCTCTTTAGCATTAGAAAGTGGTCCTGAGAGTATATGCTGATGATGTCTCTTGTAGCATTACCTTTTTCATTGCAGCTCCCTCTCTAGCTTGAGCAGCGGCGGTGACGACTTTTTTAGAGAGAGAGAAGAATTTAGAGAGAGGGTGGGTGTGACAGAAATGAGAGATTGGGTAGGTGGAGGCGGATATTAGGTATTAGGGTAAAGGGTATTATGGGCTTTTCAAATCCTATTTTGGATCCGTTAAGATTTGGAGACCATTTTAAAGAAATGGGCTTCTACTTCCTGAAATTCAAAGACTACTCTATTCTGATACAAATAAACACAAAAATCTTCAAAGAATTTCTTGACTTTTTTTGACTAAAATGGAATATTCTATAAAAGATTCTTTATTTTTTTGATTTTTTTTATGTTATATATAATTATCTATATTTATAATGTATTTGTATACTTATTTCTAATATAAATTAATTTTTATATTATATTTAAATTTAAATAAAAAAATATAAAATTGATAAAATTGTTGAGCAAATCAAAATTGAAAATTCAACATAAATATTAGAATCGAAAATCCTAAATTACAATGATAACTTAAATTACAACTAAAATATAAATTACATATCTGATAGACAATCGATTCTTTCGGTGTTGGAATATTCTTCCCACAAATGATCAATTAGTGCATTCTGGAGTCTTAAATGAGCCTCTGCGATCTCTAATTTGTCTAAACTTTGCGCCAAGAAATTTTGAAATTGATCATTAGGTTCATTATTAACAAATTCAAGATCCTGGAGATGACACTTTTTGTGCCTCTTCAATTGGAGCATCAAGGTCACGCTCATCCTCGACTATCATATTATGCATGCAGATATTATATCATGCAAATCATTTTTACTCCAAAAAGCGTCTTTGGATTTGCCACAATTGCAAATCGACTTTGGAGAACTCCAAATGCTTTCGTTCACATCTTTTTTCTGCATGATTCTGTTTCATAGCAAAATATTTTTTTTTTTGACCATTTGGTTCATGTATAGTTTGGACAAGTGTTGCCCATTTGGGATATATACCATCGGCCAAGTAATAACCCATGTTGTATTCCTTTCCTCGAATGACATAATGTGCGGGAGGAGCAATACCTCTAAAGAAGATTAGAGAACAAATGAGACGTCTCCAACACATTAATATCATTGTTGATCCCGGTATCCCAAATACGCATGCCATATCCACAAATCATAATCAGCCACAACTTCAAGAATAATAGTTGGAGATCCACTTCGGCCGGAATATTGTCCTGCCCATGCAGTTGGACAATTTTTCCACCTCCAGTGCATACAATCCAAACTACCTAACATTCCTGGGAAGCCACGTTGCTTACCTATATGAAGGAGTCTAAGAACGCCTACCGGGTGGGTGTTCTCGATATTCCTCTCCTAATTTCTCTCTGGCAGACGACAAAAATCTTTTCACACATTCAATTCTTTGTAGACTCTCCAATTTTGATGTACTCATCTGTTGCATCTGCTGGAACACCATATGCTAGCATTCGAAATGCAGCTGTTACTTTTTGGAGCGTAGACAAACCAAGTTGTCCAGCTGCGTTCTTTCGCTGCATAAAATAATTATCATGATCTTTTACGACTTTGACAATATGGAGGAATAAAGTACGAGACATTCGAAACCGACGACGAAAATGCTCGTCATTAAACGTTGGATTTTCAGAAAAATAATCGTTGAAGAGTCTAGCAGCTGCACCTTCTCGATCACGATAAATTGTTCTCCGACCAGCAACTGAGCCTCCATGAGTGGGATTGACATTTTCATAAAATTGGGATATCTCATTGTTTTTTAATATTTGTTGTGCAATCACTCGTTGTTCTAAATCTAAACTCACGAAAAATTGTTGAAACTCATCGTCGGATGAGCTTGAGCTTGAGCTTGAGCTTGAAGAAACAAAATGATTGAAATTCATTTTTTTTTTTTTGAAGAAAAATGATGAAGCTTATAATAAAATTCCTAATTGAAAGTGGTGATAGTGGAGTAAAGTGGTAAAACGAATTGTAATGTATGATCATTATATAATAGTCCAAAGTGGTGATAGTGGAGCAAAGCACAATCCGTGTGCATTCAATGACAGCCACCGATAACAATTGAATCTTTTAATCTCGGCCGTAGATTTAATTCTGAAAAAGTAGTGTGAGTGGAGTAAAGCACAATCCGTGTGCATTCAATGATAACCACTGATAACATTTGAATCTTTTAATCTCGTAGTAGATTCAATTACAAAAAAAGTAGTGTGAGTGGAGTAAAAGCACAATCCGTGTGCATTCAATGATAACCACCGATAACATTTGAATCTTTTAATCTCGGCCTTAGATTCAATTACAAAAAAAAGTGTGAGTGGAGTAAAGCACAATCCGTGTGCATTCAATGATAAATACCCGATAACAATCGAATCTTTTAATCTCAAATGGTAGATTTATTTACGAAAAAAGTAGTGTGAGTGGAGTAAAGCACAATCCGTGTGCATTCAATGATAGTCACTGATAACAATCGAATCTTTTAATCTCAGCCGTAGATTTATTTCTGAAAAAGTAGTGTGAGTGGAGTAAAACACAATCCGTGTGCATTCAATGATAGTCACTGATAACAATCGAATCTTTTAATCTCAGCCGTAGATTTATTTCTGAAAAAGTAGTGTGAGTGGAGTAAAGCACAATCCCTATATTCCAAAATTTCATATATATATATGACATACACCACATTTTCACACACACTTTCTCTATCTTTCATATATATTTTCTCTCAAAATGTCTAAACAAATTTTCTTAACTACACTTTTTTTCAAGATATCCACCTTGCTCAAATGTGGCTTGATGTCTCACAGATCCAATAGTGGGCAATAACCAAACCCATATAGCACGATTTTGGGAGCGTATTGCTTTGAAATACAACACTAAAAAGCCAAACTCAAGATAAGCGGCCAGTAACAAAAGATCGGTTGCAATGCCGCATTTAACTCATCCACAAGGAATGCAAAAGGTTCAACGGATGTTTACGACAAGTCGAACTCCTGAATCCAAGTGGTGCAAATGAACAAAATATCGTAAGTAGTGTTTATTTGCATTTCTTTTATTAAGATATCAACATCTTGTAACTTCAACTTTGCTTATATCTTATGCAGTACCAACTTGCACATGAGATGTTCATGTCAATAAAAGGATGTGAAGAAGGTTTCAAATACGACCATGTTTGGCCTACTATTAAAGAGTTTGTGCAGTCCCAAGTTCAAACAAATGGTGGAGTCTCTTCAGATCTCGATTTAAAATATGATGGAGTCTCCTACTTCACCCCTCCATTCACTATTAATTTAAGTGAAGATAACAATTTCAAATATGGTTCTCCATCACAAATACTGAGGGGTCAAAAGTCTAAACTAAAGAGAAAACAAGGCGAAGAAATGTCTAGTTTCTTACAAACGATCAAAGAGGAGAATGAGAAACTTCGGGGATTACTTGAAAGTTCAGTTGAAAAATCGGACCGTGGTATGGATATGCTACAGAAAAAACTTGAAGCAGACCAAGAAAAAAATAGAATTCGTCAACAGGTGAGAGATGACAAAATTATGAATATCAATCCGAACTCCATTGAGGATCCTGAACGTCGTACGTCATTGATGTTTGAGCAACAAATAATAATGCAGAAAAGGAGGCAAGCACACATAGCAAACACTAGTAGTAGCGTGTATGATATGTTTGGACAATTTCCAGATCTTGGGGGATCTGGAAGTGGTCTTTCTGAGTATTAGAATATATATTAGTTGTATGTTATTTTTTTTAATGATTGTATGCTTTTATCTAATAGTTATTATGTTATGATGTTTTTTTTTTAATTTTATCTATTTGTAGTAATTTCATGTAATCGTTCTCAATATTGTAATGTTTGCATCATTTTATTATGTAATTTTATGTTATCTTTTCAATTATGTGTAGTATTTTAATTCATAACATATTTTAAATTAATTGAGATTTTTTTGAATTAACTATAATATTAATTTATTTTTCATTAATTGAATACAATAATAATTAATTTTTAATATTAAGTAAAAATAATAATTTAATTATATATGCCATCACATAAATTATTCTAAGTTATCACATAAATAATAATCTAATAATATATCACATAAATATAATCTAATAATAATAACATAAATTCAATTAAAATTAAAAAAAAAAAGAAAAAGAAAAAGTAGCGCACGATTAAACGTGCGCTGAATGTGGCGCAATTTTTATCATGCAAATCATTTAACACTATTGTAGCGCAGGAATTAGAGCACTGCTGGAGAAGAAATTTTGACAAATACGCCACTCCAGCGCACTGCTGGAGATGGTCTTAAAAAAATAGTTTGGATCTAGTAGTATTAGTGTGGATTTTTTTGGACCTAAGGGTCTTTATTTCTAAATTATACGATCGCATTTGGTGGATGCAAGATTTTGTCCTTAAAATAATATGCATAAACCCCCAATATTTACCTTATTTACACTAGGCGCTCCTGTCTTTACCCTTATTTTGCCTTTCGACCATCCCAATAGCGAGGTTTCAAATTCACAACAGAAGAAGTAATAGAGAGTCCAAATTTCTGCAACAATTTCTCTGTAATGGCATTTCTGTTTCAAAAATTCCAAGAGGTAATTTTCATTTTCTAAAGGAAAGCACCGCCATTATCAATTACAGTCGACATTGATATGATTCATGAAATTGCTTCTGTTTAGCATCCCGTGCATTTCGATCTAGTCTATTTGAGCGCTCATATTCACAGACAAGGACTGTAAATCATTTCTTTCTGGTTATTTCAGCTCAATTACTTTATTTCTGTTGTTGGTGATTGCAAATTTATGTGGATTCACTGTGTTATTGATTTCTTCATTAGGCAGTTAAGGTGCTTGCGAAAAGTCCTTCATTGGCTAAGCATGGAAGGGACCTTCAGTTTGAAGCTGACATCAACCGACTTTTTCTTTATACCTGGTGAAAGCTTTTCTTATTCTGAATTAACCTTTTTTAAGGGTGATTTGTTCTGCAATTTTGTAATGATCTCTTGTTTCATTTTTATTCTCATCTGAATGTTACGTGTGATGTGCAATCAAGTGATTCGTTTGATATTAATATCCCTTTAATTGTTTACATTTTGGGATTGATAGAAAGAAAAAAAACAAAAAAAAAACTGTGTTTTGAAACAAATTACATGAAATTTGGGGACTGAGCTGTGATAATGGTATCAGTATGTTTAAGTAGTGATGTGAACTTGAACGATATGTTTATGCTTCGAGTCTTTCTGAGGTGGTGATTGTTTTGTATAGTAATGAGAGTTTCATCTGAGATGTCATTTTACATGATCATATAGCTGGATGTTGCGTATTGTTGCAGGTTTATCTTTTGATGCAATACTGTGGTTCATTTCGTAATAAATGATTTGTACTGTCAGCCACTACCGTTTGGGAAAGAATGCTGAAGAAGCAGATGCAGATGAGATCATAGACCTGGCTAGTAAAGCATCTATAGCTGAGCAGCAAAAGCAAGTTCAAGAAAATATTCATACACAGATGAGTACTTTCTGCACATATATGGATGACGTTCTTCTTCCTGATTCAAAGACAGCCACCACACTTAACTCGTCTTCAGAAATAAAGACTGCTCCTCGGCGTAGTGGACTTGGTCTGGCTGTTGGAAATACTACTCCTTTGAATGATAATCCCGGTGAGTAATATTGCTATGTAATGTTTATCAATTAGCACTGAACTGGTGCAAATTCCGAACTTGAATTTTGCAACTTTTTTAAAGCAAAATGTAAACCAGTTTCACTGTGCAACTGGTTTGCAACTTGTGTGTAATTTTGAACAATATTAGTTGTTTCATTAAAATGTATTAGTTTGTCAGTGTTCGTTGTTTCATTCAGAAGTATTAGTTGTTATACTAAAAAATGATAGGTGCAAATCATTTGTACGGTAAAACTTTTTGACTTAAGACCAACTCCTTTTTTAAATTAACAAATGTTCTATTTATTGGATATATTATGAAAACTTCACTGAAGTATTGTACGTTGACATTCAGTTGTGTGTTATCTAAACATAATGTTTCAAGGACAAATAAATTGATTATCAAAATTCTTCTGTGTGCATATTCATTCATTGCCTCATGTATCGTCAGGTGCAAGTGTGAAGGAGACAAAGCCAATCAAGCGTTCTGAGGTATCACAACAACTAAAAGATCTCTTGGGATACACTCTTGAAATCAAGCCATCTCAAATTCAACACAAGGATGCTGGCCAAGGTTTATACTTGGATGGCGAAGCAGATGTGGGTGCTCTAATAGCAATTTACCCTGGCGTGACTTACTCACCCGCATATTACCGTTATATCCCTGGATACCCAAGAGTTGATCTACAAAACCCATATTTAATCACATGATACGATGGAACTGTAATCAACGCTCAACCTTGGGGTACTGGTGGTGAAACTCGTGAATACTGGGATGGGTCGAGTGTTGTACAGTCCAAATTGAACGGTGAAGGTGGTGGAAATGGTTCAGATAGGGTGTGGAAGTTGCTGAGTAAACCTTTAGACGGGTCTAAAGTTGGAGATAAACGAGTTGTTCTAGAAAGGAGAAACCCTCTGGCTTATGCGCATTTTGCCAACCATCCAGCGAAGGATACAACCCCCAATGTGATGATATGCCCGTACGACTTTCCTCTAACTGAGGAAAATATGAGAACTTATATACCAAATATTCCATTTGGAAATGGAAATGAAGTATCAATGAAGAAGTTTGGTAGCTTTTGGTTCAAATCATGGAAATCAGGAAGCAATATGATGGATGTTCCTGTTATTAAGAGTTTGGTTCTCGTGGCTACACGAGGAGTCTCCAATGAAGAGATTTTCTTGAACTACAGGTTGAGCAACTTGAAGCGTCGGCCTTTGTGGTATACTCCTGTTGATGAGGAAGAGGATCGAAGGAGGTGGAGCTAAGCTAAATCTGCAGGAACAGTACGTCTTGAAAAAGGAGTTTTTTAGTCTCTAATTCGAATTTTGTAGTTTCGGGTTTTTGACATATGGAGTTAGTCTCTTTGCCAGTTTTGTTATGCTTGTACTAGTTTGACAGATTACAATAAAATTGATGATCTGAAATTCTCATTAATGTGATTACATGCTGAGCTGCATGTAATACAACTTGGGCTGAGCTTGATACCATTTCGAATGCTTCTTTTTTCGGTTTAACAGAGTATTCACCAGATAAGGAAGGAAGTGTTTGGATTGAAGTATTTAGGGATGGATTTTTTTTTTGACAGATTTAGGGATGGATTTGAAATTCACAGTAAAAATTCAAAAGTTTTATGACTTTTTGGTTGATTTATATGAATTTGAAATTCATCTCTCTCATTTTATATTACTTTTGGGGATTTCTAATTTGGAATCTGTTCGTTTTAATTCTGTGATTTAAATTCCATACAAACACTACTTTGTCAAGTCAATGATCCAGATTGAAAACAATAATTTGATTTAATATTATAACCCATTTTTTTTGTGAATATGTGTTTTTTTCTTCTTGTGTAATAAATAGAAGTAGAAACTTCCTATTTGCTACTCCTTTTCTCTTTTTCTTCAAAAATACTAGCCAATTAGACAAAAGCTTCAAAACATGGTTGCCCATGAAATTTGAGTTCTCGTGTTAGTTAAAACATTGTGAGGAAGGGTAAATATACACATTTTAATAAAAAAAAAAGATTTATACCAATTTCAATAAAAAAAAAAAGAAATATACCCATTTTTACTCATTTCACATTTTTCATCCAAAAGTACCCTTACCCATCATTAGCCCACCCACCTCCATATATATATATAGAGAGAGTTTTGATATGGAGCCCATAATGGGCTCCTTATGGAGCCAAATTGATGGGTGGAGTTACACATCAGCATATTTACCTAATTAATTAATATTAATTTTAAAATAATTTAAATGAAGATTTGGAAATATTTTATCCCAATCTCCTTACCGTCCCTTCACTCCAAAAATATGGCATAATTTTTCTCTCTTGCTCTTATCTCTGGTAAAACAATTACACCCTATACGGATTCGAAATTACAAAATTTGGAACAAGATTGCATTAAGAATTTAACATCCTTAACACAAAACTTTGCAAATATAGATTTGCAATATTAAAATGGAACTGTAATGGTGCTCAAGTAATGAAACGAGTGGATATTGTACTACAATCTCAGACGAAACAGGCTTCGACATGCGGCTTAGCTGCAATGATGTTTTTTTTTTTGGTGCGATCCGAGAGATCTTGCGTAACTGGAGGAAAATTCCGGTGAATTGAGACTGAATGTCATGAATATTGTGTGTGAATTTGAATTTGGTATTAATTTGAGGTTGAGTTTGAATCTTAAGAAGGAGATCCACCAATTTAAATTGAATTATACTTTTAGCAATATGGATTCCAAGTAATTCCAAGTAACATGACTAATAGATCAAGAATTTTGAAGTACTGGATGGAAAATCCATTTTCCATTGAAATAATCACCACTGAATCGAGCCTTTTGAATTCTTATATATTACCATAATACCATTGTAGATTTTAGCTTTTTTAATTCTTACAACTTATGAGGCCTTTGAATTCTTATTACCATAACTTCGTTGTAGCTTTTAGCTTTTCTAATTATTACTACTTATGAGGGATGATAGGGATGAGAGAGTGAAAGATTAAATGATTTGCCAGATCTTTGAGGTGAAGAGACCGAAGGAGAAGGAAAGATAAAAGATTTTTAAATCTTCATTTTAAATTATCTTAAAATTAAAATTAATTAATTAGGTAAATATGATGATGTGTAAATCCAACTCATCAATTTGCTCCATAAGGAGCCCATTATGGGCTCCATATCAAAACTCATATATATAAGAATTTATAAGCAGTGTTTTCAAAAACCGGTTGAACCGTCCGGTTGAACCGGTCGAACCGTGAACTGCTCATGTCGCCGGTTCAATTACTCCTTAAAAACGGTTAATTCGATTTTATTATTTTTATTATTTATTAAATCACTTTTTTTTTATTTATTTTTTATTTTTTTCTAAACCTCTCTATATAATGTTATTGTTTTTATCTCAATATCATTTTCTCTCAAATAAATTCATTCACAAGTCATTAATTTCATTTAATCTCTTTATCGTCATCACATATTGTGTGGAATTAATCCACAACGTCATCATCTCTGGTCTCCAAACTCTATTGTATTTATTTTAATATAAGATTTATAAGTTATAAATTAGTATAATTTTAATATTTTATGAATAAATATTTATTTTTTAATATAACATACAAAATATAAAAGAAATATGCATAAATCAATTTAACGGTTGAACCGGCAACCGATGCCTAGACCGGTTTGATCACCGGTTCGGTTATGAAAACACTGTTTATAAGTATGTGTTAATTAAATATTTTATTTAAATACATATTATAAATTTTAGAATTAAGGATATGAAGTCAATAGAATTGAATTACTAGGTTTAGTAAAAAATATTATTAAAAAAGATTTATTTAATTTTAGAAGTGAAAATAATGGTATTTATAATTGTAAAGAATAAAAAAATATATTTGGTCCACATTTTAAATTTATTTATCATTATTTTAATATAAAATAATTATTTATGATGCAATATATTAAATATCTATTGTAATGAATTATTTGATATTCTTTTACTTAATTTACAAAATTAAAATATATTAAAAATAAACAAATATGGATATATCTTATAAAATTAAACCTATCATTTAATTAAGTCTTAGGAAATAAGAGAGAGTGTGAGCCATGTGGTTATAATTTTTTTTTTCAAATAAGGTCATATATGTATTTTCACTAGCAAATGGGTAAATATATTTTTTCTTATATGAAATGGGTAAATAACTTTAATTGATAATAAATATGGGTATATATCTTTTTCTCCCTAAAACATTTTCCTCGTATAGTACATATGCAACTACTCATAAACATGATTTAAATTTTATAATATATACCCACTCTACCATACTCAATAATACTTTGAATGTCGAGATTTGCAAGAATATGTTACGATTGAGTAATAAAAATAGGGGTGTCTGACTGATTACTACTATTGACAGCTCGAAATTTATTAATAGGTACAAAAATATTGCACATAAACAGATATATTATTGTGCAACTTCGACTGTATATATGCAATTATTTTGCACCTAATAGTAAATTTTTAAAAAGTTTATACCTATTAATAACTTGATTCAAAATTTTGTACCTCACAATAATTATTCCTGAAAATAGTCCTATACTATTTTTCCACAGCTGGGCCACAATTCAACTATTTTTTCAATTCGTACCCAGTAGCAAAACTTTGATACTTCTTCTATTTTTTATCCATTTTTACTTTCCTCCCAGTAGTATTACACCTCAATTATGGGTATCTTTTTTTGCCAACTAGGAATTGCACCTCCCGTTGGAGCTGCTCTAAGTGTGTGTTTTAGAACTCTAAAAAATAACTTCTAGAATGACTTTTTTTTTTAAAAGTTGTGAGAGATAACTTTGAAAATAAGTGCTTCTAAAAACTGTTTTTAATGTTTCGAAACACACTCTAAGTCCCTCATAAAAGCTTTACATTTGGGAGATACACATGTTTTAAGAAATTTAATATTAAATGTAGGGTTGGTAATGAAGTATAAATGTATTCTTCCAGAAATTATTCTTAATCTTGTTTTCGAACTCCTGAATTTCCTGCCACTTACTTTCCGCTCTTCAAATCTATTACTGATACTTGTTCTCCATCAATCTCTCCTCCAAATATTCATCCTATGACAATAAGAGCCAAGACTGATGCTTTGTAAACCAAGAGTTTATCACTCTCTCTATCTTCCTTAGCTCCCTGTTCCATAACCAGATTTTAATTGTGCATGATATATAACACAATGAATTTGTAGCTCCTTGAAATGAAATCCGATCCTTGCATTATCTGAATGAGCTAAATCAGCCTCCTCATCAATTGGGGAGTCTCACTGTTGATTGGATTCATCTCATTTCCCCTGCAGTTTGTTCAATCATTTAAATATAGATAATTGGAGCATAACAGAGATGAGAAAAGTTAAAGAGGATGGGAAAATTGAAAGTTTATTTTGGCCAGATACCCTGAATATACTACGAGACCAAGTATAACAACAGCAAAGGCCAGAAAGTAGATCCAATCGACCTGGATAAAATTGGGTTTGAATTAGATACCCAAAATAGCAGATAATTAATATAAAATAATACAACTAGTAAATTTTGATTTTTTTTGAGTTGTTCCAGACCTTTTCATGACATGCAAATATCTGAATTACAACAGCCCACACATTGGAGGTGAGCAATGACAAATTTAGCATTGTTGATCCACTGATCTGCATAGAATCAAATTTTGAACTGATGCAGTACTAATGTTGAACTGATGCAGTACTGATATGCTGAATCGATGCGATCTTGATGCTTGAATCGATGCAAGATAATCTTAATGCGATCTGATCTTGATATCTTTATGCCGAATCGATGCGACCGGACCAGCACAGGACCAAAAATCGAGACCAAATTTCAGCAGACCAGAAATATGCATACCAGATCTGAATAGCTGATCAGACCCGTTAGACACACAAAAACAGCTGGACAATAAGAAGATAACAACACATATATGAATGTGACATAAAAGTTCGCAAAACAACAAAGTCTGATAGACAAAGAAAAGTTGGAAGACTATTAGTATGGATTTGAATATTACTTCCCAACGGTAATATTCAAATCCACACTATAAATACATTGCACTATCTTCAAAAGAAGATGATGGAGTTTGTTTTAAAAGTGAAGATTAAAGCCAAATATTCAAGCATCTCCATTCAAGAACACAGAGCATTACATATCCAAATTTACCCAAGAGTGTTCTTCAATAGATCTAAGCACAAATGTAATATCCTAAGCTTAGAGAGATTTTCCCATCCTTAACATTGAGGCTAAACAAATATAAGGGAAAATCTCAACCTAGTTGGAAACCAAACAAACCTTACCCAAATCAGTCGGTTAAGTTTGTAGGTGAGTGTGAACTCGGTAAACATCTAGCAATCCCGAAAGGGAGGGTAGGCGATCCCGTGAGGGTGATAAGTCCCGTTTGAGTGAGAACTCGGTAAACATCTAAGCAATCCCGAAAGGGAGGGTAGGCGATCCCTTAGAGGGTGATAAGTCCCGTTTGAGTGAGAACTCGGTAAACATCTGTTGGTTAAGTTGGTGCCCCATGAAGGGAAGAGTGGATGTAGGACGAGTTGTCCGAACCACTATAAAAATACGTGTGTTCTTATTTGCTTTCATATTAACTGTCATACTAACATTAGCAAATCTGCATAACACATTAAAAAAAAAAATTAAGTCACCTCCCATTGAGATTTTACGAGTTTTAAATCGAGTTTTTCGGGACCAACAAACATTCATAAACAAGCACATGATATAACATAAATCTTAATTAAATTAGCATGAACAAATCATTCCTTCACAGTGATATATATATATGAACTATGATTTAAGTTATTCTTGCTATATGCATATAAAATTATAATTGAGAAAGATAATTTTTATGATACTAAGTACAAAATAATGTTTTAATAAGAACAAATTCTATGCGAGGCCATCTCACCTTGTGACCAATATCACTTTTCTATAGAAATGTTATTACATTTTACAGTAAATGTATCATTTTATTAGAGTACACAAGATGTATCATTATAACATAAAAAATTGAAAATTGATACACTTTACTTTAAAAAGTAATAACTTTTCCATTAAAAGTGATATAGTTGGGTGATGAGATAGTTTGTCGTCATTTTTTGTCTTTAATTCATTATCTTTCATACCCCTAATTTAAATTTTGGACCGCCATTGTTCATTCATTCATGATTTTCTCAAAGGATACATTTGTGGAGCAACTGCAAAGGTACCATATATAAAAGCCCAAGCAGGCCATGGCTTTCTTAAAAATAGTCTCCTGCATATTAAGGTAGGAGGAATCCAATCTCATAAATGTCTTCGAACAACGACAAGCAGATCACCCCTAAGAGCTTTGGTACGAGCTACAATAACATTAATCACAAAATAAATTAGTTTAAATATTGAATAAATTAAGAGATCAAATAATGAGACTACTTACTTAACGTATCTGAAGAATGTAAGAGAGGTGAAGCGATATGCTGTAATCACTGTCAAATTACAACCCATACTTTTCAATTGAGTAATTAAATGTGTTTAATTATATGAACTATTTATGATGCATTAACAAGATAATATGCTACAAAACAATGTACACATTGCAACTTACCAATTTTTTTGCCAAACACATCAACCAATGCCAGAATGCTATAGTAATGATGTTTGGTCTGTTAGAGAATTAATAGAGAATGGAGGGATGTGAATAATCATTAGAAAATTAATTGATATATAAACCTTTTAATTCAATATTTAAGTGCAATTAACAAACATACTTGCATTACTAAATCCAGTGGCGGATGTAGTGTAGTTAAAGGGTATGCACTTGCATACCTTCATTTTGCCAAAAAAATTACTATATATATTATACACAGTATTTAATTTAAACAATAAATTAAAAATATTACATAAAATTGTGAAAATTTTATATAGAGTAAATGTCGTAGTCGAAATTCCTTTCTCAATTCTCTTTTTTTTGACAAATTAAAATTACTTAGACAGATTAAATTTTATCATGATGAATTTTCAAACATTACATCTATTGTGTTTTAAGGATGAGCCTAATATATTGTATACGATAAGAGATTAAATGATAGACATTAGGGCTGGAAAGATATTGGGAAACTCTCCATAGAACTTGTTGAGACAAATAAATATGAAATATACCGAGTACTTGCTTAATAAGATGTTGTTGATCATTCCTATGTCAACTGTAAGTGGAGAAAGAACACTCATAGTAATGACTGATAATGTGAAAAAAACTAAATAATAAATTCAAAATTTAATTTTTGAATGATTGCTTAGTTACTTAGATATAGAGAGAGAGTTGTGTGTGTAAAAAATATGCAATAATATTTTGTACCACTTTAAAAATATGAAAACTCGTTGAGAAAATTGTAATTTTTCTTGAATAAAACTTATATAAGATAGTCTCATACATGAGACATGGTATAAATTAACACAATCAACACCCTCTCCGATCAAAGTGTTAAAACGTCGTGCCCAAATTATATCATGTCTAACCATGATAGGCCGTCACATATAAGTGTGACTCATTTTTCTTTAGATAAAGAATTTTGTTAATATTGTTAACATTTTTTTTAAATATTTTCATAAGAGTAACACTCCCGTGAATCAGGTCTATGCATGAACTCTATCACTCTTATGTGTAAAAACTATCATTGTTATGCACAAAAACTTTCAATGTTTAAAAACATAAAGCATTTTCGAAACAGTGATTATTTTTGTGCATAGTAGTAATAGTTTTTATGCATAACAGTGAGAGATTTTGTACATAACAGTGATACTAAATGAACCGAGTTCACGGTGAACTCGGGTTCACACAAGTTTTTGTCTTTTCATAATACTCTATATAAATTTTCTGGATCCGCCACTAACTAAAGCACATGTTCCTCAGATTTGTTTAATTATTTTAAATGAAACAGAGTGATGGGCTAATTTTTTCTCACCTTGACAGGCTCTAATCTGTAAATCATGATGCTTCCATAGGCCAATATCAAGAGTAGATAAATCAACAAACATTGCGAAGCTGGTGCAAAAATCCCTACAATACAATTGAGAGACAAAATCAGGATTGAAAATACAGTAAGTCTCCGTGTAACTTGTTAATAGTATTAAATTTATACCATTATATTTATAAATTAGTATCATAACACATAGCAATTGATATCATTACCTTTATAATAATATACTAATATGCATAGCATAATGATATAATGATACAGTGTATAACTATAATCATGTCAATATCATAATATGCCTTTTTGAAGGTACCACTTTCTTTTCATGCTGTACAAAATATAAAAGGCCATAAGTAAATCTACACAACTCAATTAATACTCAATTTGGGACATTGGAATTTGCACTCATGAAAATGATCAATTTTTTTAACAAAAAATGCTCCCATATGATTTTACAGCGAAAAGCGAATAAATTTTTGGGACCAAATTTATTTTTTAAAAATTCACATGTGGCCACTTCTGGAATTTACAAGAAAAAAACCATTGCATCATAAAATTGAATTATGGATGAGCCCACAAAGATGATGAAAAGAGCAATATTGTGATAATAAATCATGTAAACGTGGAGATAAATTAATTATATAAAAGAAAAGAATAAAAAAACCTTTGTTTGCGAGTTGGGAAGATGTAAATCCCATGAAAGTAACCAAAAGAGAGAGAAGCTGCCCCAACCCAAGGCCCAATAGTGTAGATTTTGTCCAGCACTTTCGAACCATTTCTTTTTCTTTTTTGATCTTCTTTTGCGGGCTCTGTTAAATCACAGTCTTTGTTTCTTCGCTGAGAACTCGGCACAAAAACCTTACTCTTAGGCGGAATGATCCCTTCTTAATTAAATGTCTTTATTTATGGTATATTTGTTTCAGAACAATATTGGAAGAATAATTTATTTTTATAATTTATTTTCCAAAGTGGTGATTCATTCTCAATTTCTCATAATAACAAGTGATATATATATATATATATATATATATATATATATATATATATATATAGTGATACTTGATACAACTAATTGCGAGGTATTTTTGTTCAATTAAATATATTTTTTGGATGATTTTAATTTTCTTTTGTTTGATATTTTCAATTCAATGAATCACATGTATTATAGAAAGGTGTCCCTCCTATGCACCAAGTGCATTGTGCTCCATAATGTATTTTTTAAAATATACAACTTGTTGCACTTAAGCATATGATTTATTTACACCTGAAACATGTCATATGTGTTTGTGAAACAAATTGTGTGTTTCAATAAAATAAGTTATATGTTATAAAAATATAATATGAAGTGGACGGTGCACTTGGTGCATATAAGACTTAATCATTATAGAAAATTTTAAATATATAATTTGAATCAATTCAAAATAAAACTTACAATACACAACTAAAATGAGAATTCACGGGATTAATATATAATTCTTTTTTGATAAAGTCTAGTATGAAAATTTTATACATGAAAAAACTTTAATTTACAACTAAATTCTGTAATTGGTGAAGGTAAGACAAAATTGAGTGGTTCATGGTTCACTCGGCCCAAGTGATTCATAGTTCAACCGGCCCGAATATGTCATAATTTAGGGTTCATTATTTAGTGTTTAGGGTGTAGATGGTTGATTTAGACAATTTTATAAATTTTCATATATGAAAATTTTCACAACTAGACCTACTCTTCTTTTTTTGGGACAAAATTCACGTGGTTTTTTTTTTTTTTTTTAACAGGCAAAAAATTATTAGAAAAACGAGCATCAGGTACGCCTCAAAAATTCACGTGGGATTATTGTTCTAAGTTTCTTATAAATTATTTATATGCTGGTATGAATGGTATTCTACTTGATACACTTGAAGTTGAAATTCAGTCGGTCGAAATTTCAAACTGGTTACCATACTTTGTACCCAAATGTCAATTTATTTATTTTAAATTTGTTCTCTATAATTTTTAAGCAGAAGAGGAATTGTAGGCATAAAATTTTGAGAATTCTTTGGATGTTTGTTGATGTGCATGTTGTCTTACGTTGATCATGTCACATGTGATGGACTTTTGGATGTTTCAGAGTTGGACTTCTATAATAAAATACACAGGACTTGTTGAGAGCTACAAAAGTTTGAGAAACCAATATCCTAATTTTCACGACTAAAACGACATCGTTTTGGGTGTTTCTTATCGATTTCCTGCGGTTTGAGATTAAATTGAAACAAATTGAATATTTATGAGACTAAATTAAAAATGCTGATAGTTAAGGGATCATTTAAATAAATGTGAAAAATTATGGGACGAATATGGTTTAAATAATCATTTTTATTTTATGTATGTATGACGTTTTTTCTTTCCTTTTTTCTTCTTCTTATGCTTACTTGGTTGCGTAGTATATATACGAATGAATTACCCTTGGTAGATTTCTTTTAAATCTACATAAGTTGATAGTAAAAAATTTGTGACACCTTGCGTACGTATTATAGGAACGATAGATATGTAACGTCTGATGCATTGGACACACAATCCTTATAAATTTAATTCTTCTAGTTAAGGAACTATATAAAAGAATAAATTTCATACATTTCTACAAGTTCGATCTTATAAATTTAATTCTTCTTGTTAGAGAATTATATACAAAAGAAATTTCACCTCTCTACAAGTTTGGAATTTTAGATGAGACAATTTTTTTTCAAGGTATCGAGTCTTCTGGCTCATCAACTTCGGACTTTTAGATGAAATAAAATTCTTTCATGGTATCAGAGCCTTTTGGCTCATGCTCACGTCCTGGGTTCAAACCCGCTGATAGCAACTCTACCACATTAAATTACACTGTAAAAAATAAAATAGTAATATAAGAGAAGAGAATTAATTTTCACCGTGTGAATTTGGTGAGGCTAATTCTGCTATTTATAATTGTGGTTACAACAAATTTACATGAATATCGAGTATAACAACTTTAAACTATTATAGAGAGAAAGATCACAACAAACTATACAGGTCATCGCCCAAGTCGTCTAGAACGGGACTCCCGGCAATGGGGGGCATCGTCGTCCCTGCTGTCAAATATGTCGTGGTGAGCATTATGCTGATAAATGTCTTCAATTTCTTAATGCTCGTAATGCAGGTCACTCCGATCAGTTAGCTCAGACATTCACCACGTCGATGCAATGTCTCGGACCCTACACCGGACTGGTATTTAGACTCCGGAGGATCTGCTCTCATGACTTCTCAGGCCTCCACTCTGGATTCTTATGAGCCATATATGGATAACGATTCTATTATTGTTGGAAATGACGACTCTTTACGTATTTCTCATATCGGTTCTGGCAATATTTCTTCTGATGTTAAACTGTTGGACGTTTTGGTTGTGCCTCATATAACCAAAAATTTATTATCTATCAACAAGTTGACTGCAGAATATCCTGTTGATGTTATTTTTTTTGATAAATTCTTTGTCATTCAGAATCGAGTCCCAAAGAAAACTCTGGCTCAGGGTAGATGCAACAAGGGTCTTTACATTCTTGATCGTGGTGTTCCGGCTTTAGTTGCAGTAATTCGGACGAAGACTTTAAAGACTAGTTATGATTTGTGGCATTTACGCCTGGGGCATGTCCCATTTCCTGTTATTTTCCTTTGTGTTTTCTTTGTGCCTATTTTCTTTGTGTGTTTTAATTATGTTTGCTAATATGGTTTCGGCCTCTTTTTTGGCATGCAACCTTTTGATGGAAAAATTAATTTTAGTATGTGGAAACAAAAAATGAAGTGTGTTTTGATTCAACAACGTTTGTTTAAGGTCATTGATGAACTTATGCTTCCACTGATACTGCTGATAAAAAGAAGGAAATCAATGAACTTGCTTTATCTGCTATCACCTTGCATTTATCTGATTCAGTGCTTAGGAAAGTAGGTGTTATGGACTCTGCCAAAGAGTTATGGGACAATTTGACAGAGCTATACACTGATACTTTGTTGCCTAGTAAACTGTTCTTGCTTGAAAAATTCTTTCGTTTTAAGCTTGATTTGAATTGTGATATTGAATAGAATTTGGATGTGTTTACTAAATTAATTCAGGATATTAAGTTGACTGGTGATAAGCATATTGATGAATATTCTCCTGTTGTTTTGTTGAATACTATTCCTGACTCTTATAATGATGTTAAATCTGCTATAAAGTATGGTAGAGATTCTACAACGCTTGATATTGTGGTAAATGATCTTAAGAGTAAGGAATTGGATTTGAAACATAATGGGAATAAGAATCCTTCTGGTGAGGTTATGCATGTTAGAGGGAAGGGTGGTAAGAAGCATGATAGTTCTAATGAAGAGAATGATGAGTCTGGTAGTAAGTTAAAATCTCGTGGTAGGCCTGGATTAGGAAGTGCTATAATTGTGGTGATCCTGGTCATGTGATTAATGAATGCACTAAGCTTAGAAAGAACCAGCAGCCTAATAATGACCAACAAGAGAATCGTGCTAATGTGGCTACTACATGTGAAGGTTATGAGGACTTTGGTGTTGTCCATTGAGTTTTTTGGTATTCTTTTGTGCTCGTTTGTGCTCTTTTTGCTCTCTGTGCTCTTTGTGTTCTCTGTGCTCCTCTCTGCTCTTTGTGTGTTTTGGTGCATGTTTCTTTGTGCTTCTTTGTGTATCTTGGTGCATGTGTCTTTGTGCTTGCTTTGTGTGATTTCGTGAATGCTCCGAGTAAGGTGGAGGTTTTGTGTCTTTGTGTTTGAGCTCTTACGTACATGAACTAACTTTGTGTTTTTTCTGTGCAAGTACGGGAAACTAACTTTGTGTGTTTTCTCACTTTCTGTGCAGGTATGTGAGAGCGGGGTAGAGTGATGATGAAATCCTAATTTCCTATATATGAAACGGTGTATTGACATTGAACCAAAAAGGTGGAGATGTGATGGGCTAATGTTGTTGGGTAATTGGGTTTTGGCCCAAGAGTAATTCCTAAAGCCCATTCCATAATTTCACGTCCTCTTTCCTGATACTCTCTAATCTCAGTGATACGCTAATTGCTCCAATTTCAATTACACGGTTGACTTACCTTCTGCAGCCCTGATTTCTTAGCATTGACAACCGGCACAATTAGTGTCAATTATGTTGATTGCCCCCTATATAGTCTTGGTGCTAGGGCTGCATTAGGTGTGGTGCGAATTCAAATTCTTTGTGAGAATTCAGTGGTGAAAACAAAATTGAGGGAGAAGAGGGAAAGGGGTGTTCTTGCTTACACCGTTGCCGGAAAAGGATACCTGAGCCCGAGATAAACCCTAATTCGTGCTGGAGAAGGCGGCCTCGAAACCCAACAGTCCCTAAAAGTAATGTTCTTTTTTTTTTTTTATGTTTTCCTTTCGTTTTTCGAATAAAAGCTAGCTTGTGGCATGATGTACAGTATATCGATTCAATTAAATGTATATATGAAACTTTTCCTAGTTTTAAATTTGTTCTTTTTTTTCTTTATTGTTTTAAAAAAATAAATTTACACCATCAATATAGAAATGTTGATTGTTGTAAGAAAAAATATTTTTTGTTGGATAGTTGCTAGGTGACTAAATTTGTAAAGAGTTTTTTAACTGAAATATAATTCACGGCGTACACATGAGAGAATTTCATCTCATCTAAAAAGTTGTAGAAGAAATAATCTATTTATTTTTTCCTCAACAACACTCCTCACTTGTGTCATGGATAGTTGCTGGAGGAGGAGGCCCAACAGAGTGGACAATTTAAATGGGTGGAGTGTTTCCACGGATCGAACCCACAACCTGGGCTCGAAATGAGAGAATTTTCATCTAAAAGCTCGAGCTTGTAGAGAGGGTCGGGAATAATCTATTTATTTAATTTCCCTCAACAACACATTTTAAAGTGTCACCTGCTACTGGACTAAAATGGAGTATAAAAGAATATCTTATTTTATTTTATCTTGATAATTTCGTGCCAGGGATGGAGTACTATTAAACTGTAAATAAGAAAATTAAAGGTATTAATCAAGTAAAAGATTTTTCCGTTGGTAATTTGGGCCAATTACTCCAAATGAAGCCCACGGGCAAAATGCTTTGTTAAACTTGTCCCCAGCATATGTACTGCATTTTACTTAAACATCGAGTTTTGTCAAAGACACGAATTCAATATTTCTACTGTTTTCCTTCACAACAAAAAAAAAAACACATACATATGAACGCATTTGAAATATTAAATATATTATTTCATTAATTAATTCAACAAAATGTTCAAAATAATTTATTTTTTATAAGAAGATGAATAACTATAATAAACACATCAATACTCAATGAGTTTTCAAGCTGAACAGATCATGTACATCAAAAATCAGATTTCATTCAAATATATAATTCCTTCAAGAAAGAGCAAGATTCAAAGAAAACAAAAACAATCACATGTATTCATATATCGACCATGCATGCATGCATATGATCCCTATATCCCATGGCAAAACAAGAACAAGATTCATTCAAAAGAAACATAACCTTTCACGCATTGATCCCGAGAAGCACCCTTCCCAATTCATAAATGTAAGAATACCTAGAAACCATACGAGAGATTGAGAATCACCGTTTAATTGGTGATATAATAATAGAGATTACAGGATTACAACAATATTCCCAAAATATATGGGCGAGATACAAGAAAAGGAATTAAGGAATATTAATTACAAAAATAAAAAGATATTCTAATCTTTATCTCTATTATCCCCCCGTCAAGCTCTGAATGGGGTGAAGATAAACGCAAAACTTGGAGCGAAGAAACTTAAAAGCCGGACAAGGTAAGCTCTTGGTGAAGATATCCGCTAGCTGAAGATGGGAAGGAAAAAAACTGGTAGCCAACCTTCCGGAGGAAACAAGCTCACGAACAAAATGATAATCCAAGTCAATGTGCTTAGCCCGTTTATGAGCCACATGATTTTGGCTCAAGAAAATGGCACTCTTATTGTCACTTAAAAGAGTAGGCTGAGAAGAAAAGGGCGACCGGAGCTCCCGTAATAAGTTAGTCACCCACACCAACTCAAATGCTGCATTCGCCATTGCCCGGTACTCAGACTCGCAACTTGAACGAGCAATAGTAGGTTGTTTCTTGGCAGACCAAGAAACGAGATTGCTCGCAATTAAAATGGAATAGCCATAGGTGGAACGACGTGTCTCGGTGCAACGTTCCCAGTCAGCGTCAGAATAGCCCAAAATCGATGTATCAGGACGCTTGGTGAAATAAAGACCAAAATGTAACGTACCCTTTACATAGCGAAGAATACATTTGACCGCCAGGAAATGAGCCTCAGTTGGTGAGTGTAAAAATTGACTAACCGAACTGACGGCATATGAGAGATCAGGACAAGTGATGGTGAGATACTAAAGAGCCCCAACAAGCGACCTGTATAAAGTAGGATCGCCAAACGAATCACCATCACTAACAAGGGAGTGGAGACAGGTTTGTAGTCCAATAGCTGAGCCCAGTCAAGAATATCATGTGCATACTGTTAGTGTTAGTGTCCTAGAGACAATCTATTTTAAGGACATATTACTCGATAATATTCAGTTTGATTTAATATTATAGTTCACTTAATATTAATGTATGACAATACACTTGTTTGAATATTATGTTTGATTGTTTGCATTTATTCATGCAAGTGTTCCCATGAGTCATTGTTGTCATTGAGGTTGTGAGAACTCAGATGACTTAAGCATGATTCTCAAATAGCCCCGATCAAGGATCAACAAGAATGGGATATTGATGATGCAATGGAGATTGGTGTGCGATCTGCATCATACTCTTTGAGAGTGTAGTAAGATCTCACTTACTACGAGATACTAGGTATCTCATGATGGATGCACAAATACCTTAGAGGGTATTGGTATACCCATCCAAGAAACCGTTTGATGTAGTTCCACTATATGTGTCTATGGGTGTCTCGGTTAGTGGGAGCGATGCGATACTCCTTTGACTTGAGGTCAATACGCACGACATGTGTGGAGTGATGAACTTTGACCATGACCGACGCTTGCACCCGTCTATGGGTAGATATGGCTTGGATTGGGTTCATCACGAAGTGCATGTGTGTGGTAGTTGAGCCAAGAAAATGATTCATTCCTCAAAGTGGATTTAGAGAGAATACTCATCTTCTCATCATAATTGGATCAAAGTCATTGGTCAATGCACGTCAACTTGGACTTAGTGGCCAAGTGTGACATAAGTGATTAATTAGTGATTAGAGATAAATTGATTAAGTTATTTTAATAGACACTTCATCATGTTCAAGACTTAATCGAGTATTCGCGAATGAAATGAGAAAATCGTAATAACCCATGTTTCAGTTACAGGTAGTTGCACATTTCCTCGCAACGTACCTCATATATTGAGAATGTCTGATTTATTGTCTAGGGTTCAATTAAGACCGTTAGTTTGACTAATCGCTCGATATATGAGGGCTTATGGGTCACACAACAAGTAATGGTTGTTTACTAATTATAGTTGGTTGATTAAATGTTAAATTAGATTTAATATTTAATTTATGGAGAAGTAATGAATAATAGATTAATTTGGAATTAATTATTATTAATGTTTAATTAAATTGGATTTAATTAAATAAGAATTTCCAATAATAATATTTAGAATATTATTGTAGGATTTAATATATATGAAAATAAATCGTAGAGATTTGTCATATATGGAATTTAAATCCGTAGAGATTTATATGTGGGAAATAAATCTGAGAGATTTATTTTATTAGGGATTTTTCCTAATAAAGGTTTGCTTAAGATTTAAGGTGGGCCTCTCCTATATATATGAGCTCTTGGGAATTCATAATACGTGAGTTCATATTTTCTCCATAAAATCTCTAAGTTAGAATTTTCCTAGCAAATTCATCTCGGGGTTCAACGCTGGCAGATTTGTGCAAATTAGTAAACGGCTATTACGTGGATACCATAGTTGAGGAATTCATGTACGAATTGCTGTAAGAATTTTAATTATTTTTACTCGTATTTAATTATGCAATTAACTGTTCGTTGTTGGTGAACTTTAATTTCCGTTGCGCATGTATTACGTGTTTACGTGCCTCTATAATCCAACAGTGGTATCAGAGCTTCAGGCTCTTGATTTAATTGTATAATTAGAATTGGTTTTTTAATTTAAAAAGGTGGCACTACCGCTTTTTGTTTGACAAAACCGCACCCTTTATTTTCGCTCGTTCACTCGTCTTCTCGGTCTTTCGCTGGGTTCCTTTTGTGGTTTTGAAACCCTTCGTCGCCGCGCCAAGCCGCCGCCGTGGTGGAGACTTGTAGTCAAAATACCGAGGCAGTGGCTATTAGTCACGCCTCGCGACGCCCGTGAACCCCACATTTACGACGACGCCCGTCCCCTCATTCGCCGATACCATCCGGAGATAAGATCGCGATCGTTTTTTCTTTGCTAATTACGGCGGGCCCTCCCACCGCTTTGGCTAGCGATTGATGACCGATCTATTTTTTCGCGATGGCGGGGTCCCCGCCCGGACGATTTTTTGAACTGTCACTTGAGCGGCGCTTCTCGCCACACCGGCGCTTGGTCGTGACACACCCAAAAGTGCCTGGGGGCCGTAAAGGTCACACGTACGGGATCTGCGGCGGGGGATGCAACCTCTGGTTTCCTCGGCGGTGTTCTCCTTCGATTTGCTCAATTGTAGTTTGATTCACCCTTTGCGGTGATGAAGCGACCGGAGTGCATGAGATCGTATAACTTCGCCCTATTGTCGCCGTGTTCTTCCTTTTGCGTCCACCGTCTCGTGTCTTGGTATGTTCTTGTTGTTCATCCCAACGATGCACTTATTGAACGAACCTCTTTTTTTTAATCTTGAAACCCTAATTTTTTTGAATTAATTGGATTAATTTCGATTGATTGGTGCTTGAATGATGTTGTTCTTGCAACCCGATATGGTTTTGGATTCAAAATTTTTTGGACGGAATGCCTTGAATTGCGTAATAGATCTTTGAGAATTTTGGGCGTTGATGAGGAGGTGTGCTATTTTGCAAATTGGATTTCAAACAGGCCCCTCTGTGCAAATATTGGATAATTGCACTTGAGCCCTTGGTAAAATTAATAAAAGCAATCTGGTTTTAAATTTAATTAGATTAAATTTAAAAGGAATGGTAATAAAAGTTGGACTTTTATTTATAATTAATTGGATTAATTTTTAATATTTTAATAACGGGAAAATTGAATTTAAAATTGGATTAAATCCCACTTGGTTAACTTGTTTATTTAAGTTTAATTTAATTTGTTAATGTATTTATAGTCCGCATTATAATTGTTTGGGTAGGCGGCGCCCAATAATTGTCGGACCGTATTAATTGTTTGGGTAGACTGCGCTCATATAAATGTTAGTCCGTATGAAATCATATTTGGGTAGGGCACCCAATAATTGCTCAAATGTGATGTAGATTAACATGTTGGATCTCGATTAAGCAATTAATACCCCGCCTTTAAAACGTTCCTCACTAAAATGTGATTTTCATTAAGTTGAACGATGCCTTCCATCAAAATTAAAGAAAAACCGGAGATTTCGTTCCAATGAGTATTTAAGGCCTAAGTCTTTTGCTCGGATCTACATCTAATGGGGCCTTTATAGGGACACGTAGTGTCACCGCTTGATGGTTGTAAATCAACTTGACTTTGTTTCACCAGCCCAAGCAGGGAAACGAAAGTCAAGGGGCATCCGATTGAACTAGGTTCAATCAACTAGGAATTGCAGTTTTGCAATTGGTTTGGAGACCTACCAGTTCTGCTATCATAGTAATCAGCTCAAGCAAATATTATAATAGTAGGAATGTGGATCCTAGTCCATTATGATTTATATTAGATATAAATTCGTATTCTTCCGATGAGGTCGTTGAATATGTGAAAATGATGGAGACAAAATAAATTGAAAGGTCATGTTTGTTTTGATTGCTGAATATTGATCATAGGAATTATGTGTTTTAATTCTCGTTTTATTTTATTTCTCTAGGATTGTTGAAATAAATAACTTATCACTGAGAAGCGTTTTGGAAACGAACAAATTGGCTGGGCCAAATTTTCTCGACTAGCACCGAAACGTGCGTTTGGTGCTTAGGCAATAAAAGATTGAGTACGTGTTGGACACACCAATCCCTGCTACCTCGGAGGTTGGTACTGAAGAGGCTGAAGTGTTTGACGCTGCAGCTCAGAAGAAGCATCAAGAGGATGCTTCCCAGGCTCAGTGTGTTATGCTGCTCGGGATGACTCTCGAATTGCAAAGGCAACATGAGAAAATGCTTCCCTTCGAGATGATTAAACATCTGAAGGATCACTTTGATTCTGAATCTCGTTCTGAGATTTATGAAGTGATGAGAGATCTGTTTAGATGTCGATTGTCTAAAGGAGGGAAGGTTTCTCCTCATGTGTTGAAGATGATTGGGTTAATCGAGAAACTTGGTCATTTGGGCATTGAGCTCAAGACCAACGTTGCTATTTATGCCATTCTTCAGTCGCTTCCCGATTCATATTCGAGTTTTGTGGTAAACTTTAATATGAATAAGACGGAATCGACTATGCCCGAGCTGCATAACATGCTAAAGACTTTTGAGTCTTCCACTTCTAAGGAAAAGCCCGTGCTCATGGTGAGTACCTCTATTTCTTCTGTTCCCAAAGGAAAGAATAAGCGAAGGGGCAAGGCAAAGAAAGGCTCCAAGCCAAGCTTCCTTAAGCCCAAAGGTGGAATTCAAAAGAAGAAGAGGGTGGACAAGGATGTATGCCTCCACTGCAAGCAGAAGAGGCATTGGAAGAAGGACTGGAAGGTTCTAACAGCTGAAAAGAAGACACAAGGTGTCTCAGCCACTGGAACAGGTATGTTTGTTATTGAGATAAACATGTCCACAAATGATACTAACTGCTGGGTATTAGATACCAGATATGACTCACACATTTGTACGAATGTGAAGGGGCTCATGTGTCTTAGGGCTGTTAGGCCGGGTGAAGTTGTCTTACACGTGGGAACGGAGCAAGAGTTGCTTCTGAACATGTGGGACTTATGTGTTAGACTTACCCTTTGGTTTTAGATTAGAACTTAATGATTGTCATTTCGTTCTTCCTATTACTCGCAACATTATTTTCATTCATATGTTAGACATTAAGGGTTATTCCTTCCATTTTAGTGATAATAATTGTTATTTCACGTTGAATGGTGTGGTTTATGGGAATGCCCCTATGGTGAATGATTTATACTTGTTGTATTGTGGATATAATATTCTTAATATACAAAATAAAAGACTCAAACTTAGTGATCATGAAAACCCGACTTACTTGTGGCATTGTAGACTTGATCATGTAAATGAGAAAGGAATTGCAAGGTTAAGAAAGTTAGACTACTTAACCCCATTTGACTTTGAGTCTTATGGAGATTGTGAATCTTGTCTCAAGGGCAAGATGATCAACAAACCTTTTTCTGGGAAAGGGATGCGTGCCAAAGAAGTTCTAGAGCTGATCCACAACAATGTATGTGGACCATCTCCCACCCTAGCTAGGGGTCACTTTGGATACTTCATCACTTTTACTGATGATTTCTCAAGATACGGATACGTGTATCTTATGAAACACAAATTCGAATCTTTTGAGAAATTCAAAGAGTTTAAGGTTGAAGTAGAGAAGTAACTTGGTAAGAGTATCAAGACTCTTCGATCAGATCGAGGAGGTGAACACCTTAGCCATGAATTCATTGATTGCTTGAAGTTACATGGAATCCAGTCACAATGGACTCCTCCCAGAACACCTCAGATGAATGGTGTGTCCGAGAGAAGAAACTGAACCCTATTAGACATGGTAAGGTCCATGATGAGCTTTTCCTCTCTTCCGACATTCTCATGGGGATACGCGTTACAAACCTCAATTTACATTCTGAATAGGATTTCATCTAAATCGGTTGAGCACAGGCCATATGAGCTATGGTGTGGCAAGAAGCCAACTTTTATACATATCAAAACATGGGGTTACCCCGCGATTGTGAAAAGGATGCTTACCGATAAGTTGGAATCCAAAGGTGAAAGGGTTACTTTGTGGGATATCCTAAGAAAACTAAAGGATATTACTTCTATCTAGCTGAGAAATAATCAGTGATCGTTTCTAGGCAGACCAAGTTTCTCGAAGAGGACTATGTCTTTAAGGAACAAGGTCGTAAGCTGATAGAACTAAAAGAAATTCAAGAACCACAAATTAACAAAGAGACTGATATTTTGTCAAAGCAACATGACAAAGAATTAGTGGGAGCATTCAACAACTTTCACGGTGGGAGTCTTTCACTAGGTGATCGTCTTTCAGTCAGTGGGAGTGTAATTGGAGTATGCTTGCCAGTGCAAGAACCTCCAAGTGGGTTGAATGAGAACAACATAGTTCAAACTCCCGCCCAAGAGGCATCTGAAAGTGTAGCTCTTGAGGACTCTCCGGACATTGATGAAATCGATGCACCACAAAATTTTCACAATCAGAATGTACAACCTGCACAACCACAGCTCCGTAAGTCAATTAGGAATCGTAATCCGCCCATTAGATACGGTTACCTCTTGGAGGCACTCGATAATATGGACATACCGAATAAGGACGATCCTAATATTTATTCTGAAGTAATATCAGATATTGATTCAGGGAAGTGGCATGAAGCCATGAAATTCGAGATGGACTCGATGTACACCAATCAAGTCTGGGACTTGGTTGAGTTGCCTAAAGGGGTTAGACCCATATTTTACAAATGTGTCTTCAAGCGTAAGACCAATGCAAATGACAAAGTACAAACCTACAAAGCTAGGTTGGTGGTGAAGGGTTATAGTCAACGCAAATGCATTGACTATGATGAGACCTTCTCACCAGTTGCAAAGATCAAGTCCATTCGAATTTTACTTGCGATAACAGCACACTATGATTATGAGATTTGGCAGATGGACGTCAAAACAACTTCCCTCAATGGCAACATTGATAAAGAAATGTTTATGACTCAACCGGAAGGTTTTATATCTAAGCCGAATTCTAATCTAATATGCAAGCTAAAGAGATCCATCTATGGATTGAAGCAAGCTTCTAGGAGTTGGAATATCTGATTTGATGAAGCTATCAAGTCTTTTGACTTCATCATTAATTCGGAAGATCCTTGCATTTATAGTAAACGCGGCGGGAAGAATATTATTTTCATAATCGGGTATGTCGATGACATATTGATTTTGGGAAACAATATCCCGTTAATGCAGTCCATTAAAGATTTGTTGTTAAAGACCTTCATGATGAAGGGTCTTGGTGAAGCCTGCTACATCCTAGGGATCATGATCCACAGGGATAGATCCAAGAAGATGTTGGGGCTGTCACAGTCCACCTGTGTAGACAAGGTGTTGAAGTGTTTTGCGATGGAGAACTCTAAGAGAGGATCTCTATCGGCAAATCATGGGATAAAGCTATCAAAGAAGGATTGTCCTTCTGTTGAAGCTGATATCAAGTACATGAAAGATGTCCCATATGTGTATGCAATTGGGTCAATCATGTACGCCATGACTTGCACTAGGCCAAACGTGGCCTACGCTATCAACATCACTGGTAGATACCAACAGAATCCGGGTGAGTCTCACTGGATTGCTGTCAAGACCATTCTGAAGTATCTCAGATGAACTAAAGAATGTTTTATTGTCTATGGTGGACAGTCAGAACTAGTAGTGACTAGTTAAGCTGACACAAGTTTCCAATCCGACTGCGATGATTACAAATCACACTCAGGTTACGTTTCACTCTCAATAATAAGGAGGTCAGTTGGAATAGTTCCAAGCAAAAAGACCGCAGATTCAACAACCGAAGTTGAGTACATTGCTGTGTCAGAAGCCTTAAGGAGGTTGTCTGGATTTTATAGTTCTTAAGAGAACTAGGGGTAGTTCCGAGTGCCAGTTATCTAATAAAATTGTATTAAAATAACGTTGATGCGAATGCACAAGCAAAGGAACCGAGATCAGCAAACAGAAACAAGCATGTACCTAGACTTATCATTTGATTCGAGAGATCATAAGGATAGGAGAAATAGAATTAAAATATATTCCCACATATTTAATTTGGAAGATCATTCGTGTAGTGTAATCAATGGCGGCCGCATTTCCGGCGACGTTCCAACGGGCCGTGCTGTCTGGGGCTCGATTTCGGGGGCCCAACCTAGGGTACCGGCAAATCTCCAATCTCATTAAATCTAACGGCAGCGTCTTCGTCGTGGACACTTTGGCCATCGTCCGAAAATTAGAGGGGAAAGGAGTGTCGACGGAGCAAGCAGAGGCGCTGACGGAGGAATGGGTGGGCGTTGTGAATGAGAGCTTGCAGAAATTTACCGATTCTTTGGTTTCCAAAGCTGAATTGGAGAAAATTGTGATGATACATGATTCCAATTTGTCGAAATTCAGAACTGAAGTTAAAACCTCAGAGGAGCACAATTTCTCTTTGCTGCAACATGAATTGGAAAAATTGAGGAGTGATATAGAAAAGATGCGGAGTGAATTAAGGTATGAAATCGACAAAGTTACGGCAGGCCAGCGTTTGGATCTTAATCTTGAAAAGGGGAGAACTCGGGATGAGCTGAACAATCAAAATCAAGAAACCACTACCCTCACTAAAAAACTTGATGGGGAAATTCATGAATTAAGAGCGCAATTTGAAGCAGCAAAATACGATGTGATTAAATATTGCATAGGTGCGCTTGCCTCCGTTTCTGCTGTTGGTCTGGCTGCACTCCGCATTCTGCTGTAATGTAATCTGTATTGCAATTCAGCATCCTATATTTTTTCTGAATTAAAGAATTTTAGAACGGTTTAAAACCCTTCAAGACTCAGTGGCATGAGAGGCCATGTTAAGGTAGGATTAGCAGGCTCTTGTAGTGTATTGCAACTCTTTTTGTAGTTTACAAGGTTTGTTCATACGTTTTGCTGAGCATCCCATCAGCATTTAATCCATTTATTCATTAATTTGGAGATCATTTCACCAAAACATTGAGTGTTCGTGTACACACTAGACATTTGATGGTCTAGGGGTTAGACATGTAGGTGATTGACTCTAGTCCAAGTGGGAGATTGTTAGTGTTAGTGTCCTAGAGACAATCTAATGTAAGGACATAATACTCGATGATATTCAGTTTGATTTAATATTATAGTTCACTTAATATTAATGTATGACAATACACTTGTTTGAATATTATGTTTGATTGTTTGCATTTATTCATGCAAGTGTTCCCATGAGTCATTGCTGTCATTGAGGTTGTGAGAACTCGGATGACTTAAGCATGACTCTCAAATAGCCCCGATCAAGGATCATCAAGAATGAGATATTGATGATGCAATGTAGATTGATGTGCGATCTACATCATACTCTTTGAGAGTGTAGTAATATCTCACTTACTGCGAGATACTAGGTATCTCATGATGGATGCACAAATACGTTAGAGGGTATTGGTATACCCATCCGAGAAACCGTTTGATGTAGTTCCACTATATGTGTCTACGGGTGTCCCGGTTAGTGGGAACGATGTGATACTCTTTTGACTTGAGGTCAATACGCACGACATGTGTGGGGTGATGAACTTTGATCATGACCGACGCTGGAACCCGTCTATGGGTAGATATGAGTTGGATTGAGTTCATCACGAAGTGCATGTGCGTGGTAGTTGAGCCAAGAAAATGATTCATTCCTCAAAGTGGATTTAGAGAGAATATTCATCTTCTCATCATAATTGAATCAAAGTCATTGGTCAATGCACGTCAACTTGGACTTTGTGGCCAAGTGTGACATAAGTGATCAATTAGTGATTAGAGATAAATTGATTAAGTTATTTGAATAGACACTTCATCATGTTCAAGACTTAATCGAGTATTCACGAATGAAAGGAGGAAATTGTAATAGTCCATGTTTCAGTTACAGGTAGTTGCACATTTCCTCGCAACATACCTCATATATTGAGAATGTCTGATTTATTGTCTAGGGTTCAATTAAGACTGTTAGTTTGACTTATCGCTCGATATATGAGGGTCTATGGGTCACACAACAAGTAATGATTGTTTACTAATTATAGTTGGTTGATTAAATGTTAAATTAGATTTAATATTTAATTTATGGAGAAGTAATTAATAATAGATTAATTTGGAATTAATTATTATTAATGTTTAATTAAATTGGATTTAATGAAATAAGAATTCCCAATAATAATATTTGGAATATTATTGTAGGATTTAATATATATGGAAATAAATCGTAGAGATTTGTCATATATGGAATTTAAATCCGTAGAGATTTATATGTGGGAAATAAATCTGAGAGATTTATTTTATTAGGGATTTTTCCTAATAAAGGTTGGCTTAAGATTTAAGGTGGATCTCTCCTATATATATGAGCTCTTGGGAATTCATAATACTTGAGTTCATATTTTCTCCATAATATCTCTAAGTTAGAATTTTCCTAACAAATTCATCTCGGGGATTCCACGTTGGCAGATCTGTGTAAATTAGTAAACGACTGTTACGTGGATACCATAGTAGAGGAATCCGTGTACGAATTGCTGTAAGAATTCTATTTACGTTTACTCGTATTTAATTATGCAATTAACTGTTCGTTGTTGGTGAACTTTAATTTTCGCTGCGAATGTATTACGTGTTTACGTGCCTCTATAATCCAACACATACTTGGCTTGACCCACAAACAAGCTAGTAGGAGTATAGGAGACCTCCAGCCCAAGGAAATAATTTAGACGCCCGAGATCTTTGATAGCAAACTCACGATGGGTACGAGATATGAAGGTTTGCACCAAAGAGTTGTCGTTCCCTGTAACAATTATGTCATCCACGTATATCAATAAATAGATAAAGGAAGTACCACGATGAAAATGAAACAGAGATGAGTCACAATGACTCTGCAGAAAACCGAGACTGGTAAGATATGAGTTAAATCTCTGAAACCAAGCAACGGGGGCTTGGCGAAGACCATAAAGTGATTTCTTGAGACAACAAACATGATCAGGGAATCGAGGATCCACGAAACCCAGGGGCTGAGCCATAAAAATGGGTTTGTCAAGAACGCCATTAAGAAAAGCGTTTTTTATATCAAGCTGATGAAGATGCCAGCCGTGTTGAACAGAAAGAGCCAGGATTATACGAACTGTGGCAGCCTTGACAACCGGACTGAACGTGTGATGAAAATCCATGTCAGGTATCTGTGTGAAACCCTGAGCTACAAGACGGGCCTTGTGACGATCTATAGTGCCATCTGCATGAAATTTCATACGAAATACCCATTTTGAGCCAACGATATTTGTGCCTGGAGGACGTTGAACCAAATCCCAAGTTTGATTCGAACGGAGAGCATCAATTTCTTCTTTCATAGTAGCAAGCCATTCCGAACGCTTAGCTGCAGACTTAAAACCACGGGGCTCAGAGGTGGAAGCAAGACCAGATAAAAGGGTTGTAGAGGCTAAATCAAGAGGGTACCGGGGCTTGAATATACCCGCCCGGGCCCGTGTTACCATAGGGTTAGGCTGGAACCCGGGCGGAGGCATAACAGGAGCCTCGTGTACTGGTTGGGGCTCGGCTGGGTGTGGCTGAACAAGGGGCGGAGCAGCAGGGGCGTGCTCCTGGGCCGGTACATGCGGCTGGTCAGGAGCCTGGACAGGAGGGTCCAGTAGCTCCGCGTCGGCCTGGTCATCGGGGGCCAATTGACGCATGGGAGGCGCATGAGTAGTGGGCATCGGGGGCGTGGACGGTGGGCTGGTCCCAGTGGGCGAGCCACCCGATACATCCAAGAAAGTGGTGATTTCCAACTCCGAGACCGAGACGACATACGATTCCCGAGAGAATGGAAAGCAGCCTTCGTCAAACTGAGCATGACGGGTAATAAAAATTCGAGATGAAGCTGGATCAAAGCTACGGAATCCCTTGTAAATGCTGTTATAACCCAAGAAAACACAAGGATGGCTACGAGGTTCCAGTTTATTAGAAGCATAGTCCCGAAGATACGGGAATACCCGACACCCAAATGGCTTGAAGTTTGCATAATTAGGCGCATATCCAAACAGTAACTGAAACGGAGATGAATTATGCAGAACTGAGGACGGAAGCCTGTTGATGACAAATACGTCCGTAGCAAATGCATCAAACCAAAGAGAAGCTGGTGCATAAGCATGAAATAGGTATAGACATACCAGTTTTAGAGATATGACGATGTTTACGTTCAGCCCGACCGTTTTGCTGGGATGTATAGGGACAAGATAAATGATGAAGTATGCCGTTAAGATTCATAAAATTATGAACTTTTGTATTGACGAATTCAGTTCCTCCATCACTTTGAAAAACCTTTATTTTTCGATCAAACTGATTGCAGACGAATGTATGAAACTGAACCAGAATATCATAGAATTCAGATTTGGCACGTAACGGATAAATCCAGCAAAAATGAGAATAGTCATCGATAAAAGCAACATAATAGCGGAATCCATCATTAGTAGACACGAGTGCAGAACCCCACAAATTGCAGTGTATTAAATCCAAAACAAAATCAACACGTTTCTCATTCAACTGAAAAGATAATCTCTTGCTCTTTGCCAATTGGCAAGAGGAGCAGACACTTGGACTAGGAAAAATAGAAATAACTGACAGATGACCAAGTTTATTAAACAAAGAAATGACAGAATGTGGGACATGCCCCAAGCGTAAATGCCACAAATTAAAATTAGCCTTCAACTCTTTATTCCGGACTGCAACCACCAAAGCCGGAATCCCCCTATCAAGCAAGTATAATCCATTATCACACCTTCCCTGGGCCAGAATTTGCTTTGTCACTCGGTTCTGAATTGCAAAGAACTTATCAGAAAAGATCACATCAACAAAAAAATCGGACGTTAGTTTACTGATAGATAATAAATTTTTAGTGATATGAGGGACCACTAAAACGTCCAACAATTGAACATCTGCAGATAATTTACTAGAACCGATATGAGAGATATGTAAAGCATTGTCGTTACCAACAATGACTGAACCTTTACCAGAATAGGGCTCGTAAGAATCGAGAGCATAGGGCTGATTTGTCATATGGGCAGAAGCACCCGAATTGAGGTACCAATCAGGAGCCAAGTCTAACATATTGCAAGAAGACGAGCAGTGAGAAACTGGGGACACTTATCCGCATAGTGCTCTCCACGACATATCTGACAACGAGGAGGTCTACGCCCCCCACTAGATAAACCCGAAGAACCACTATTAAAGACGGAACCACCCTACTGACCACGGTTCCCAGAGTTATTTCCACGATTTCTAGAGAAGCTTGAGTTCTGCCCAAATTTTGAATTATGCCCGAAACCTGAACCCAAGCCACCCTGCTGACCACGGGTGTTATTGTTATGTGAGGAATGACCGCCGTATGGAGGACGACTTCCCGATGAGGATCCACGGCCCGAGGCAGTAAATGCCGCTTGCGGCGATGAGTTTTCCAAAGACCGAAGCATTGAATCATACTGTTTAGCCTGACTTAACAGATCACGAAAGGCCGGAATTGGACTGAAAGCCATTCTAGTATCCGCAAAGCTAGCAAATTGAACACCCAGTCCACGCAAAAACCAGTGACTCTTATCTGACTCAACAACAAGACAACCAATGGCATGTAATTGATCACATAACGATTTAAACTTCTTACCATACTCGTCAACCGTGGACTCACCCCGACGAAGAGAGAGAAGTTTCTCTCGGAGTTGATGCTGGCGAGAGGCTGAGGAGTAGACAGCCTCCAACGTCGACGTGGAGTCCAGAACTTCAGAGGCAGCGTCTTTGGATAACGAGGTGTACATGACACTTAATAGCTTGCGATCTTTTATCTTCCACGCTGAAAATTCTAGATTAGGGGAAGTGACGCAGTCAGCGACGGTTAGAGCTGTCAAAATGGGCCACTATACTTAATGGGCGGGTTGGGCCAAACATTTTGTAGCCCGTTTAAAAGCGGGCCTAAATGGTCTGGCCCGTTTGGTCCGCGGGTTTTGGCGGGGCGGGGTGGGTTTTGGCGGGCCAGCCCGCCTTTTTTAAAAAATTATAAAATTAATAATATTTAATATATAATAATAATATTACATGATTAACAATAATATGTAAACTAGGGCACACATGCAATTCTGAATTCATTATCGTATTCCCTCTCTGAAAACTGTAGTTGGCTGCGCTTCTTTACATTGTTCTCACCGTTCACCGACACCGTTGAGCATGTGTTGTCTCGTCCCTAGTAACAAGGTAAGTAGTAATTTGCTGAGTAAATTATGTGCTTCAAATTTCTTATTAAAATCCTGTCATGACTATTCGGATAATTTTGAGGTTGCGATTAGTTCTGATTATATAACTGGTAATTCTGATTTTTCATCGGTATGATTTTGTCTAACGAGTAGTACGTACCTTTGCTTTTAAAAATACAAAGAGTGATAATAATGCATTAGAAGTTATTAAATTAAGACAACAATTTGTGTTGCCTGGCCCACTTTTTCATTCACTTTTCTTGCCTACATCATCCTGTCGCCTATTCAACAAAAAAAATTCTCAAGACAAGAGCAAATATTTCATTTCAGTTGAGAATCTAGAAGCTTGACTTTGAATTTATTTAGACTTTATTTGGATTGAGAGGATTTAAAATGAGATTTTGATCAAAGGAATTAGAAGGGATTTAACAATTAATTATGAATAGATGCAACATGTATTGAAAGAATTGAACATCACACCTGGCCATATGGGTTTGCAATTTACGTAGCAGCAATTCTTTTAGTGTCAAAAGGCTACAATAACGTTGCTTCAAAAAATAACTAATACGAAAAAAGAAAATAATTAATTGATGTCATTGCTAGCAATTTTTCCTATTTTGAAGTAAGTAAAGAGGTTGCAATTTAATGAACTTAGCAACCCTAATTTACTTTGCTGTTAAAACTTTTTTTCATTTTAATTGTTGCAATTAAATTATATTTCATTCGTTTTGCAGATTAAAACTCATGGAATCTACAACACAATTAGATAAAATTACTTCAGATGGTAAGAATACGGGTAAGAAGCCTAGGACATATTCTGATGTTTGGAACTTTTTTATTAAGAAAATGGTTAATAATGTATCCATTTCTGAGTGTAAGGGATGCAAGAAAGTGTATAAGGGTGGGGGTAAAAGGAATGGAACTTCTTCTTTGAGACGTCATATTGGAGTTTGCAAAAGTTTGAAATTTCATGATGTTGGGCAAATGTTTATTGATGAGGATGGGAAGCTAAAAAATCAGAAGATGAACCCTAAGATTGCACGTGAAATGCTAGTTGCTGCAATTATCAAGCATGATTTGCCTTTTTCACTTGTTGAATATGAAGGCATGAGATTTTTTCACAAGTATTTAAATCCAATGTTTTCTGGTGTTTCTAGAAATACTATTGTTTATGATATTAACAAACTTTATTTGAAGGAAAAAGCTAAACTTAAGCAAGTTTTGGCTAATATTCCAAATAGAGTTTGCTTAACTTCAGATGTGTGGACTGCATGCAATGGTGAGGGTTATATTTGTTTGACTGCCCATTATGTTGATGAAAACTGGAAATTGAACAACAAGATTCTTAACTTTAATTAATCACTTTCCTCCTCCACATTGTGGGCTCGATTTTGCTGCAAAAGTATTCAATTTTTTGACGGATTGGGGGATTGAAAAAAAGGTTTTCACTTTAACTTTGAACAATGCATCAAGTAATGATTTTATCTGTAATATTTTGAGGGATCAACTCATGGTGCATGATGGCTTGTTGTGTACTGGTGAGTTTTTTCATATTCGTTGTGCTAGCTGCTCATATATTGAATCTTATTGTTCAAGATGGTATTAAACTGGCTGCTGGTGCATTGTTTAAGATTAGAGAATATGTGAAGTATGTGAGAGGTTCAGAAAGTAGGATGAGAAAATTCGAAGAATGTGTGAAATTAATTGGTAACATTGACACTAGTGTTGGTTTGAGATTGGATGTGCCTACTCGTTGGAATTCTACATATTTGATGTTGGATAGTGTCATTAGGTATAAAAAAGTTTTTTCTTCTTTACAAATACATGATACAGTTTATAAGTGGTGTCCTACAGCTGATGATTGGAAAAAAGCAGAAAAATTGTGAGAATTTCTTCAGCCATTTTATGAGACTACCAACTTGATTTCGGGTTCTACTTATCCTACTTCAAATGTGTACTTTATGCAAGTTTGGAAGATTGAATCTTTCTTGAAGAGCAACTTGGCAAATGAAGATAAGAAGATAAGTGATATGTGTAAAAAAATGGTTCAGAAGTTTGATAAGTATTGGAGTGAGTCACAGTGCTCTCATTTGGAGTTGTCTTTGACCCGCGAATGAAACTTAAAATGTTGGAACATCTCTATGCAAAGGTTGAGCCCGATCGTACAAAATGTCATGAGAAGTTGTTACGTGTGAGAAGCAAGTTGTATCAACTCTTTGAGGAGTACATTAACTTGAACAAGTCAAGTTCTTCGATTCCATCTTCAACTTCTTCTCATGCACTTGCATCAAATCCAAGTGGCCGGAGTAAAGCAATGGGATGAGTATTATTTTTATCCATTTTTACTTGTATTCTTGAATTGATAGCATATTATTTGTGACAACATGTTAATTTTAATTTAGGATTTTAAAGCTCTTGATAGTCAAACTACAGTAACTATGGGAAAGTCTCAATTGGATCTCTATTTGGAAGAGCCAAAATATGATTTTACACTCTATGAAGATTTAGATGTGTTGGAACATTGGAAGACTCAAAAGAATCGATATCCCGAACTTGCATTAATGGCATGTGATGTTTTGGCTATCCCAATAACTACTGTTGCATCAGAATTGGCATTTTCAATTGGTGGTCGTGTGCTCACCAAGTATAGAAGTTCCATGCTTTGTGATAATTTTCATCAAGTGATTTGTACTCGTAATTGGCTGCATGGTTATGAATCGGGTGGTAAGTTGGGCTATCTTATAGATATTTAAATTACATTATTTGCTTCATTTTGGTTTATTTTTTGAGTTAATTATTCTTAACTTTCATATTTTGTACGTAGATGATGATTATGGAAGTGCAAGTGCAAGTACTAATCAAATTTTATCATGTGAGGGATCTAATGCTTTGGAGGACGAGGATGAGGACGAGACAGATGGAGGAAATGAAGATGATTTTTATGATATAATGGTTGATGAACTTTAAGAGATTTTCTATTATATTTGTGATTGTGTCTTGGGATTATTTCTTTAGCTTGTGGACTTCATGTTTATTCAGTTTATGAATTGTGGTTGTTATTTGAAGATTGATGAACTTGTTTTAGATGAACATTAATTTAATTTGTGAGATTTTGTTTAATTTTTAATATTGATAGTATTTATGTAATATGATAAGCTCGTTTAGTTAAGTGAATGTTATTTATTTGATAAATATTAAAAAAAATGTGAGTTGGCCCGCCAAAACCCGCAGCCCGCCATTATGTGGGTTGGGTTGAGTTTTTGTAGACCACCAAAATTTTTGCCCGCCCCGCCGGCCCGTCTTGACGGCTCTAGCGGCAGTGATGGTAGGCAGAGGAGCGACGCGAGTTCCGTCCAAAAAACCATAAGGTCGAAGCAATCGGTCATATGTTCCACTTGGCGACGCCAAGGGAGATAGTTAGAAGCACAGAGTTTGATCCCTGAGACCATATTGATCATGGCCGTGACAGGTAACAAATTGGTGGGAGGGTTCGCCATATATGTAGAGAGAAGGGAAGCGGAAATTTTGATTTGGAAAAATAGGGTTTGTACGATCGATTGCAGAGATGCCGTGAGGGCGAGAACAGTAGGGAGAGAGAGGGAAAGAGGAGGAAGATGGTGCGTGACAGAGGGATGCGCAGAAGGCGGCGATAGCCGTTTCACAGGAGAAATGATCGAAAAGCTGATACCATGTAAGAATACCTAGAAACCATACGAGAGATTGAGAATCACCGTTTTTGGTGATGGAGAAATCTTCAATAATAATAGAGATTACATGATTACAACAATATTCCCAAAGTATATGGGCAAGATACAAGGAAAGGAATTAAGGAATATTAATTACAAAAATAAAAAAATATTCTAATATTTATCTCTATTAATAAAGCACCAATACAAGCATGCATAAGTTCATCCAACGGCTCATGAAACTTGTTAAATAAGTTGCATTCATGGACCTTAATTCGATATTAAAGTATTAATTAAAAATAAAACTTGTTTCTTCATTTATTTTAGATAGTTTCATTAATTTTATTCAACAAAATAGTCAAAATATTTCCTTTTAATTATAAGAACATAAACATATACAAAATGTAGTATTAGAGCAAAATCAAATTTTAACCTAGCGTTCAAATCGATTCGTTCAAGAAATACCAAGGGAAGCTAAAGAATCATATGATCATATGTAACAATATATCAACCATATATCCATCGTCAAACTAAACAAACAACTCTTTACAAGAACAAGATTCAAAGGAAATTTAAAGCAAAGCTTGGGCCATCTTGTTAATTGCTAATCAAGAAACTAATTCCTAATTCCTAATTACCTTTGATGCATGCATGCATTAGTTCAGGAGCAGCCTCCCCAATTCATAAACTAGTTACGAATTTTAAACAGGAAAAAGAGTGCCGCTCCACCTAAAACACATCCCGCGGCGCTCACAAATATGGCAACTCGAACAACTTGCCGAACCCAAGGATTTGGAAAAAATTGCATTATTAGTTTGACATTAATATTTAAATTATTTATTTAATTTAATTAATCCAATTCAATTATAATCATGTTTTTTAATATGCAATATGTATAATATATTTATTTTTAAATATAATTTAAATTATAAATAATACTCCTTACGTCCCAACCTCATTGTACATTTACTGTGTGCTCGGAGTTTAAGGTAGAGTTGTTTATTACTCCCCCTGTCCCCCAAAAGTATGTTCAATGGACTAAAACATGTTTTACGGAAATGTAAATTAAATATATTTATGGGCACAATTTTTTTTATTTTCATCATCCAACAATCACTTAATTACTCAAGTTATCATTATACTTTACTCACAATCAATTATGTTATTTATAAATTGACTTAATTTATGTTTTCGTAAAACATGTTTTAACCCTGTGAGCATACTTTTGGGGGGCGACGGAGGTAGTAGTATTTAAGGTGATAAAGTGATAAATTGTTGAGGGTAGTATTGAAAATTCAATTTTATTGAAGAGTAGAATAATATTTATGAAATGTGATAAAATGATAAAGTGTTGAGGGTATGATTGAGTAGCATATTGTAAATAAATGGGTGTTTGAAGGATTTGAGTTAAAATAAATATTTTCCATTTAAGGAAATGTACAAATGAGTTTGGGACTTACCGAAATAGAAATTGTACAAATAAATTTGGAACGGAGGGGTATTTATTTTTAAATTAATCTATTTCCAATTGCATATCGTGTCGATTAAAATATTAAATCCATACTATGAGAAACACAATATACTATGAGAGTTAAACCCTGCGTATTATGCGGTTACAAAAAAATTGCATTATTAATTTACTTTACATATTTTATATATTTAGTTTGATTAACTCAGTTCAATTATATTCATGTTTTTAAATCTTTAATATTGTATATATACATGTTTATAGCGATTTTATCAGGTCGGATCAACGGGTTTAATGTGGCTATAACGTAAATCCGATTAATAACTATCAAACATAATTTAATAATTGAACAAGAACAATGCGGGAAGAACTCCTTAAATGTAATTTTTTGTATATATGATAAATGAGGGAATAATGAGAGAGAGCTTACAATTAAAAAAAAACCCTATTGGTGTGATCCTCTATTTATAGAGGACCGCCCGTAAAATGCCTAAAACGCTATAAATTCATCTCAACCCTTTATTCTAGGATTTTATTACAACCGTGGATATAATCATTAAAACTATATCTATTTTATATTAAATGTTCTTGTCTTGTCTCATAAGTTGTGATACTTTGATGTTGACTTTTAATCTTGTCGGATCTGCATATCTTCTGATATTTGATCTCCGATCGGGCGGGATCGATTCAGTCTTAGGTGGATCCTGCTGACGTGACGGGTTACGGGGACCCTGCTACAACAATTGCCCCAAAGATCGGGCTTTGACTTTGCTTTGAGTTCGATCTTGATTTATGTTTTAATAAAAGTTTGTCATTCGCTGCGTTTGAGGTTACACTCTTTGCCCCCGAGCTTGCTGGATGACCCATGAGGTCTCCATTGTTCAGATCGTGCCCCTGGATTGAAGGTATTTCCTGTGCTCGTTGTTGGGGTTATACTGGAAAGTATGTTTTTACTTTGTATAACCAAACTAAATTTATGTCTTATTTACTGAAATAAATTATTTATCACTGATACTTTAAATATCATTGAATGTTGCATATATTTACTGCATAATTGTTCAATAAAAAGTACGTGTTACATTGTAGTTAATTTAGTGATACCAGATCACAGAAGATTAAATTAATAATCCGCGTAACTAAAAAGTACGTTGTTCAGGACCTAGATGGAAATGAACAATCCATCGTGAAAGGTTGAAGTGTAAGGCTCAGATTGACTTGTCTTGACCAAGAGATTACACTAGTGCATGACTGATGCACTTTGAATAGGACCCTACAGAGGAGGATAAATTCTTGAAAGACTTTGAATAAGGAAGAATTAGACCTCAATGGTTCGTTATTTCTTAATCTTTGTCCCTTAAATAGGATCGTGTGTGGTTAGTAATTATTGCTTTGACTTATGACGGGTAGAGAATCAATGAGATTCAATACTTTATATCTTTGGCAATATTACTGGTTACATGCGATTGCTAAGATTTAATACTGAAGAATCGTAAAGTCTTAGTGCGCCTGCTTTTGATTTGCCCTCTTGGGAGGTTCATAAGATTTATCATACCAAATCTTGCAAGTGGAATTTGTTTCCGGTATGGATAATAATGTTGAACTGTTCCTTGACCAAGGACAAAAGATATTAATTAATGGAAAGCAATTTCAGTGGCTTGAATTAATTAATGGGCTAGATAATCTTAAACACGGGAAATAATAACAGGAGCCATATTAATAAAGAATATGGGTTAAGATGGATAGTGCAATATTAATTATGTAGTGGGATTAATTAATATTTATGGGCTTGAATAATATTGTGGCTCAATATTAGATATTCAAGGTCCATTAGAAGGTCCAATCTTAATTCTCCTAAAGGCCCCTCAAGTAGCCCAAACATAATGTCCAATAACTGAAAAAGGTGTTTAAAATAAAATAAATTATGGTTGCCCATTTTTCCTAAAAGTTTCGAAAATAATAAATAAAAGAGGGAGAAAGATTTTTCTTGAATTTTGTTATGGAATGTAGATAAGTATTCTTGGAATACAACGATTATCTCATTAAATTCAAGAAATCTCCCACTTGGTTATTTATTAAGCATTTTTCAAAAATTTTGAATAAATAAGGAAAGGAAAGATTTTCTTGATTTTATTGGAAAGATATTATGGAAGATATGTATTCTTGCAATACAAGAATATCTCATAAATTCAAGAAGATCCAAATCTTGGATTCTTACTTCTTATTATTTTCGAAAATACCATAACAAGAGGAGTTGGGATTTTTGTGGAATATTTTAAATATGAAGAAAATAATATATTGGATATATTCAAGATTTCTTGGAGATCAGGAAAAAGATTTTCCCATCTTATTCATGCACAAAAATTCGACCAACACCCCTCTATAAATAGGGGATGAGTGTTTCATTCTCAAGTGGTAATTCCATGTGTTGGAAAAATTAGAAATCCACAAAGGTGGTGCAACATAATTTTATTTTTCCTTTTGTTAAATTGTTCGCGAGTTCCTACCACCGGATTGTTGAACAAGGATAAGGGAATACTTGAGAAGACCTTTTGGTGTGTTCGTGTGAACGGGATCCATCTTCTCAACGGTTGTCACTCCGAGAGGTTAGTTCACGTAAACCCGTAGTAATTTCGCATGCGTTATATGCATGATTGGTTGTTGAATTATTATTTGAATTAATATAGGATTAATTCATGCTAGTAATAATTGTTAGAATTAAATTTGTATTTAAATATTCATCCCGAATAGATCCGGGCAATTAATTTCCCAACAATTGGTATTAGAGCCTCGGTTTCGGGCTCTGAATTTTAAATTGTAATTTAATTCGTTTTCATTAAATTTGAAATTGGATAGTAGAATTGCTAGATCTTTTTTGCAGGTATCCAATTGTCATGGTATTTGATGAATGTTTATATTAATTCGATTCATTCGAATTCGTTTTGCCTCGTGAGAAAATCCACGAGTAGATTAGGATTTGTTTGATTCGTTAAATGTAATAGACTAGTGTAGATCTAGGTTTATTTATTTTTTGTAAATAAATTGTAACCGGATCGGAAACGGAGGCGGAGACGAAGAATTAAAAGACGGATTCGAATCGAAGTAAATGAAGGCCGGCTTAAACGTAAGGAAGGGAGGTACCGAGACACCGGACAACAAGGACGCCAGACGGGCGCCGGGCGAGGCCGGCGGTCGAAAGCACGCCATGGATCAGCGGTAGGCGACGGGCACAAGATGCAGACCGCAATTTAACGGGCGATGCGCGGAATAAAGAAGCGCCAAGCCAGAGAGTTGACGCGCGCGACGGAAGCACGCGGGCGACGCAGGCACGCCATGTGCCGCTGCCGAGTATCGCTGAGACCGGCCAATTTTTCGCTTAGGGCGATGCGACTGGAGGCGCTGGCCTACAAGACGGGCAAGAAGTGATGTGCGGCCGGTCGAGTGCAAAGCGTGCACCCCAACTCCGCGAGTAAGTCGCGGACGGGCTTGACGAGGATTTTTTTTTCAAGGCGGTCAAGTGGGGGAGCTTTTTAGACGAATTAACGATGAGGGCTATGAAGACGATTTCTCGAGATCAAGACATGACAAAAATTAACCGTGACAATTGGATATATGTGCCCAATGTGTTTAATTTTTGTTTTGATATTTTGCATTATTTTGTGCTTATTTAAATTGTGTTTAAATATGCGAAGCATGAGAATATGTTTTGAAAAATCTCACATTCGAAAATTACTAAGTATGTTTAAATAATTAATTGACAATTTTATTCCGGATAATAAAATTGAATTAATTTTGACCTCCTTGATTTATTTATTTGTGGATTCTTTTGGAGAAATTCCCCCCACGGGACGGCCAAAAAGATAGATTTCACATGAATAAATTTCGTAAGGATGATTGTGGGTTATTATTAGTGGCGACGATGACCCTCCCCACGAGGCTCGTTCAAAGCGAAGTAATAATTCTGTATTTAATCATGGTTATTACTTAGGTATAAAATTGATATGCATATACTTCCCCGAAGTCTCTGTCAATTTTATATTGGTCAAGTGGGAGCCAACTATTTATCTGGATATTAAGGGTTTGAAATTGTTTTGTTTGTAACCTGCTTGAATGTGTTTAAATAATGACCCACCCCACGTGGCTTATTTAAACTGTTTTGAGATGTTGGCTGATGTATGTTCATATTTTTTTGAGATTTTAATATGATACATGTGTTCGAATCTTGTGATATATTTGTGCTTATACAAATTGTTATTTATTTCAGGTCAGCATGTCGCAACCTTTTAATCCACGGTTAATATACTTAAAGTGAATAGAATTGTATAGGAAACTATGTTGATTGGAAACGAAAAATTATGATTTTCCTAACTGCACAAAAGCACAAGTGGATTCTTGACACACCAAAAACCAGATGAGCTAACTGACGAGTCAAAAGTGCGGGACTCGTCAGATCACCTTGCGATAGATGTTGTCGCTGAAAATGGTGGAGGGCAACCCCGTAAGGGATTACGTCCTCAAAATAGATGGCCCATCTGAACAAACTTGAGGTTCTGGGTGCAGATTATGATCTGGAGACCCAGATCAATTTGGTACTCTACTCTCTGCCCAAAAATTTGAGCACTTTGGCCTCGCTAGCTGATTTGTTGCAAGATTTGGTCACGGCAGAGACGTTGATGGGGCACCAAACTCAAGCTTTGACGGCAAGTGGTCCGTCTTCATCTTCTAGGCCAAGGGAAGACAATAAGAAGAAGAGGACCAAAAGCCATAAGCAATCAAACTCAACTGTTGCCAAGGGCAATGGTAAGATGAGGAATGCTGGTGGTGTCAAGGAAAATACAAAGGGAAAGTGCTTAAACTGCGGTGAAAGAGGACAATGGAGGTTTGCCTGTTCCAACCCCAAAAGGGCCGGAAAGAAAGGTAATTCTCACGCACTAATTGTTGAAACTTGTTTAGCGGCGTATACTTCTCATTCGTGGGTAGTTGATACGGGATCCACTAATCATGTTTGCTTCACGGGTTCAAACTGATCCGACAACTTAGTGGGAGTGAGATCCTCATAACACTGGGCGATGCTACGAGAGTGGCAGCTGAAGCAGTGGGAGAAGTGCACCTGTCTTTTGAAGACAGAGTTTTAATTTTAAGAGATGTTCTTTACGTTCCTAGTTTTAGAAAGAATTTAATTTCGGTTTCTAAACTCTACCTTGATGGATATTCGGTTACTTTTGATAAAGTTGTTATCATTTCTCTTTATGATAATTTTATCTGTCATAGAACGTTGTTGAATAATCTCTATACAATTAATTGTGTGCACCACCCACGAAATGCATCCTATAACACATCAATTGTTTCCGATAAAAGAAAACGTTCATCAGACGTGAACGAGACACTTCTATGGCATCTTAGATTGGGACATATTAATCCAAAAAGGATTCAAAGGTTGGTAGAAGATGGTTCATTGGAGTCTCTCCGGGTTGAACCAATCCCAACTTGCGAGTCATGCTTGGAGGGTAAAATGACCAAGAGGGCATTCAGAGCCAAGGGGAATAGAGCCAAAGAAGTGTTAAAAATCGTTCACATGGACGTATGTGGTCCAATGTCAATCAAAGCAAGAGGAGGTTATGAGTACTTCGTCACCTTTATTGATGATTACTCAAGGTACGACTTCATTTTTCTTATGAAGCATAAATCTGAGACCTTTGATAAATTCAAAGAATTTAAGGCTCAAACAGAGAATCATAGGGAAAAACGTATCAAGTCTCTACGATCTGATCGTGGAGGCGAAAATACCTCAAATGATGAGTTTTTGAACTACTTGTCGATGAAGGGATTGTATCCCAAATTAATCGCACCTCTTAACCCTCAACAAAACGGGGTTGCAGAGCGAAGAAACAGAACTCTTTTAGAAATGGTTAGATCAATGATGAGTTATGCGGATCTACCCAAGTCATTCTGGGGTCATGCCTTGGAAACAACTTATATTCTAACTTGGTGCCATCCAAATCGGTTCTCAAAACTCCCAAAGAATTGTGGACCCAGCGCAGCCCGGTTTGAGACACATGAGAATTTGGGGGTGTCCGCCCACGTGTTGGACAAGGAAGCGAAAAAATTGGATCCTCGATCGTAATTAAGGTTGTTTATAGGATACCCCGAGGAACAAAAAAGGTGTATGTTCTATGGTCCCGAGGATCAAAATGTGGTAATAAGCACCCACTTTAGATTTTTGGAAGAAGACTATATGAATGAAAGAAAGCCCGTATGAGATTACCTTAAATGAGCTTAGAGGATAACCTCAAAATGACAACTGTACAAGATGACATACCAAACGATACACTTACACAACCGAACCTCGACGTAGTGGGAGGGTTGTGAGACAACCCGAGAGATTCATGGGGATAGGAGAGTCCTCTGGACTTAGTCCCCCACAAGATGAATCGATCCATGGACTTACGACGAGGCAATCCAAGACAAGGATACGGTTTCTTGGCAAACAGCAATGGAAGCCGAAATGGGTTATATGGATCATAACAGAGTGTGGGAGCTAGTCGAACCACTCAATGGGGTCAAACCCATTGGCTGCAAGTGGGTATACAAGAGGAAGAGAGGACCAGACGGGAAGGTGGAAACCTTCAAGGCAAGGCTTGTGGTAAAGGTTATACTCAGAAAGAAGGTATCGACTATGAGGAAACCTTTTCACCTGTAGCAATGCTCAAGTCCATCCGAATTCTTTTATCGATTGCTGCCATCTCGACTTTGAAATCTGGCAAATGGATTTCAAGACGGCTTTCCTTAACGAAAGTCTTGAAGAAGAAATCTATATGCAACAACCCCAAGGCTTCATTGAAAAATGCCAAGAACACCTAGTTTGTAAGCTCAAGAAGTCCATCTATGGACTTAAACAAGCATCCAGAGCTTGGAACCAATGTTTTGATCAAGTAATAAAGTCTTATGGGTTTGATCAAAATGAATACGAAAGTTGTGTGTACAAAAAGCGTGTCCGAACAACATTGGTATTCTTAGTACTATACATAGACGATATTCTGCTCATCGGAGATGGTGTAAAGGTATTGTCAGACGTAAGGGCATGGCTTTCAAAACAGTTTGATATGAAGGACTTAGGGGAAGCCGGGCACGTCCTTGGGATCAAGATCACTCGAGATCGTAAGAAAAGGATGATAGGCTTATCGCAAGCTTCATATATAGACACTGTCTTGAAGCTATTCAGCATGCAGGATTCTAAGAAAGGCTTCGTACCTTTCAGGCATGGAATCCATCTATCCAAGGAAATGTGCCCTAAGATACAGAGAGAGATAGATGACATGAAAGACATTCCTTATGCTTCGGCTGTCGGAAGCCTTATGTATGCAATGTCGCGGCACGAGAATATCCGCTTGCGTAGGCATGGTGGCAAGATATCAAAGTAATCCGGGAAAACAAAGATTGACGGCCAGCGAAGAACATTCGAAGTATCTCGAAAAGAACTCGGGATAGAATGTTGGTTTATCGACCGACGATCCTAATCCCCATCGATTACACGGACTTCGGTTCCAATCAAACTTAGATTCGGTAAAATCTACCTCCGGTAGAGTGTGTTTTGCATGGGGAGGAGCCATGACATGGAGAAGCGTTAAGCGAAAATGCATCGCGATTCTACCATGGAAGCGAAATCGTAATAACGTGAGGCAAACGAAAAGAAGCGGTTTGACTCAAGAACTTCCTAGTGGACTTGGATGTAGTTCGAATTTGCCCGGACAATCACTATTCACCGTGATAATGCCGGGAGCGATTGCAAATTCAAAGGAACCAAGAGCCCACAAGGCCAACAAACACATTGAAAGGAAATACCATCTTATACGAGAAATCATTAAGAGAGAGATATAGAGGTGGCAAAGATCGCGTCGATGACAACCTAGCAAATCCATTCACAAAGGGTCCGCCTCGAGAATACATTCGAGAGACATGTGGAAGGAATGGGTGTCAAGACCGCCGCAAACTGCTTTGGAGTATAAGTGGGAGATATTATTAGGTTCGTGTAGGTGACATTAGATGTCACGTAGAACTACACGAGATGTGATGTAGTATACTTAAAAGCGGACTTTGAGTATAAGTGGGGAGATTGTTGGGGTTATAATTGAAAGTATGTTTTTTACTTTGTATAACCAAACCTAATTTCGCCTTATTTATCAAATAAATTATTTATCACCGATGCTTTAAATATCATTGAATGTTGCATATATTTCTTGCATAATTGTTCAATAAAAAGACGTGTTACATTGTAGTTAATTTAGTGATACCGGATCACGAAAGATTAAATTAACAGATCCGCTTGTAACTAAAAAAGTATTTGTTCACGACCTAGATGGAAATGAACAATCCATCGTGAAAGGTTGAAGTGTAAGGCTCGGATTGACTTGTCTTGACCAAGAGATTACACTAGTGCATGACTGATGCAATTGAATAGGACCCTCTGAGGAGGATAAATTCTTGAAAGACTTTGAATAAGGAAGAATTAGACCTCGATGGTTCGTTATTTCTTAATCTTCGCCCCTTAAATAGGATCGTGTGTGGTTAGTAATTATTGCTTTGACTTATGACGGGTAGAAATCAATGAGATTCAATACTTTATATCTTGGGCAATATTACTTGGTTACATGCGATTACTAAGATTTAATACGAAGAATCGGTAATGCGAAGCACGCTCGTTTGATTTGCCCTCTTGGGAGGTTCATAAGATTTATCATACCAAATCTTGCAAGTGGAATTTGTTTCCTGTGATGGATAGTAATGTTGAACCGTTCCTTGACCAGGACAAAATATATTAATTAATGGAAAGCAATT